>CM054060.1:399328645-399434453 GCA_028641055.1 Alopecurus myosuroides
GCTGTTTGATCTTTAGTCCCGGTTGGCCACGCCAACCGGGACTAAAGTACCAATAGTCCCGGGCGGCCAGGTCAACCGGAATTAATGCCCTCCACGCGCCTCAACGCGCTTCCCAACCGGCGACGCATGACCTTCTGTCACGGGTCTCCTCCCGACCCGGGACTAAAGACTCATTAGTCACGGTGCGCAACGTTTGGGGACTGATGGGGGCGTATGGAAGGCCTTTTTTCTACCAGTGTATAAACAAAACGGAAGGGAGACCGTTTCGCGGAGGATGATGGTGGGAGGTCGCCCCCGATTAACCCTGCCGCCGTACATCTATAGCCGGGGAAGGGTGCCTACTCGCCGGTGTTTTTGCGAGATGGCTCGTGTTTCTCACCAGTTCGGGAGGTCGGGCTGATTTCACTACAGGAAATTGAGGAAGTGTCGGACGGGGAGGAGGATGAGCGTTGGAAACCCCGTTCGACGTTGCGCTGGAGGTATTGGATGAAGGTTCGCCGGTGTTAAACTTGTTTTGCCCTACGTTTGGCACAGTGTAGTACACCGACCTACCTACATATCATGTACACGCCACCAGAGGGCTTTTCTCTCCCTATATACCACGTAACACGAAGCCTCAACAGGCTAGCGTTTCCGCCCCGATCGACATGGTATCAGAGCCTAGGCTCTTCCACCTCTAACCGCCACATCTAGGCTCCGATCCCCCAAAACTCTAAAACCAAGAAACCTACAACGAATTCCTACGTTCTGCAGTGCCATGGCCGCCTCATCTTCATCGGCTGCCACCCTGCCAACCTAGGAACCCCTCCCTCCACCAAACTGACTAGGAGAAATTTTCTCTTTCGGAAAACCCTAGTTTTGTCGACGAACCGTGGTGTCCAAGCTTTTTGGCTTGGTCGATGGCAGCGACTCCGCACCGGTAAAAACCCTATAGGTTGAACATCAAGGAAGAAGACAAGAATCCCCAACCCAGCCTACGCTGCTTGGGTACTGCAGGATCAAAACGGTGCTTGGGTTCATCGTAAACTCACTCTCACCAGAAATCGTCGCACATGTGTTGTACTTGCAGACCGCCGCTGCGGTGTGGGCGGTCATCACCGTCATGTTCTCGGCTCCCTCTCGCACGAGGATCAACCATCTTCGAGGGGCCCTCAACAACACCAAGAAGAATGACCTCATGGCTCTGTAATTCTTCGCCAAGCGGAAGGGCTTCTCGTCGGATCTTGCCGCCGCCGGAAAACCCGTGGAGGAAGATGAGATGATAGGCTACATCCTCCTACAACGACGCCTCCCACAACGACCTGGTTTCCTCTATCAATGGGAATCCGGGTGACAAAGATATGGATTCTGGACCCTGCGGGTAAGGACACCCCATCTCGGGCCCAAGGTTGAGGCCCAAGAAGAGAAGCCCTTGGAGTATTTCCAGAAGGCCCACAAGAAGCCCGTCCGCATTACCTTGCGGGTTAAGTTAGAAAACATGTAACCGACCTAAGGTTAGAATTGGAGTCCTCTCCGGTTAGGGTTTGAGACCTGGCCACCTATATAAGGCTAGAAGAGCCACCGGTAGAGGACCAAGCAACACCGCACCATCGAAACCTTGAATTCGAGGTCCTACTCTCGATTCGAGTACCACCATTGTAACCGATCTTCTCATCAATACAGATCGACAAGAGGCAGGAGTAAGGGTTTTTACCTCTACGAGGGCCCCGAACCTGGGTAAATCTCGCCCCCTGTCTAGCCGACAATTCCACCAGCGCTCATGGGTTCTCCTAATCGAAACCCGATAGGTTCACCGAAGGGATTTGTAGAGTGAGAGATTCGACAATTGGCGCCGTCTGTGGGAACGGAGGGCGCTGGATCACCGGCATCTTCGGCTTCATCGACAACCGATTCCCGTTGGAAACCATCGACTACGGCTCCGAACAATCCTATACGGATCGGATCTGTCGTGGTCACACCTCACTCGCCAGAATCACGCCCGGTATTCGAGGATCTGGAGAAAAGCGTCACCCTGACGTTCGGGAGTCTGAAATTCGTGACCAACAGGGACGGAATCCTCCACTTCTCCGATGAATCCGAAACTGAATCTGGAGCTATCGATTCGCGCCGTCACCTGGAGAAAAGCGGCGAATCCATCCGCTTCAACACCAACGACTACCATACCCTCTCAACGGAGGAACCCTCAAGAGTTCAAAGGGCTTTCCGATCTGCGCCTAGGACACACGAGCCTCGACTGGCCCAAGTCTGCATTGCAGGATCAGAACCTACCCCGGAAACGGAGCACAGCGCGACATAGCGCAACATAATCAACGTCTCGCGGGAATCTTAGGATCGAGCCAAGGAAGCTATGCGAACGAGCAAGCCACCCGCAGGCGGAGCTTCACACGAAGACATGGTTGCCTACCACTATCACCTATTGAGAGCAGCCTCAACCATCAAAGACGCTCGAGCAGATCTGGCCCGTCGCAGAAGAGCGGCGGATGAATCAAGTCAAAGACGAGCTGGGCTGTCCCTAACACCCTCGGTCGGAACCCGACCCACGAGGAAGGGACATGCATCTACATCCAGGAACGTCGAGTCCCTGGCCGGAACTAGCAGATCGGTCGCTCCCTCTCTCATGCGAGTCGACAATGACGGTTACGTCTACCTGCAAACTCCTGCTGCCGCAGTTCTAGCCGCAGCAACTTACATGCAGATGCATCAGCCGACGGAAAGTGACCCTCGGGCGGAGCAGTATAAACAAGTGCGCAAGGGACTGGGACTGGCGGCCGCAAGGCTCGCCTCCTACGACCGCAAGAAAGCCGCGGAACAGCTGGAAAGGGAGCAACAGGAGAAAGAGAAGGAGAAAGAAAGAGAAATGCCCCGCAGGCATAGAAGCTCTTCGGCAAGGAAGGACAAGTCACCGCGCCCCGGTCGAGGAAAAGAAGCGAGACGCCGCGGCGACAGTCGAAGCAGCAGTGAAGACAGCCCGAGAGACAAAAGCTCGCGGCATCACAGCAGCCGCTCGCGAAAGCAAAGCAAGGAACCAAGGAAGGATGCTGACCGCGACCGGCCAGAATACGACGCGCGATCAGATCTCGCTCAGAAAAGGGTGGATAAGGCAAGGGCTTCGCGATACCACGAGCGCTCTTCGTCCGGCTCCTCGGATGACGAAACCTGCGGCGCTCACTGCTTTGCCCGCAGTATCCGTGAGGCACCTCTACCCAAAAGATTCAAGCTCAGCACGGAAGTGACGAAGTATGACGGCTCACTCGAGCCCTCTCAATGGCTAAGCGATTACCTCACGGCAGTAAAATGCCAACGTGGGAACAAGAACACGGCTATGCAATACCTCAATTTGCATCTCACCGGCGCGGCCCGCAGTTGGCTGGAAAGAAGACCAAAATCTTGCTACGCATCGTGGGATGACTTGCACCGTGATTTTTGCAAAAATTTCCAGTCGACTTACAAGAGGCCGCCACCATTGAAGAACTGCGGGCATGCAAACAGAAAAGTGGCGAATCCACCCGCGAGTACATCTAGCGATGGACTACGCTCAGGAATACAGCAGGAACTATCTCAGAAGAAGTAGCAATTGAAGCCTTCGCAAAAGGCGCCCGAAGAACGACTTTCAGAGAAGAACTGGGCAGAGCCGCACCCAAAACTATTGGGGAGCTGATGAACATAGCCGAAAAATGGGCTAACGGAGAAGATGCGGTGCGCAATGAGAGAGCCTCATCACCCGCACACGACGAAGATCGCCACGACCGAAGAAAAAGGAGGAAATATTACGATCACGAATATCGAGAAGAGTTGGTGGCAGCAGAATTCACACGAAGCCGCGACTCCGGTCGCCGTGGAAATCGCGAGTGGAAACCAAAGGCTGAAGAAAAGTCCCCCGAGGAGGACCTTGATGCATACTGCTCGCTACATCTATTTACAGATAAGCGCACGGGCAAAACTAAGGCAACGCACCTTCTCAAGGATTGCCGCAAGTTTCACAACATCTCGGACGCTCTCGCAAGGAAAAGATCCGCAACCAGTCAAAATTACCCGCCGCTTCCAGGGGCGGGACATCAAGGATTCCAGCCGCCACAACCCCTGCCTCCACCACCAAATCCAAACATGGCATTAGCTGCACTGCCAGCGCCACCTGCACAAAACCCCGGGGCCACTGCGTACCCGAATCCAGCAGGGCAACTCGCGATCACTAGAAGAAATGTGTTGATACATGACGTTCTCGTAACAACGGTGAACGAAATCGTCATAGAGTTGTGACGATTTCAAACAAGATCGTCGTAAGTTGTTTGAGGGGATAAAAACCCTGTAAAATAACGACGATTTGAGTTAAAAACGTCGTACCCATATAAGATGAAATCGTCATAAACGGTGCATGTGATCCGAAGATTTATTTTTTAACAGATTACGACGAATATAAATCGTCATGACGCTGCAACGTATACACATTTATTTGATCTGGATGACCACCTCATCAATTTTTGCCAACGTGTAATGTTCAGTTGCCATTTCCTTGCTTATGTGTCAATCCATAGCTTCACTTGCCTACCAATGACATGTGGGGCCAGCCCCACAAACTACAGTACATCACATTACATGTGAGGTGTCCTAGCTCACCTACGTTTGCACCTGACGTGGCCTGGAGCTCTTTTTTTTTGCGTGAACGTTGCCTGGAGCTCACCTACGAATATTCAGCTCCATTCGCCAAAATAATGTTGTGCGGGTAGAGGGACTCGAACCCTGCACCTTGAGCACACATACGAGCAGGACAACCACTAGGCCAACTCACGGTTGCTGTCCATTTACACCATTCGGCCTACTTAAGGAAAAAATCGAATGGATATTCGCCAAAAAATGTTGTGCGGGTAGAGGGACTCGAACCCTGCACCTCGAGCACACATACAAGCACCACAACCACTAGGCCAACTCACGGTTGCTATCCATTTACACCATTCGTCCTACTTAAGGAAAAACCGAAGCTAGTTGGGTTGCTTCCCTCTTAGCATGGGCCGAATTTTTTTTTCTCGGGGCGGGTGGGGGGAATGCTTCCCACTTCGCATGGGCCGAGATTTGGCCTGTGTAGCTAGTGCTGGAGCAGGTTCTCACAGCTAGTTGGGTTGGGCTAGATATTAACTTTTTTTATTCCTGTTTACATTTTCTATAATTTGAATTTCACCTTCAAATTGACTGAAACCAATTTTGTAAAATTTGTAAAATTATTTACAATAATATCTTGGTGTATCTCTGAACATGAAATGTGGTATAATAACTTCATAATTTTATTTGGTGCATCTCTCTAACATATTTTTGGTAGTTGCTTCACAAAAAAAACCTTTTTTGACACTCTGAAAATGAAAAAATGGTATTTTTATTAAGAGAAAAATAAAACTTTCTTCGTGAACATTGTTCGTGCTTCCAAGATGCATGTTTGTGTAGAATATGGGCACATTTCAACAAACTATGCCATGGATGTGGCCAAAACATCCGACATTTCGCCCGAAAGCCATGAATCTTCGTACGAGATAGCTCATTTCTCTGAACACATTTTCCACCAAATTGTCGTATTCGAAGTTTATTATTTTTGGTGGATACTAGGACATATATAACAACACCACGCGAAGATCTTGCATTGTTTCGAGTTTTTTTGAATTTTCTGGAATTTTCAAAGCCGGTTTCGGAAAACGGTCAAAACGGGGGACATGACCGTTCGTACCTAGGTGTTTAATCTTGATGAACTCTTGGTGTATCTCTATTGAAATAGGTACTTGGGTACCTAAAAATGATTTTTTTCAAAAAATAAAGAGAAAACTACGAGGCACCTGTAGTTCAAATTTGGCTCGGTTTCAACGGAATCGGCAGAAATTTGTCTTTTTCGAAAGAGGTGTATTTTGAGCTATTGAGAGGTAGTAAGTTTGTTATTTGTATATAAAATATGACATAATATATTTATAATTTTACTTTGTACATTGTTGCAACATATTTTGTGTATGTGCTTCACAAAAAAACCCAGTTTTGACACTCCGGAGATGGAAAATGGTATTTTTATTCAACAAAAAATAAAACTTTCTTCGTGAACATTGTTAGTTGTACCAATATGCATCTTTTTGTGGAATATGGTGACATTTAAACAAACTGTGCCATGGGTGTGGCCAAAACATCCGTCATTTCGCCCGAAAGCCATGAATCTTCGTACGAGATAGCTCATTTCTCTGAACACATTTTCCACCAAATTGTCTTATTCGAAGTTTATTATTTTTGGTGGATACTAGGACATATATAACAACACCACGCGAAGATCTTGCATTGTTTCGAGTTTTTTTGAATTTTCTGGAATTTTCAAAGCCGGTTTCGGAAAACGGTCAAAACGGGGGACATGATGTCGCACCCGGACTTCTAGAGGATACTCGCCGTTCCGTTGAACAGTAGTAGATTGGATTACGGGGCTTACCGGCACCCGCGTCCTCTTACGAGTAGGCCAACACCCGTATGTGTGACAACCAACCCCTATCTGTTCAGCGTCGACGTAAACTATCCCATAGCAATCAGGATACTTCCATTGACGTACTTCAAAACATACACGCATGGTACGTCAACGGCATTGGAACAAGTGATACCACAACAGATCTCTACGACACAAAAGATGGAAATAAGTTGCAAATAGCTCTCACTAGAGCAGAGATAGCAAATACAATCATCCAGAGGACACATGTCCCAACATAACATCATTACATCACAGCGGAAGCATTCAACATGTCTGAGTACAGACAAGATCCAAATAGGCCTAAGAGGCCGGAAACGAAAATACGGATCCCATCCACGAAGTCTCTGATCCTGCCCGGGTCCGCTATCTACTCGTCAGCAGCCTCGTCGTACTCCACGTAGTAGCCACCATGGGGATCCTCGGAATCGTAGTCTGCGGAAACCACAGCCCCAAAGGGGTCAGTACATAAACGTACTGGCAAGCAAGACTCACAGTTCACCAAAATGTAACCCGTCAACACCAAGCGCAGATGCTTTGGGTTCAACGGAAGAAAGGGGATATAAAAGATGCTGCAACTGGCTGCTCTAACCAACTACAGAGTTACTACCACTTCCGGCTAACAGAAAGAAGATAAGATAGCGTATCGTAACCGACTATAACTAACCACCAAACAAACCCATCCTGGATCTCGCCCCTTATCCAAAGAAGCAATCCGAGGATAACTGACACAGTTGGATTAATGATGGTTCAGGTTATTGTGTCAATAGACCTATTACTAGTCAAGTTATTAATCATTAGGTGTAAGTTGTTCTGAGTACTTGTTAGCCAGTACTTTCACCAAGTAATGCATAACCGCGGAAAACACGGCTTCTCGAGAAGATTTATCCCTGCAGGGTTGCACCAATTTGGCCGTACACGCAAGAATAACCCGCCAGATGGGATGCCTCCCACCAAGCGGGGCACTCTACACAACTCAACTCTTCTTCGCATCAAGCCCAAAGCACCACGTGATGTGCGTGCGCGGCTAATCGAGCCCCACGAAGAAAAGGGGACCCTCATAGCACTGGAAGACCACGCCGCCCTAAATGCCGACTACAAAAGTTCCACCCTGGCGCCAAGGGTTCGTACCTGCATATGCGTGCATCAAATGGAAAGCCCGAACTAAGTGTGGTGATTTGGACGAGATGCGAATCGAGTCAAATTGAGGGGGGCGCCCATACTTGCTTCCCACATGCGGTTAGTGCGCTCATCATGGATCAGTAGACAAGACCCTTTTCCTATTAGGGTCGACACTAGCAGGCCTCAAAACCACGCCGGGCCTCCTGCCGGTGCCTTATCAGCATATTATTATTACCTCAAAATTAACAGGTTGTTGTTTAACATCGAGCCCCATAATATAATCAAAATATAATAACAGAAAGTAACTGATAACAGACTCGAGCAAAAACAACCCTAAGCATGCTAGTAAGACACGGGCCCAAGCAAAAGGGTATAGGTATGGGGGTGAGGCAATATCAGGGTTAAAGGATACATGTGATAGCTTCGTAACAGAAGCAACTAATCATAGGGCTAGCAGAATAGACAACGGAAAGTATCGGTAACCAATGTTGAAAGGAACACGATGGTTCATGTGAGTGATAACTTGCCTGCAAACCCAGTAGCCTGGTACTGAGCTAACTCCTTAGAAGGGGTGTCGTAAGTATCGTCGGTCTCAACGTCGTCGTTTATCCGCGAAGAAGCAAACAAACAACGCAGAGAGAAACAATCAATAACATGGCATAGTGCACAATCATGGGATGATGCATGACCATTTAATTGATGCATCAGAAATAAACTAGTTGACAAGATAACAACATGATTCAATGGACCCACATGCAATTGGATTGCATATGAAAAGCCCATGAATTATGGTTGAATTAATTGTTTTACAACTAATCATCATGTGTAAGTGAATTAGCATGATGCATGGAGGAGGAAAACAACAAAATAACAACAATAGAACCAATTGGAAATAAGGTTTACCAAGTTTGGAAATTCATTCATTAAGTTAGGAAATTTTGGTTCCTTAAAGGTGTCACACAAACATCTGTTGTTTTCATCAAGTTTAATTGTTCAAAATAGATAACAAAGTTCATATTTGATAAGAACACAAAATTTTAGGTGGAATACATGTTTCACTTGTTGAAAAAGGATTTCAAATAAATTATTTATGAATTAAACAAGTTTAAGCAGGAATTAAATGAATTTAATGCAAACATGAACTTATTTGAATTTTTATTTGTGCAAAACATTGAGTGGAGTTCATATTTGAAAAGTTTATGCTTTTATGGTTTGAAAACATATTTTATATGTCCCAAAAGAAATTGTTTTGATCAAGTTATAAATTTAGCAATATTAAATGAATTAAACAAGATTTAAATTATTTAACAAATTTTAATTATTCAAAACATGAAACAAAATTTATATTTGGAAAGGTGGTTTAATTTTGCATGGAAAACATATTTCATTTGTTGAAATTGGATTTAAAATGAGCAAGTTATTAATTTGGCAATTTTAAATGCAATAAACAAGTAACAGTTGTTTTCAGCAATTTAAATTATTCAAGACAGCAAACAAAATTGATATTTGGAAAGTACATGAAAAGTTGATTGGAAAACATATTTAGTTTGTTGAATTTGGAATTTTTATGCCCAAGTTATGATTTTTGCAAGTTTAAGTGAATTTAACAAGAATTCAAATGTTTCACCAATTTAAAATATTCAAAACAGTAAACAAATTTTATATTTGGATAGACAATTCAATTTGGGACAGAAAACATATTAAAAATGTTGAATGTGGAGTTAAAATGATTTTCTTATGCAATTTACAAGATTTGGTGCAAATCTGCCATTTTTAATGCTCTAGGGACTTAGAAATAATTTTTGCAGGGGCTAGAAAGTAAACAAAAGGGACCTACAGGTGATTTTGTGAAGTTGCTGTGACAAAACAATTGAAAATAAAAAGATGGTTTTAATTGTGTGGGAGGGGGATCGAACCCCTGCCCTCCTTTTGTGAGCAAAGGGTGCAAACCAGTGGGCTGGTGCGCTTCGGTTGGTAACAGAAGGGGCAGTGGGGGGTTATGGTTCAGATTCGTCTACTGAGACAATTCGGAAAAGAAAAGGAGAAAAGGGTGGGGTTGCGGGGATTTGATCCCAGCACCTCCCGCTGCGCGCGCTAGGGATGCTACCACTAGGGTGCTAATCGATTTGTGATAGGAGATGCAGCGGGGGGAGGTTAAGGTGTTGGCTGCGGGCTGTTTTTTCTGAATCCGAAAAGATGCAGTTCGCTGGTTCTGTAACTCGACAGCGATCGGAGGCATGCAGCGATCGGAGCTCGCCGTGGTGGCCGTGGGCGCTTGGGGCTGCGGCGCTGGTGCGTGTGGGTGCTGCAGGAGGGAGGGAGGCGAGAGGAAAGGGACCGGGCGAGGCTCACCTCGAGCGCAGGCAGGAGGCGGACGGGTTGGAGCAGGGAGGCGGTCGCCGGCGTGGAGCGGACGGCGGCGGCGACACAGTCCCTCCCGGCCCGTGCCGAGGGGGGGAGGAGGAAGAGGGCGACCGTGGGGTTCCATTCCCGCGGTCGCCCGGGCCGGAGGGGGCTCCACGCCAGTGATCGCCGGAGCCAAAGGGAGCGGTTTTTTTTTTCGGGTTCAGGTTCAGACACAAATACAGAGAAGGAATTGGAGGTGGGAGGAGAGATTGGAGGCGGAGAGGAAGAAGGAGGGGAAGATGGGTAGGGTTAGGGTTCGAGGAGGAGGTGGTGGAGGTTTTTATGGTGGAGCTCGCTCGGTACGGCAGGGTATCGAGCGCAGGAGGAGATGATCGTGTGGAGGAGCTTCAGTCGTACAGGGGATGACGTCTGGGGGAGGAAGATGACAACCGAAGGGGTACTGGGCCAGAAGGGGGAAGTTGGGCTGGGGGTTAAGTTGGGCCTCTCTCCTCTCTCTGGTTTCTTTTATTAATTGTTTTGGTTTTATTTATTTTTTGGCTGAATTGAGATAGAGAAGAAAAGGAGGTATATTTGGGATAGAACATTTTAGGGAGAAATTTTGTTATAGCTATTTTGGATTAACATCAACCACTTGTTAACTTTGATTTTCAAAATTTACAAAAGAACTTGTGGTTTGCAAATTAATTCAAATTTGAATCATCTTTATATTAAGTGGTTATTGAAAACAATAATTTAATTAGGGTGGACATACATTTTTAATTGGAAGCAAAAGGTTATGATTGTTGTGTAATTTTCATGATTTCAAATTGGTTGCTGATTAGGGAGATGTATTTGAATTTGGGTAACAAATTGGATTAAGTGGATTATTAAAACCACAATTTTAAATAGTTGACCTTAGGGATTTAATGGAAACAATTGATTGAATGGTTTTGCAATTTTCATAACTTTCAAAAGGGTTGTTGTTTTGGAAATTAATTGAATTTGAAAAGGGTTTGATATTCAATGAATTTTTGATGAAACAAAAAATAAGTTTTGGAATCTCACTTTAATGGAAACAATTGATTGTTTTATTTTGAAATATCATTTGGAAATTGTAACATCACAAGGATGAAACAAAAAGGTTTGAATTTTGGTTTGAAATTCAAATAGAAAACAAAGGAAAACAAATGAAAACAGTTGGAAAACAAATGGAAAACAAGCAAAACAATTGCAATCAACATGATGACATGATGCAAAACATAAAATAACAGAGAGCAAACATTCTAATGGCTATTTTTCATACTTGGGATGTTACAAAACGCCCCCCTTGAAGGAATCGCGCCCCGAGATTCCTACTGAGAAAGAAAAGGTCCGGATACTTCTTGCGAAGATCCTCTTGAGCTGCGACACGTGAAACACATCGTGCACCTTGGATAGTTTTTCTGGAAGTTCAAGATGATAGGCATTCCTGGCAACTCTTCTGGAAAGATGTCAGGGAATTTGGAAACCACCGGAACATTTTCAAGTAAAGGGAGAGGTTTTGTATTGAGGGTGTATAGCTGAATAGAACTTGATTCATTTGGAGAATAGATTATCTGGAATGTGGTGATTTAGGAATGCTTCCTCGAAACAACCCCAGGTGATAGGAATGCCAGCTCTCATAGCCTGGTAGTTTTCGAAACAACAACAACCTTTCTGGCCAGATAGACTTGATATTTGGGAAGTTTTGATTAGACGCCGGTAGAAGAATTGAAGTGGAAAACAACAACAAGATTTCAACGGACGAAAAGGATGTTGAGAGGAACAGGATATTGAAGCAACACCGGGAAAACGAGATCAAAACACTCCTGAGGTACTACGGAAAACCCATCCGGGCTTCTAAAGGATCAATATCTACTGCTTAAGGAATAGAGGATCTGCTTCCGGGGCTTACACGCCTCCGTTCTCAATCATGAGTAGGCAACACGATAAATCATGTCACAACCACCTCCATTTCTATGGTCTAGTAGATATAACCATCCTAGAGAAACCAGGATACGTGAAATCCTAACTTGAAAGTTTAGATGAGAAGGGAAAACAACGTTGCACTTCCTTACCAGAAAAAGGGTGGGTGGGTGGGGAAAGAAGAAAAATGACAGAATTCCTACTCTCACGTTTCATTTTTCCTATATAGCTACAAAATAGTTTCTAGACTCAATTGCGACCAGTAAAAAGGGATCCTACAGGCAGACAGGCTCTGATACCATTTGTCGCACCCGGACTTCTAGAGGATACTCGCCGTTCCGTTGAACAGTAGTAGATTGGATTACGGGGCTTACCGGCACCCGCGTCCTCTTACGAGTAGGCCAACACCCGTATGTGTGACAACCAACCCCTATCTGTTCAGCGTCGACGTAAACTATCCCATAGAAATCAGGATACTTCCATTGACGTACTTCAAAACATACACGCATGGTACGTCAACGGCATTGGAACAAGTGATACCACAACAGATCTCTACGACACAAAAGATGGAAATAAGTTGCAAATAGCTCTCACTAGAGCAGAGATAGCAAATACAATCATCCAGAGGACACATGTCCCAACATAACATCATTACATCACAGCGGAAGCATTCAACATGTCTGAGTACAGACAAGATCCAAATAGGCCTAAGAGGCCGGAAACGAAAAGACGGAGCCCATCCACGAAGTCTCGGATCCTGCCCGGGTCCGCTATCTACTCGTCAGCAGCCTCGTCGTACTCCACGTAGTAGCCACCATGGGGATCCTCGGAATCGTAGTCTGCGGAAACCACAACCCCAAAGGGGTCAGTACATAAACGTACTGGCAAGCAAGACTCACAGTTCACCAAAATGTAACCCGTCAACACCAAGCACAGATGCTTTGGGTTCAACGGAAGAAAGGGGATATAAAAGATGCTGCAACTGGCTGCTCTAACCAACTACAGAGTTACTACCACTTCCGGCTAACAGAAAGAAGATAAGATAGCGTATCGTAACCGACTATAACTAACCACCAAACAAACCCATCCTGGATCTCGCCCCTTATCCAAAGAAGCAATACGAGGATAACTCACACAGTTGGATTAATGATGGTTCAGGTTATTGTGTCAATAGACCTATTACTAGTCAAGTTATTAATCATTAGGTGTAAGTTGTTCTGAGTACTTGTTAGCCAGTACTTTCACCAAGTAATCCATAACCGCGGAAAACACGGCTTCTCGAGAAGATTTATCCCTGCAGGGTTGCACCAATTTGGCCGTACACGCAAGAAAAACCCGCCAGATGGGATGCCTCCCACCAAGCGGGGCACTCTACAGAACTCAACTCTTCTTCGCATCAAGCCCAAAGCACCACGTGCTGTGCGTGCGCGGCTAATCGAGCCCCACGAAGAAAAGGGGACCCTCATAGCACTGGAAGACCACGCCGCCCTAAATGCCGACTACAAAAGTTCCACCCTGGCGCCAAGGGTTCGTACCTGCATATGCGTGCATCAAATGGAAAGCCCGAACTAAGTGTGGTGATTTGGACGAGATGCGAATCGAGTCAAATTGAGGGGGGCGCCCATACTCGCTTCCCACATGCGGTTAGTGCGCTCATCATGGATCAGTAGACAAGACCCTTTTCCTATTAGGGTCGACACTAGCAGGCCTCAAAACCACGCCGGGCCTCCTGCCGGTGCCTTATCAGCAAATTATTATTACCTCAAAATTAACAGGTTGTTGTTTAACATCGAGCCCCAGAATATAATCAAAATATAATAAAAGAAAGTAACTGATAACAGACTCGAGCAAAAACAACCCTAAGCATGCTAGTAAGACACGGGCCCAAGCAAAAGGGTATAGGTATGGGGGTGAGGCAATATCAGGGTTAAAGGATACATGTGATAGGTTCGTAACAGAAGCAACTAATCATAGGGCTAGCAGAATAGACAACGGAAAGTATCGGTAACCAATGTTGAAAGGAACACGATGGTTCATGTGAGTGATAACTTGCCTGCAAACCAAGTAACCTGGTACTGAGCTAACTCCTTAGAAGGGGTGTCGTAAGTATCGTCGGTCTCAACGTCGTCGTTTATCCGCGAAGAAGAAAACAAACAACACAGAGAGAAACAACCAATAACATGGGATAGTGCACAATCAAGGGATGATGCATGACCATTTAATTGATGCATCAGAAATAAACTAGTTGACAAGATAACAACATGATTAAATGGACCCACATGTAATTGGATTGCATATGAAAAGCCCATGAATTATGGTTGAATTAATTGTTTAACAACTAATCATCATGTGTAAGTGAATTAGCATGATGCATGGAGGAGGAAAACAACAAAATAACAACAATAGAACCAATTGGAAATAAGGTTTACCAAGTTTGGAAATTCATTCATTAAGTTAGGAAATTTTGGTTCCTTAAAGGTGTCACACAAACATCTGTTGTTTTCATCAAGTTTAATTGTTCAAAATAGATAACAAAGTTCATATTTGATAAGAACACACAATTTTAGGTGGAATACATGTTTCACTTGTTGAAAAAGGATTTCAAATAAATTATTTATGAATTAAACAAGTTTAAGCAGGAATTAAATGAATTTAATGCAAACATGAACTTATTTGAATTTTTATTTGTGCAAAACATTGAGTGGAGTTCATATTTGAAAAGGTTATGCTTTTATGGTTTGAAAACATATTTTATATGTCCCAAAAGAAATTGTTTTGATCAAGTTATAAATTTAGCAATATTAAATGAATTAAACAAGATTTAAATTATTTAACCAATTTTAATTATTGAAAACATGAAACAAAATTTATATTTGGAAAGGTGGTTTAATTTTGCATGGAAAACATATTTCATTTGTTGAAATTGGATTTAAAATGAGCAAGTTATTAATTTGGCAATTTTAAATGCAATAAACAAGTAACAGTTGTTTTCAGCAATTTAAATTATTCAAAACAGCAAAAAAAATTGATATTTGGAAAGTACATGAAAAGTTGATTGGAAAACATATTTAGTTTGTTGAATTTGGAATTTTTATGCCCAAGTTATGATTTTTGCAAGTTTAAGTGAATTTAACAAGAATTCAAATGTTTCACCAATTTAAAATATTCAAAACAGTAAACAAATTTTATATTTGGATAGACAATTCAATTTGGGACAGAAAACATATTAAAAATGTTGAATGTGGAGTTAAAATGATTTTCTTATGCAATTTACAAGATTTGGTGCAAATCTGCCATTTTTAATGCTCTAGGGACTTAGAAATAATTTTTGCAGGGGCTAGAAAGTAAACAACAGGGACCTACAGGTGATTTTGTGAAGTTGCTGTGACAAAACAATTGAAAATAAAAAGATGGTTTTAATTGTGTGGGAGGGGGATCGAACCCCTGCCCTCCTTCTGTGAGCAAAGGGTGCAAACCAGTGGGCTGGTGCGCTTCGGCTGGTAACAGAAGGGGCAGTGGGGGGTTATGGTTCAGATTCGTCTACTGAGACAATTCGGAAAAGAAAAGGAGAAAAGGGTGGGGTTGCGGGGATTTGATCCTAGCACCTCCCGCTGCGCGCGCTAGGGATGCTACCACTAGGGTGCTAATCGATTTGTGATAGGAGATGCAGCGGGGGGGAGGTTAAGGTGTTGGCTGCGGGCTGTTTTTTCTGAATCCGAAAAGATGCAGTTCGCTGGTTCTGTAACTCGACAGCGATCGGAGGCATGCAGCGATCGGAGCTCGCCGTGGTGGCCGTGGGCGCTTGGGGCTGCGGCGCTGGTGCGTGTGGGTGCTGCAGGAGGGAGGGAGGCGAGAGGAAAGGGACCGGGCGAGGCTCACCTCGAGCGCAGGCAGGAGGCGGACGGGTTGGAGCAGGGAGGCGGTCGCCGGCGTGGAGCGGACGGCGGCGGCGATACAGTCCCTCCCGGCCCGTGCCGAGGGGGGAGGAGGAAGAGGGCGACCGTGGGGTTCCATTCCCGCGGTCGCCCGGGCCGGAGGGGGCTCCACGCCGGTGATCGCCGGAGCCAAAGGGAGCGGGTTTTTTTTTCGGGTTCAGGTTCAGACACAAATACAGAGAAGGAATTGGAGGTGGGAGGAGAGATTGGAGGCGGAGAGGAAGAAGGAGGGGAAGATGGGTAGGGTTAGGGTTCGAGGAGGAGGTGGTGGAGGTTTTTATGGTGGAGCTCGCTCGGTACGGCAGGGTATCGAGCGGAGGAGGAGATGATCGTGTGGAGGAGCTTCAGTCGTACAGGGGATGACGTCTGGGGGAGGAAGATGACAACCGAAGGGGTACTGGGCCAGAAGGGGGAAGTTGGGCTGGGGGTTAAGTTGGGCCTCTCTCCTCTCTCTGGTTTCTTTTATTAATTGTTTTGGTTTTATTTTTTTTTGGCTGAATTGAGATAGAGAAGAAAAGGAGGTATATTTGGGATAGAACATTTTAGGGAGAAATTTTGTTATAGCTATTTTGGATTAACATCAACCACTTGTTAACTTTGATTTTCAAAATTTTCAAAAGAACTTGTGGTTTGCAAATTAATTCAAATTTGAATCATCTTTATATTAAGTGGTTATTGAAAACAATAATTTAATTAGGGTGGACATACATTTTTAATTGGAAGCAAAAGGTTATGATTGTTGTGTAATTTTCATGATTTCAAATTGGTTGCTGATTAGGGAGATGTATTTGAATTTGGGTAACAAATTGGATTAAGTGGATTATTAAAACCACAATTTTAAATAGTTGACCTTAGGGATTTAATGGAAACAATTGATTGAATGGTTTTGCAATTTTCATAACTTTCAAAAGGGTTGTTGTTTTGGAAATTAATTGAATTTGAAAAGGGTTTGATATTTCATGAATTTTTGATGAAACAAAACAACAGTTTTGGAATCTCACTTTAATGGAAACAATTGATTGTTTTATTTTGAAATATCATTTGGAAATTGTAACATCACAAGGATGAAACAAAAAGGTTTGAATTTTGGTTTGAAATTCAAATAGAAAACAAAGGAAAACAAATGAAAACAGTTGGAAAACAAATGGAAAACAAGCAAAACAATTGCAATCAACATGATGCCATGATATGCAAAACATAAAATAACAGAGAGCAAACATTCTAATGGCTATTTTTTATACTTGGGATGTTACACATGACCGTTCGTACCTAGGTGTTTAATCTTGATGAACTCTTGGTGTATCTCTATTGAAATAGGTACTTGGGTACCTAAAAATGATTTTTTCAAAAAATAAAGAGAAAACTACGAGGCACCTGTAGTTCAAATTTGGCTCGGTTTCAGCGGAATCGGCAGAAATTTGTCTTTTTCGAAAGAGGTGTATTTTGAGCTATTGAGAGGTAGTAAGTTTGTTATTTGTAGATAAAATATGACATAATATATTTAGAATTTTACTTTGTACATTGTTGCAACATATTTTGTGTATGTGCTTCACAAAAAAACCCAGTTTTGACACTCCGGAGATGGAAAATGGTATATTTATTCAACGAAAACTATAACTTTCTTTGTGAACATTGTTAGTTGTACCAATATGCATCTTTGTGTGGAATATGGTGACATTTAAACAAACTATGCCATGGGTGTGGCCAAAACATCCGTCATTTCGCCCGAAAGCCATGAATCTTCGTACGAGATAGCTCATTTCTCTGAACACATTTTCAACCAAACTGTCGTATTCCAAGTTTATTATTTTTGGTGGATACTAGGACATATATAACAACACCACGCGAAGATCTTGCATTGTTTCGAGTTTTTTTGAATTTTCTGGAATTTTCAAAGCCAGTTTCGGAAAACGGTCAAAACGGGGGACATGACCGTTCGTACCTAGGTGTTTAATCTTGATGAACTCTTGGTGTATCTCTATTGAAATAGTTACTTGGGTACCTAAAAATGATTTTTTCAAAAAATAAAGAGAAAACTACGAGGCACCTGTAGTTCAAATTTGGCTCGGTTTCAACGGAATCGGCAGAAATTTGTCTTTTTCGAAAGAGGTGTATTTTGAGCTATTGAGAGGTAGTAAGTTTGTTATTTGTAGATACAATATGACATAATATATTTAGAATTTTAATTTGTACATTTTTGCAACATATTTTGTGTATGTGTTTCACAAAAAACCCCAGTTTTGACACTCCGGAGATGGAAAATGGTATTTTTATTCAACGAAAAATAAAACTTTCTTCGTGAACATTGTTAGTTGTACCAATATTCATCTTTGTGTGGAATATGGTGACATTTAAACAAACTATGCCATGGGTGTGGCCAAAACATCCGTCATTTCGCCCGAAAGCCATGAATCTTCGTACGAGATAGCTCATTTCTGTGAACACATTTTCCACCCAATTGTCGTATTCCAAGTTTATTATTTTTTGTGGATACTAGGACATATATAACAACACCACGCGAAGATCTTGCATCGTTTCGAGTTTTTTTGAATTTTCTGGAATTTTCTATGTCCGTTTCAGGAAAAAGTCAAGACGGCGTGCATGACCGTTCGTAGCTAGGGGTTGAATATTGATAAAATCTTGGTACATCTCTATTGAAATAGGTAGTTGTGTATATAAAAATGATTTTAAAAAAAATCATGGGCAAACTTTAAGGCACCCGTAGTTCAAATTTTGCCCGGTTCCAGCTGAATCGGTAGAAATTTGTCTTTTTCAAAAGAGGTGTATTAAAAGCTATTGAGAGGTAGGAATTTTGTTATTTGAACATGAAATATGGTATAATACCTTTATAATTTTATTGTGTGCAATTTTATAACTTATTGTTGGTAGGTGCTTCACAAAAAAACCCAGTTTTGACACTCCGGAGATGGAAAATGGTATTTTTATTCAACGAAAAATAAAACTTTCTTCGTGAACATTGTTAGTTGTACCAATATGCATCTTTGTGTGGAATATGGTGACACTTAAACAAACTATGCCATGGGTGTGGCCAAAACATCCGTCATTTCGCCCGAAAGCCATGAATCTTCGTACGAGATAGCTCATTTCTCTGAACACATTTTTATTCAATAAAAAATAAAAGTTTCTTTGTCAACATTGTTCGTTGTTCCAATATGCATGTCTGTGTAGAATATGGGCACATTTCAACAAACTATGCCATATATGTGGCCATAACACCCATCATTTGGCCCGAAACCCAAGAATCTTCGGAGGAGATAGCTCATTTCTATGAACATATTTTCAACCCAGTTGTCGTATTCCAAGTTTATTATTTTTGGTGGATACTAGGACATATGAAATGTGGTATAATAACTTCATAATTTTATTTTGTGCATTTCTCTAACATATTTTTGGTAGTTGCTTCACAAAAAACCTTTTTTGACACTCCGTAAATGGAAAATGGTATTTTTATCGGATCTCACTCCGAAAATGGAAAATTACTCTTGTCGGATCTATCATGAGATGATTATTTGAGTACTTAAATTTGATTTTTTTTTTGTGTGATTTCACTTGATTTAATTGTTGATTTATTTTACTTGTTTACCTCATGAAATAGCAAGGTTCATTAAAAAGGTTTTCTAGCTCAAATTTAAACACTTGGTTTACTTTAATTTTCTTGTTTTCTTCTATTTTCCATGATATTTTTTTAGGTTTATTTAGTATTTTATTTACTCTTCATAGTCAACACACAATTTGCACAACTCACCTAAAAACAGAGGCTGACCTGTGGGACCATCACAGTAGTGTCCCTAGTGCGAGTCACGCACTCACTCCTAATTTCCGAACCGCGGGCGCGGGTTCGAGCGGGGAGACCAAATTTTAGGGACAAACCCTAACACAAAATCTCCCAGCGCCCCCTCTCTTCTTCTCCCCCCGCCCGCCGCCACCAGCACCGCGACCACTGTTCTCCGACCTCGACCCAGAGTACCACCCTCTGTCTCACGGCTCGCCGCCTCGACCCAGAGTACCTCCCCGTCGCTTCACATCCTAGATCCCAGTGCAGGCTCCTCCATCGCTTCACAACGGCGACTCCCTCAAGGGCCGGTGCGGGGCGGCTAGCGTGGCTGGGCCAGCCACCCGCGGATCTCTTCTCCGACCCTCGTCGTCGTCAGGGATATCCCGGTGAGTCCACCTCCTCTGATCCGCACCCCCTCTCTTTCCACAAACTCACACGCATCCTCACCACTACCCTATGCTCGCAGATCTCTCCGATGTGGTGTGACCTATCTCTCCGATGCCGGATCCAGAGGCCGCCACCGGAGGCGAGATCCCCTCCTTATTCGTCTTCCCCCATGGTGACGCGCACGGCTGCAGTTCGTTGACGCCAAGGCCGCGCCCGACGATGTCAGCTCGCCGCCGGGCGAACTCTATCGCTCCCACCTCTCCCCCACGCCCTCCAACTATCCTAACTTGGAGGACATCCAGGTAACCCCCACCGCAGCTTCCACCTACAAAATCACCTGCTCCTCCTCCGGTTGCTGACTGGTCGTTGCTGGCCTCACGTCCCTCAGATCTAGCAGCCACGGGCCTCCACTCTGCTAGATCCGGCCGCCCCGAGCTCGCCAACCCTAGCACATCGACAGCGATTACACTTGCATCGGCCTCAAGCCGTCCCTGTACCACTCCATCAAGGTTCTTTGCCTTCATTCCCCCTCTTTCTAAATTGCTACTTTAGTTGCCAACTTGCAAGACTATCCATAGCTGCTGTAGGTTGGGAGTAGCTGCAATTGCGACAGAAGGCTGGCCTAAATCCTTAGTCGTGCATCTTTTCTACTCTGAAAATCATGAGGTTTCGGTGTATGTTGTATCCAGATGAACATAGGATCCATTATGTCTCTTATTAGGAAGTATAATAGCATGCTATTGGCTGGCTGGTTTTGGCCTTCTATGCAGTTTTTAGTTGTCAATATCCTTATGTTATAACTCCAATGTAACCTGAAGTAGTTTCTGGCCCCTAATTTGTAGCTAACTTTTCATTTTTATAGGCAAGCATGCTGATGTTATATATGCTTGATTGCCAATATCCTTATGTTATAACTCCAATGTAACCTGAAGTAGTTTTTGGCCCCTACTCATTTTTCTGTTTTACAAGATAGTTTGATTGATATTGTACCACATTAGATCCTTTGTGCTCTAGTTTCATGGCTTTCAGGCAAGCCATGAAATCCAACCACATTAGATACTTGTCTCAAACCACAAACTCCATGACATTTCATCATGTTACCACTGCACTGCACTAGCGTAATAGGCACCCACAAAATCCAGTGGCTTTCTCAAGCAACTGGCAGTCCATTTTACTTGACATGTTTTTGCAACAACCGTTCCCTAGCAGTGGCATTTTGTCTATATTTCAGAGCTTCAGTTCTGGCACAGGGAGAAGGCCCTTGGTAGATGGTGCAAGTGCTGTTTTGTTTCTCTATTGCACCTACACATCACGTGGTATTAAACTTTGCATATTGCTAAATGAAAATTCCTAGCTTTCTTCCATCAGTAACCAAGATGCACTATTGCTTGATTTGTTACTAGAAGTATATACAACCATAGGCACGCTAGTTCCATAGATGCTCATCTGTTGTGTGTGTTCATTATGCACCACTTTTCGTACTAGTATGTTTGTGTTTGTTTTTGAGTTATATTTCAACCTAGTAAGTAAGGAACAATATGAGCTCTCTTTGATTGTCTATCAGAAGTATTGAGCAATTGATGCATCTGTTTAACAAGAGATCTATCTCAAAACTGTTTCATCTGATGTTCGTTTGTCCATTTATCCGGTCAAAGGTGAGAATAATGTGTAGATATGTCCATTTATCAGATAATTGTGTGGAGAGTACTGATAACATCTTTATAACTTTGTCCAAGTTCTAAGAGATAAGAAGGCTACCCTGAAAACATGTTCTAAGAGGACAAGATGGAACAGAGGTGCATTTAAATTCGATACACTATTTCTGCCAGCTTAAGCACTTGCATCCACCACGTTTGCTGATTTTCTGATGTTACCAGTACCCTTAAGCTTAATCCGTTGTCCCTCCCTTCTGATAACTATCTGCTGCTTATGTTTTTTTAGCTTCCAACCATGGACTTACTGAGTGAGCTGGTAACTGATGCCTTGTTTATTGGTAGATTGGAGAATACGAAGAAACAGTTGGCACATGCTATTTATTTTCAGAGAGTGGTAAATACTTGAACAGAACAGTTTTTGCAGCATGTTAATTGATGTACACTGATTTAATATACTGATCCGATTCCCTGTGAAATGTGTTCTTCTGAAGATTTGGATGTTCGTTTTATGTGAGATGGTTCTGTTTTCACATAAACCCTGATATTCTTGAAACCTTTCATTGAGGCTATGTTTGAACTAAAAATATGTTTTCTGTCAAACTTGTCAGAATGATATAGTGGGATTATTTTGCTGCTTTAATGCGTTCATTTCCTTTGCCAGATGCTCCACCAAGATCCGGGTATAATGGAGGAGAGCTTGACCTAGGTGCACTCGAGTGAAGCCATGCATACTTCTCTAATTCCTGGAGCATCATGACTGGCTTGTTGCTCTTCGCCACAACACTCTGGTATGTTGGATGTGTGTAACCCGTATCTTTGCTGTTTTGCTTGAACTGTAACGCTGATACTGTCACAAGTGTTATCTGCTACAATTAAAATTGCAAGCATGCCTCTGTTCCAGTAAATTTCTGTTTCTTTGACAACTTGGGCCGTTTCTGTAGCAATCCTTGTGAATTCAGTTCATCTAGCATCCTTTACATAACATAGCTATTAAACTGTTTTGCTTGTGTGCTCATATAAGTATCTGGTCAGACTATACTTGCCTAACTTATTGTGCGTGGAATTGAATCATTCCTCCCAGCTATTGAACTCATATCTAAATTAGATGTTTCCCACCAGGTTGGTTGTATCACAGAAGTTACCAAGTGGCCATGTTAGGCTTTCGTTTACAATCTTTTTAGGTATGCTGGTAGCATTATCATGTTTACCAACAGTGGCTGGGAAGCTAGAAGGTAGAGAGGAACATAGGTTTCTCAAATTTTCAGTGCATTTTCAAACAAGCTGAGGTATAGGATACATAGATACTACAAAATGCTTTCAATACATTTTTGAGCTCGTGTCTTGATCTGATTATCGTTATTGGTTCTTTTTGCAGCATACCATTAGTAAGGATGTGAAGTGTGTTGCCAAGGCGAACTGTTAAGATCGATGCTCATCTGAGGGTCTTGTTTCCATTGTCTGGAAAAGTTTTTTAAATCTGTGTTCTTGTTTGATTGATGAATACAGTAGGCTTCTTTTCCTTTTAGCTGTTTTTTTCGAGAGAACGTTGGTGCGATGTAGGATGGCCGTGTGTGGCTGGTGCATGTCTTTGTGATTGTGAGATAAACTCCTGTTACTACAGAATTAATGTTATTTGCTGAATGTCGCTATGTCATGTTTGTTTCTTTTTTCTTGCATGTGATATCTTCATGAGTAGAATTAAATCTATTTATTTAAATATTATTTTAAATTGCTCAATATTGGACTGGACCAAATAGTACATGGGCCCTAAAATGTCTATGGCCCAAATTAAACTAACAGAAATACAATGTTGAAATAAAATGAAATAGGCCACAAAAGGCCAAGGCCCAAAAACGCAAAAGGTTCTACAAAAGGGCAAGGCCCAAAATAAAAATGGACCAGAAAAGGCCAAATATTAGAACAGTAAAATGGAAGAATTATTGGGTTAGGCCCACGCAGACAAACAAAATGGACCGGGCTGAATTAGGTCCACGACGATTTCATTTCGTCACTATTCTGCCACGTAGGACATGCCACGTCGGTGCTGAGCTGTCCTGGCCGGATTGCTCACGACGATTTTGGATCGTCATAGATTAATGACGTTCCTGTATCGTCGTGGATATCCATGACGATTCCTACAAAATCGTCGTGGTGAACCATTACTGACGCTCGGTTTTCAACGATTTGTTTTTCGTCATAAGATCGTCATGGATGAAATTTGGTGACGATTTAGTGACGAAAATTGAGCGTCATGTATCAGCATATTTCTTGTAGTGGATGATCTAGAAGGTATGTCCATCCCACAAAGTTCAAAAGACTAACACGAGGAAATTATGCATGGCTGTGCAGACACCGCCAACAAAAACAGAGTACTTGAAGATGGCAGACCAGCCGATAACATTCTCGATGAAGGACCACCCGCCACAAGTCTATCGACCAGGACACGCCGCCCTTGTCATCCAAGCACAAATTGGCAACTATGACTTGGCCCGCGTATTCATGGATGGGGGCAGTGGCATCAACATTATCTACGCGGATACACTCCGTCGGATGAACATGAACTTAGACGGCCTCCTGGAATCAGAAACATCCTTCCACGGGATAGTTCCAGGAAAGGCAATCCGTCCTCTCGGAACAATCAACCTAGAAGTTGTGCTGGGCACTAAGAACAACTATAGAAGAGAATTCCTCGACTTCGAAGTCGTCGATTGGCCTTCACAGTACCACGCCATTCTTGGTCGAACAGCGTTCGCCAGATTCATGGCAGTACTGCACTATGCCTACCTGAAGCTCGAATTACCTGGAGAATATGGCGTAATCACCATCGACGGGGACTTTCAGAAATCCAACAAGTGTGACATTGAATTCAATGAAATCGCAAAATCGTTCGGGATGCAAGAAGAACTTCAAGAGCTGGCAAAGACCATGGATCACTCCGTGATGCCCCTCACGAAGAAAAGCGCGCATGAACTGGAGTTTAGCGCTAATAGTGACACCAGAAAGCATCAAGTGCACCCGGCAGATTCTGCGAAGACAACGATGGTCTCCACCACCCTTCCGCAAGCATAGGAAAGCGCGCTCGTCGAACTCCTCCGTGAGTATTGGGAAATTTTTGCCTGGCAGCCATCAGATATGCCAGGAATACCCAGGGAGTTTGCCGAGCACTCACTCGAAGTCTTTCCAGATGCCAAACCTATCAAACAAACTACTCGACGGTTTTCAGAACCCAAGCAGAAGGCGCTTGGATAAAAAGTAAACAGATTGCTAGCAGCAAAATTCATCAGGGAGATCAAGATATCCACTTGGTTAGCAAACCCGGTGCTGGTCCCCAAAAAGAACACGGACATCCTTCGGGTATGCATCGACTACACGTCGTTAAACAAGCATTGCCCCAAGGATAACTTTCCCCTCCCGCGAATCGACCAGATCGTGGACTCTACAGCAGGTTGTCAACGCCTCTCCTTCCTAGACGCCTATTCGGGATATAATCAGATCCGGATGAAACAGGAGGACGAAGAAAAGACAGCATTCATCACACCTCACGGTGTATACTGCTACACGACAATGCCCTTCGGGCTCAAAAACGCAGACGCAACATACCAGCGCTGCATGCAAAAATGCCTCGCCAAGCTTATTGGCAAGAACGTACAAGTGTACGTTGACGACATAGTCATCAAGACTCGAGTTGAGAGCACACTCCTCGAAGATATTAGAGAAACATTCGACACCCTCAACGCATACAGGATCAAGCTCAATCCGACAAAATGCGTCTTCGGCGTTCCAGCAGGAAAACTTCTCGGGTACCTGGTATCCGCCAGAGGCATCGAAGCCAACCCAGAGAAAATACAAGCAATCTTGACTATGAAGGAGCCAACCAATCTACGCGGAGTCCAACAGCTCGCTGGGCGACTAGCCGCCCTGAGCAGGTTCATCGCACGATTGGGAGAGCAAGCGTTACCCTTCTACAAACTGCTGAAGAAGACGAACAAATTCGAGTGGACACCAGAAGCTAAGCAAGCATTCGCGGACTTAAAGCGGTCGCTGCAAAGCAGGCGAGTACTTGCAACACCGCAAGAAAGGGAGCCACTCTACCTGTACCTAGCCGCCACAAACCAGGTCATCAGCACATCAATCGTAGTCGAACGACCTGAGGAGGGCAAAGCATACGGAGTTTAGCGACCGATCTATTACATCAGCGAAGTGCTCTCGCCATGCAAACAACGATATCCTCATTACCAGAAGCTCGCATATGGAGTCGTTCTTACAGCCCGAAAGCTCAAGCACTACTTCCAGGAACACGCCATCACAGTGGTTAATGACGCGTCACTCGGGACAATCATGAACAACCCATGGCATCCGGAAGAATAGCCAAATGGAGCATCGAGTTGGGCGCTTGGGACATCACTTATGCAGGACGCAACGCAGTCAAATCCCAGGTACTCGTGGAATTCCTAAGCGAGTGGACAGAGCTACAAACGCCAGGACCGCCTGAGTACACGAGCAACTGGATAATGTACTTTGACGGGTCCAAACGAAACGAAGGAGCAGGAGCTGGAATTGTCCTCATATCACCTAGGGGAGACAAGCTGCAATACGTCCTACGATTGGACTTTCCACCAGATGATCCAGCATCGAACAACGACGCAGAATATGAAGCCCTGTTGCACGGGATGAAGATGGCAGTCGCCTGTGAAGCTACCCAATTAATGATCTACGACGACTCCAATCTCATCGTACACCAGACAATGAAAGAATGTGAAGCAATAGCTGAAAACATGGTCGCATATCGCGACATGTACAACCTACTCGAAGGAAGTTTTAAAGGGTGCGAGCTGAAGCACATTGCAAGATCCAGCAACGAAGAGGCAGATAGACTGGCAAACATGGGTTCCACCAACACACCCATACCACCAGGAATATATTTCGAGCGGATGATCAAACGTTCAGTCAAAGTCAAGAAGGCTGCAGGAACACTTGCAGCGCCAGAGACAGAGGTCAGCCCGCAAGTCGCCATTATCGAGCTTATTCATAACATTTCACGACAGGTTTTTCTGGTCGAGCCAGTCTGGACGCAGAAATATCTCGACTACCTGATCAGCAGACAGCTCCCGGCCGACTCTCGCGAGGCCCGACAGATAATCCGTCGTAGCAAATCCTTTCGGGTAGTCAACGGGGAATTATACAAGCAAAGCATCTCGGGTATACTCCAGCGTTGCATCGCACCCGAAGATGGCAAAGAATTACTCCAGGACATCCACCAAGGAGACTATGGACATCATGCTAGCTGGAAAACAATCATGGGAAAAGCCTTCCGAGCAGGATTTTACTGGCTCACGGCGGCCACCGATGCGAAGGACCTAGTCGACCGGTGCAACGCTTGCCAGCGATTCGCACCAAGGCCACACGCACCTGCTACAGAATTGCACATGATACCCATCGCCTGGCCCTTCGCACAATGGGGGTTGGACATGGTAGGACCACTACGCAAGTCCACGTCAGGTGGATATACACACTTGCTGGTCGCAGTCGACAAGTTCACCAAATGGATCGAGGCCATGCCAGTAACTTCGGCTAGCGCCCAATGCGCCGTCAAGTTCCTCGATTCCATGTATGCAGATTCGGGGTGCCACACGACATCATTACAGACAACGGTACAAACTTCACAGCAAAGGAGACACAACAGTTCTGCGAGGAAAAAGGCATCAACTTCAAGTTTGCTTCAGTTGCCCACCCGCAAACGAACGGACAAGTCGAAAGATCTAACGGCTTAGTCTCAGCTGGCCTCAAGAAACGTCTACTCGATCGTCTACACCCCGCAGCAGGACATTGGGCCGAAGAGCTTCCCTCTGTACTATGGAGCCTCCGCACAACTCCAAACCGATCCACAAACTACACACCATTTTTCATGGTATACGGGGCAGAAGCGGTCCTTCCCGAGGATGTTAGATTCAGTGCCCCACGAGTTGTGGCTTACAGCGAAGAAGCCTCCAACAGGGCACTCGCGGAAGATATGGATGCACTCGATGAGATGCGTGATATTGCGCTCGCAAGATCCGCAGTATATCAACAATCATTGCGAAACTATCATAGTCGCCGTATACGCCACAGAGCATTCGCGGTTGGAGATCTAGTGCTGCGACTCAAGCAGAAGGAAGGACACAAGCTCGAGCCACCATGGGAAGGACACTTCATCATACACGAAGTCATCCCAGGTGGAGCCTACAGGCTGAAGAATATGTCGACTGGAGGAATCAATTCCAACCCTTGGAATATTGCGCACCTCCGCAAATTTTATCCCTAGGTTTACTTGTTTTCACAACAAATAAGGCTATGCTAGCCACTCTTGTAGCTCGAATGCATGACTTCTCAGTCATCGCAATAAAAATACATGGTTTCTCAACCATATTTATTCAAAGATTATCATTCTTACATGCTGAATAGTTACAGGAACACACCCCATAAAAATACACGGGGGCTATGCCTACAACTAAGCATCACAAGAAATTTTATAATACAGGGTTGCACACCCTAAAACAGTTTTTACAAATTATACAACATTACAGGATGTCCACATCCAACAATCAATCAAAGCGCTGAGCATTTTCCGTCGCTGACACTCTATCTACTTCTCAGAGGTCAGTCGAATGATTCTCTCCGCTGCGGGACGAACAACATCATAATACGGAGAAATATCATCGATTGGGCCATCTGGAAGCCTGGCTACAGAGTTAAAATTTATCTCAGGATGCCATATCCGGACAAAGGAGAGAGCCACTACCGCGCCGCAAGTCATCTGATTGCGCACACACCCGCGAATCTCTCCCTCTTGCCCGAAGAGCCCGAGGAGATAGCTCCAGTCTTCAGGACCCCTTTCCAGCGGATAGAATGCAGTGTTCATCGCGATCAAGACCTCGTGAAAAGAACTCACGAGAAATTTTACCTGGGAGACACGGAACTTCAAAGTAGCCAACACAAAGCCTCGGCTGCGATCAGACCAAAAATTATTCGCATGAGGCCTTGAGCTGCCAGCTTCTTGAAGAATGTGGTTTTCTACCCACTGTTTTTCCTCCCTATCATCCGGTTTAACAACTGAAGAACAAATATGCGTGATTAGGCAAGAAAACAAGACAAAGAAGACCTGGGGGCTGTATTACTTACACAACAGGTCCCTAGCAAGGGAAGCCAACTCGTCCATCACAAACTGCTCGCGTTCAGTCGCCAGTTTTTGCTTGGACCTCGCCACATCAGCTACCCCGCGCAACGCTTTCAGCCTACGCTCACCATCAGCTACACGATCACGAAGACCCGCCAAAGTCCCCACAGCAGCAACAAGAGGATTTGCTGGAGCAGCACGTCCACTTGAAGGTTCTGCGGCAACCCCAATATCCTGGAAGAATACAAGGAAAGAAGTAAGACGCCCTATTCGAAGTATCTCTGGTCGCACATTTGACGAAGTTCTTGGGGGCTACTCCCATCGGGAGAAAATATACAACAACAAGAAGCAATTTCCAGAAGAACATCTCGATTAAAGACAATGAAAATACGGGAATACATCCCAAGGTTCATTACAATCAAGCTGGAAAAGCAAGAGAAAAACAAAACTAAGAAGCTACGGTGGTGCTCCCACTAGCGGCAGTCGCCCCTCCCTTGAGTCGAGCAAACAGCTCAGACAACTTCCGAGCAAGGATGGCGGCTGGCTCGCCAAAACGAGAGAGCCATACCTTTTTGCCCGTGGAGGGGTCGACTGGGAGATCCGAGTAGGCCTCCTCCAAACCGCTGACTCCATGTGCCAGCGCGAACTGGATCGCCGTCTTTGCGCCAGACTCCGACTGGGCGACTGCGTAGGCATCCAGGAGATTGCTCTCCGAGAAGATCTTCAACAGGTCGCCTAGCGCGGGTGGAGATGCAGCGTTGGCGAGGAGGCAACCATGCAACTGCGTCAACACTTGAGTGGCATTGCCAATCAAGGAGCAAGCTCCTTCGGCATGCCTCTTGAGTTGAGCAAGAGTGTCGGTTAGCACGTCTACCCGCCGGATTCCAGGAATCTCTAAAGGAACACCCAGACGACCTGCAAAGAAAAGAATGTCAAGACTCAGCAAGTTCACCAGGACAGAAGAAGAAACTGCGAGAGCCAAAATTTCTTACCCGCAAGACGCTCAGCAAGAGGACGAAGGAATGTGACAAGGTCAGCATCCGCCTTATTGCTAGCATCCTCCAGGTTCTTCAAGGCTTTCTTGGCATCCGCAAGCTTTCCTTCAAGATCCTCAGATTGCATGCGGGAAGCTTCAAGATCCCGTCAAGTATCTGCCAGTTCGGCTTCCTGAGCTGTTGCCCGATCAGAAATATTATCCTTATCGGCCTTCAAATACTCAAGTTGAGCTGCATAGTGACATTTGTCAGAAACCAAGAATTGGCGAAAGAAGTGAAATAAGAAAAGATGATAAAAACTTACTTCGAAGGAGCTCGTTTTCGGAGGTGAGTCGACAGCATTCTGCTCGAAGCGGCCCGCACTCAGACTCAGCAAGAACCGTGCGGCGGCCAATCGCAGCAAGGGAGTCAACAAGCGACTACAAAAAATACAGAGAAGAATTAGAAGAGAAAAATTGGAGCCTGTACCCGATTGCAATCAATCGACTACAGCCTCGGGGGCTACTCCCATCGGGAGCACTGCCGTGCACCCGATAAAATCAAGAAGAAGAAAAAGACAGACTTTGAGCCTGTAGCCGGTCGCATGCGATCGACTACAACCTCGGGGGCTACTCCCATCGGGAGCACTGTCGTGCACCCGATAATAATTTGAAGACGAGTAACGGAATCTACCTGGCCCTTGGCGCGGGAGAGAGGATCTGCGGAGCTATCTGTCGCCTCTTTCGAAGCTGAAGCCCCGGCAGCAAAACTAGGAACTCCATGTTCCGTAGTCGCCACATTGGGGGCTACGCTGGGCGTATTCGGGATGGTACCAGCAGTAGGAATCTCGCCCGCAGCTTCTGCCTTATTCCTCCTTTCGGGAGGAAGGGAAGAAGCGTACCTGCGAGGACTAATGGTCTGCAAGCTGCAACAGAAGACAAGACATCAACATAGATGCAAAGGAAAAAACGTTCGACTAAGAACAAAGAGAAAAAGACTTACTCATCTTCGTCGTCCTCCTGATCCAGCACATCCGCGTTCCATGCGGTCTGGATAACTGGGAATGAGGAGGGAGGGGCGCGCGCTTGCAGAGGAGTAGCGTTGATGGGTTCCTTCCCGGGCGATTCCTCCAAGGAGTTGTCCTTAGAGGTGGCCTCATCACCTTCCACCCGACGGCGGTTATAACGATCGCTACCCGAGTTTCCTGCGTCATCCGAAGAATCTTGGTCGGAGCCCGAAGAAGCATCGGCGACACTGGTGTCGGCTGGGACATCCAGGTTACTCGCCAATAACTCTGAAGCCTCCGCCCCAGATATAGGAGGGTAGCAGTTGGCCACGGATAAACTCTACAAAGAAGCCAGAAGAAGACAAAGGAAAAAATTCATTCGGTTGAAACTCAGAACGAGCAAGAAAATAAGAGAAGAAAGGAAGAACGAACTCACCTCGGTTGGCGGAGGCCTTGACGCGTCGAAGGCTGCGACTGTGCAGTCGGGAAATTTCTCTCCCACCTTCAGGCTAGTGATAGTCGCGATTTTCTTCTCGAACTCGGCGTTCGAGAGGTCCTCGCGACTCACTCGGCTAGGGTCCTCAGAGCCTTGGTACTCCCACATTGTGGAAGGCCTGAGTTGCAGAGGCTGGATCCTGCGCCTAAGGAAGACGGCCGCCAGGTGCAGTCCGTTTAATACAACCCCAGCACTCTGGTCGCGAAGGGCAGCCACCCTGGCGAGTAGCGGCGCGACGACCTCGGTTTCTTCAGTCGACAACTTGTGCGCCCAGGACCTCCTCTTCTTCAAAACAGCGAACGGGTGGAATTCATGAGTTCCACCCGAGCTGTTGCCGATGACGTAGAACCATTATTTCCTCCATCCCTGGGCGGAGTCGATGAAGTGCATGTTGAAGTAGCTGGACTCCAATCGATCTTGGATCCCGAAGCCACCCGTGCGTAGCGGCTCGCCAGGTTCGGAGTCTACCTGTGATTTCTCGCGGAAGATCCGAACCTTGAAGAGAGCCCTCCAAAGCCCCCAATGTGGGCGAATGCCTAGGAAGCATTCGCAGAACACGATGAAGCACGATATGTGCTGCACCGCGTTCGGGGGAAGATCGTGAAGCTGTATGCCATAGACATACAACAACCCGAGAAGAAATAAATGGAGGGGGAAAGAGAGGCCGCGCGACACATGGTCCGCAAAGACCACGCGTTCGTTCGATTGCGGGTTGGGTACCTCCTCCTTCTTGCCGAGGCGCACCCGCTTCTCGGACTCCGCTGGCAGCAGTCCTTCCCGCTGCATCTCCTTGACGCTTTTCGCCGTGGTGTTGGGCGACCTCCAGTCGCCTGAGCGCGGTGCAGGTTGCGCTGAAGCTTCCCCGGATGCGGAAACAGCAGCGTCGCGTTACTTTCCACCGGCCATGGCTGACAACACGAGCTTGAGGAGAGGAAGAAGACGGGCGCGAAGAAGAAGATGGATTGGAGACGAAGGCTGCGAAAGTTTTACCGCAGCACAAACACCCGTACTTATATACGGAGCGAATCAATCCTGGCCACTCGATGCACCACGTGTCGCACATCGCTGCCACCACGTGTGAAGATGAAACGAAGGGGTGGTGAACGCTGTTTCCTGCCACGATCTCAACAGAAGATCGTGCGCATTTACTGCACGGTTTGCGTGAAAACCGGGAACGACGTCTCGTTTCCCGGTCAAAAAGCTGACCTTTTGGGCCAACCCATCTGCTCGCACTCCGTCACATCCCATCGGGAGGAGAAAAGTGCGCCATGACGTCATAGCGCGCATCATCAAGACAAAAATCTTTCGAATAGAAAGTTCAAACGTGAAAATAACTTCGTATAAACGAATCTCCTTCGAATAGAAACAATTCTTTCATGAGCAAAGAAGCAAGACCTCTTTAAACAAGAGAAAGATACCCTACATACGAAAACTCTTTCGTATGGGTACAACATCCCAAACATGAAAATTCTTTCATATGGGCACAAAATTCCTAACACGAAAACTCTCTCGTATGGATCTACTAACTCAAACAGTTATTCGAGTAGGCAGAACCTACCTTTTTTCACTCACATGATATTCACACATCATAAAAACCTGGATTGTTCAGCCGACTAGGCACATATGGATGCCATATTCTTCGAATATGAAGGTAAGACCCGAAAGATCTTTCTTGAGGGCCTGGAATCGCACTAAAAAGCTGCGTCCTCCGGTATGATTCCGTGTCAACAACACGAAGAAAAATCCTAGCGGACGCGCCGGGTACCCCCATAGGTTAAGTTCGACTCGATAAGACCACAACGGCCCAGTCGCAACAATCACCTTATCGGATTCGAGTCGGAGGTCTCGAATCTGTGTAGGCCAGGACTGTTTTTTCCCTAGTCGCAATTAATTGGCCCTGATCTCTCGGGAGAGCCAAGCTACTGTGCCACATCCTTCTGCGATAAAAGCCATACAAACAGGCACTTGTATTGCTCAATACTCGAGTACGAAAAACTCAATGTACAGGATATTCGCCCTCTAAATGGGGAAAACAACCAAGTTGGTTATCCACAAGAAAGAAGACCAAGAAAGGTTTGACCGTCTACTCGACTAGAAAAATCCTACTCGAGCAAACGCTCGGGGGCTACTGACGAAGATATGGATTCTGGACCCTGCGGGTAAGGACACCCCATCTCGGGCCCAAGGTTGAGGCCCAAGAAGAGAAGCCCTTGGAGTATTTCCAGAAGGCCCACAAGAAGCCCGTCCGCATTACCTTGCGGGTTAAGTTAGAAAACATGTAACCGACCTAAGGTTAGAATTGGAGTCCTCTCCGGTTAGCGTTTGAGACCTGGCCACCTATATAAGGCCAGGAGAGCCACCGGTAGAGGACCAAGCAACACCGCACCATCGAAACCTTGAATTCGAGGTCCTACTCTCGATTCGAGTACTACCATTGTAATCGATCTTCTCATCAATACAGATCGACAAGAGGCAGGAGTAAGGGTTTTTACCTCTACGAGGGCCCCGAACCTGGGTAAATCTCGCCCCCTGTCAAGCCGACGATTGCACCAGCGCTCATGGGTTCTCCTAATCGAAACCCGATAGGTTCACCGAAGGGATTTGTAGAGTCAGAGATTCGACACCGGGTATATCACTTGATGACTTGTACAGTCAAATCTGCAGCCATGATCTTCGCCACGATATGCTTGCAGAAACCGGGGAGGACATGCCCTTCTCGTCATCGGCCAATTCCGCTCGTCGTGGTGCTGGAGACAACAACCACGATGATCGCCCTCGCACTGAAGACCGACGCGGTGACTACCTCTACCGCACTGATGATCGGCGCATGGATGATCAACGCGTGGATGACAGACGCGGTGACTACCGCGCTGAAGACCATCGTCGTGGCCGTGCTGACAACCATGGTATTACCACGGGGATCGTGATGACTCGTGCGCTGATCGTCGTGATCAGCGCGATGATCAAGGCCGCTACGCCAATGACAACCACCAAGACCGCCGTGATGAGCCTGGAAGTCGCGATCGCCGCCGTCATGGTCGGGTGCCTACGCCGTATGTCGACGTGGATTTCCACATTTGTAAGATCCATAGCCATCCTGCCGATTCATGCTGGTGGCGCTACCAAGGTCGTGTCCGCGAGGACCGTGAGCCGAAGGACACCAAACCCGCATAGAGACAGTGATTACGATGATGGTGAGAAGAAGGGCGCCAATGCAGCTGCATATGGCGTCGATACCAAATGGTATATGGACTCGGGATGCACACACCACCTCACCGGGGACTTGAGAAAACTCACCGTTCACGACAATTACAAGGGTAGCGACCAAGTCCACACTACAGATGGTAATGGTATGAATATTTGTCATATTGCTCATTCAATTATTCGCAACCCACATGATTCTCTCCAACTCAACAAAGTTCTACATATTCCTAGCGCATCAATTAATCTCCTATCCGTTCATAAAATTGCCCTTGATAATGATGTCTTTCTAGAATTTCACTTGTTTTTGTTTTTCTATAAATGATCAGGTCACAAGAAGAACACTGTTTAAAGGTCCCTACCATGGTGGTCTTTACCCTTTAGTGCATGTCTCTACTGGGTCGTCCAAGCATGTTTTCGTTATAATAAAGGCATCTTCTTCCATATGACATCATCGTGTAGGGAATCACTCTTTGTTTGTGGTGCAAAGATTTCTTTCGAAACACAAAATTTCATTTACTCCAGAAACAAATCATCATGTATGTGACTCTTGTCAGTTAGCAAAGAGCCACCGTTTGCCATATCCTATATCTACCATTATCTACATTGTTCCATTAAAACAAGTGGTTTCAGATCTATAGGGTCCAACACCTGATTCAGTTAATAAACATTCCACTGTGTAAGCTTCATTGATGATTTTAACAAGTTTACTCGGATTTATTTGCTCAAAAAGCATTCTGATGTGTATAAGTTTTTCTTAATTTTCAACAACTAGTTGGACGAAAATTCAATAGAAAAAGTGTTACTATGCAAACTGATTGGGGAGGTGAATATGAAAAACTCTCCACTGTTTCTTTCAGAAGATAGGAATTATACATCATGTCCCCTGTCTACACGCTCATCAACAAAATGGCTCCGCATAGGGATAAAAACGGAGCAGATAAGAACGGAACTGAGTGGTGCCACATTTGTTTTCACATTTTTGTGCGAAAGCAGAAACGAACACAAAAACCCCGAAAACAAAAATGAAAACAGATATTATCGGAAGAACATAAACGAATATGACACGGACACGAAACTTAAAACGGGGGATGTTTGTAGGAACCAAGAGACCCCTTGAATCATGTAGGAAACCTCAATAAAATTGATTATATTTTTAATTATCTAATATGAAATCAAATATAAGGATATATTATGATTATATAATATAGTATGCATAGATTATCAACTTTGGTAACATCAAAATTCCTACTACCGCCCTAACCCTAGTGCAGCGGTAAACTGACAAGCTGGGAACATATCGAGTGGGAGATGACACGAGAGTACGTACGTCCTAAGAATGGTCATTTCACATATTTTTTTAGACATGTTCCTTCATATCTTGGGTTGGGTCCATATAGCTGACTAGAACTTTTGGGCATGCAAGGTTGCGCTAGCACAATGCACTAAAAACGGAAAGTTCCATATTGCCGGAAGCGAAATTTCTGTTTTTGTGGTCGTTCCGCCGAAATATATTGTCCCGTTATCGTTTCCGTTTCCGCATAAAAGTTTCCGTTTCCGTTTCTGTTCCACAACATTCTGTTTCCATTTCCATATTTTCATTTCCTTTCCTTTTTTCCGCGAAAATGGCGGAAAGTTTCCATACCGTTTTCATCCCTACCTCCGCATAACGCAAACACAGACACATTGTTGAAGTTGGGCTTGCTCTACTTTCTCATGTCGTTAATGTTCTGGATGAAGCCTTTCTTACAGCCACATTCCTTATTAATATGCTCCCCAGCAAAGTGATCAACTTTGAAACACATGTTGAAAGTCTCCTTCAAATGACACCAAATTACGAGTCCATAAGAATCTATTGTTGTGCTTGATGGCCCAACCTTCATCCCTACAATAAAAGAAAACTTGCTTTTCGTTCCACTCAGTGTGTTTTCCTAGGATACATCCCCTGTCACAAAGGAGTAAAATGTTAGATACAAAAACAGGAAGTGTTTATGTGTCTCGAGACGTAGTTTTTGATGAAAAGGTGTTCCCCTTTGCATCTCTTCATCACAATGTTGGTTCACGTTTGCATCATGAATTTCTTTTATTGCCACATGATACTCCATCCACATGATCACATGTTTGGGATGCTTATATTGATGATCCTATGACCATACCAATAATGCCTATTCCTACTAATCCTACACAGCCAAGTGCCCAGCATACTGTTTCAGGTGATAGCACTTCGGATGACGAGTCCTCAGAAAAAATTGGAAGAAATGATGTTGAAATGACAAATGGGGAGCAGGAACAAAATCCTGAAAACGATGAAGAAGGAGCAAGGTCCGAGGCTGATTCTTCCTCTGATTCTGCCGGCTTCGATCCCGGCGCAGATCGTGTCGGGGGAGGTCCCCATACTGATCTTGTCGCCTCATGGTGCAGGGCTTGCACTCGTTGTGGGACCCCAAGTGTAAGGTATGAAGAGCACAACATCAAGTTTCCCTCCGAAAGAAACCAAGTTTTAATCGACAAGTAGGAGAAATAAATCACTTCCGAAGGTTGATGCAGCTGATATTGGCAGGGCACACTACCGGTTCAGCAGCAACATGAAACCTACACAACACAATCAGATCACTTTTCCCCAATGAAGCAGTGAGGTTGTCAATCTCGCTGGTTTTTCTGAAAACAAAGGGGTTAAACGTATGGTGTGGAAAAGAGTACTTGTTTGCAATAGATGAAAAGGGAACCGTGATGGCAGTAGGAAAACAGTAGGAACCGTATGAAAATAGTGATTGTAGTGGTTGAATTATTAGTATGAGAAAAATGGACCGGGTCCACAGTTCACTAGTGGTGTCTATCCAAAACAGATAGATAGCATGTTGGGTAAACAAATTACAGCTGGGCAATTGACAGATATAAAGACTGCACCGTAGTGCATATGCATGGCATGATGATTACTATGTGATTCATGCTGGCATTACAACAAGATATATAGACCGTGATCCAACTTCATGTATGACTAATAATCCACCCTCAGAATGTCATCTGAGCAGACCTTGGGTATTAAGTTGCAAGCAACAGATAATCGCAGCAAGCAAAGTATGTAATGTAAACAATGTAAACATCGTTGTTTTCTCCCTAGTGGCAACAACACATCCGCCACCCGTTTATGTTTCTGTAACTCGAGCGAAAGGGAGGCATGAACCCACTATCGAATATAAATATTCCCCCTTTCAGCTACTAGCATCTACTTGGCCAAAGCATCTACTAACAACAGAGAGAATGCAAGATCATAAATAACATACACATGAAAAGAACATGATAGATTGATAATTATTGGACATATCATTTAATATTCATCAGATCCCAGCAAACACAACATGTAGCATTACAATAAGATGATCTTGATCATGTAGGGCAGGTCGCAAAATCTACACATGAGGGATAAAGAGTTGAGAATATCCATCTAGCTACTGCTATGGACCCGTAGTCCAAGGATGAACTACTCACACATCATTCCGTAGGTGGGCATGGTGGTGTAGAGCCCTCTTGTGATGATTCCGCCTCCCGGCAGGGTGCCGGGGAGAGCTCCAGAACCCTCCCAAACTAGGGTTGACGATGATGGCGGCTGCAGATGTTTTCGGTGGAAAAGGCTAATATATTTCGGGTTAACCCTTCGAGTAGAATATATAGGTGCGAGGGCAACATCGATGGGCAGCTAGGGGGCCACACGACCCCTGGGCGCAGCCAAGGGGACCCGCGCCCACCCATGGTGTGGGGGCTCCAGGGCACCCCTCCGGGTCTCCTCCGGACTCCGTGTGCGCGACAACTTTCTAAGACTTCCGGGCTTCGAATCGTCCAATTCCAAGAATATTTCCAGAACAACTTTTCTGAAACTAAAAACAGCGGAAAACAGGAACTCGCTCTATGGCATCTTGTCAATAGGTTAGTCCTAAGAAATCGATAAGAAAGGCATAAAGTGTACGGGAAACATGTAGAATATAGTATGAAAACAACATGGAACATTAGAAATTATGGATACGTTTATGACGTATCAACTTCCCAAGCTTAGTTCATACTCGTCCTCGAGTAGGTAAACGATAAAAATAAATAATTTCCAAGGTGACATGCTACCAACATAAACTTGATCATCTAAATTGTAAAATCATATGTAAAGCTGAGATCATAGTATTTTAAACACAGGCATGATAGATATAATTTTAACAATGAAACTTAGCAATCACCTTGCATCATGAAAAGTAACACAAATAAAAGATCATGAATAATAATGCACTTCAAAGTTATACGTTTGTTTCGAGTATAGAGAAAACATAGCAAAGTGCTATTTTGCTTGTCCTTAAGAGTGGGGCAAAACATAAATGCCAGGACACCTTCAAAGTTCAAGTGGATGACAAGAACGGATAACTTGAGAGCAAGTAATAACACATCATGAATCAATTAATAATAGTTTCTGGGACCAATGCACATTAAACCCAGCATGAAAACTACGCTCTCTCAACTGTGCATAAAGTTAGAAGATGGAGACTCAACATAAAAGTAAAAGAAAGGACCTTCGTAGAGGGAAGAAGGGATTAACTCATGTGCTAGAGCTCATTATTTTATTAAACAGAGGTATTGAAAACATTTTTAGAGAGGTGTATGCGTATGTCAACGAATGGTAAACAAATAATACAGTACGTCACAAGCCAACTAGACTTCACAAGAGCGGCTCCCATTGAAGAACGAATCTGGGATAGAAGGCCATCCCTCTTTCTCTTTTGTTTACACAATTATGCTTTCACTGATAAATCGGGGGCAAGAATAGTGAAGAGAATTTAATAGTAAACAATTTTGGGGATGGGCACCCCGCTGCCAGCTCTTTTATCATTTGGATAAGCGGATGAAGCCACTAGTCCAGGTGTGTAAAGTCCAATCAACAAGTGAGATAAAGATTCTCTATTCACGTCCTCATGAGCTAAAACAGGTGCACAAAACAGGGTTAATTTTGAAAGTTTTAAAGGTAGCACACATGAGAAATTTACTTGGAGTGGCGGTTAAATACCACATGTAGATAGGTATGGTGGACACATTAGGCAAACTTTGGTTTTTGGGAGTTGGATGCACGAGTAGAGATCATACTCAGTACATGTGGAGGCTAGCAAAAGACTAGGAGCGACAAATCAAGAGAGCAACAATGGTCATAATCATGCATAGCGACAAAAACATTATTAATCAAAGCATAAAGGGTATTACAAGTCAAAAAGTAAATGATCACAGAGGCCATAAGTGAATGGTTTGTATTCATAAACATGGTGTAAGCATGCGCCAAGTCAACCAAATAAAGCATTTGAAGGAGAACACCACAAATTCACGCTTCAATATGATAAAAAAACAACTCATGATTCTTTCAATGGCACATTAAGCACTCTCAGGTATTTGTGACAAGTCATGCTACAATAACAACCACTAAGCATAGAATTAAAATAACATCTAGCATGACATGAAAAAGTCTAGCCATAGTTTATACAAGCTTGTATTTGCACCGTTATAAGCACGAAAACTGTACTAATGCTTTCCAACACCAAACATTTTATATTAACCAAAAACTCTCCAAGAGATATAGCAATAAAACAAGAGAGTACTAACATAATTCGACTAGAACTAACAACTCTGAATAAGAGATGCATGAAAAACATGAGTTAAAAGAGATTTGCAGCAGCTAGAAGAAAAACTAAGTATACGAGCATAACGAGTATTCATATGAAAATTTGGAGAGTGTCTATATCCCACACAAAGAATGCTAGGTTCCAACAATATTATTGCATCAAGAAAAACAAAAGAAAACAAAATAAAACAAAACAGACACTCCAAGTAAAATTCATATGATGTGACCAAATAAAAATATAGTTTCACTAGAAGTGACCTGATAAATTGCTAATGAAGAAGGGAATGCCTTGGACATCCCCAAGCTTAGACACTTGAGTCTTCTTAGAATTTGCTGGGATGAACCACGGGGGCATCCACAAGCTTTGCCTTTGCACTCTTCTTTATCACATTATATCACCCTCTTTTCTTGACTCTTGAAAACTTCCTTCACACCACACTCAATTTAATTCGCATTAGAGGGTTAGTGAACAATTAAAAATTCACATGTTATTCATGGACACAAGAATTATTAATAATTTTTAAATATTAGCTACGACCGAGGATGTTTCGTGGAGCAAAGAAAATCCACTCGACATAGTAAAAGAGAGAATGCAAGTAAAAAGGCAGAATCTGTCAAAACTAGAACAGACAGTAAAACCGAATTTTTTTGGGGCACTTACGTTGCTCAAATAAAAAAAACGTAACGACCGAAAAAGTTTCGTAATTAGCTGAGGAATAATCACAAACATTTTCAGGTCATTTGGATCTTTCTGTGAATTATGCTGTTTTTACTATGGACAGTAGAAGTTTGTTTCCTGCGCAGAAATCCGAAACCAACATCAAATTTTGCTAGAAACTTTACTTGGCCCAACTAATACATGGAAATAAAGATACAAAAGAGTTGCTATAGAATTATACAACACCTTGACTCAAATAAAACAGATAAAAACAAAGCAAAAACAAAACCATGGGTTATCTCCCAAGAAGTGCTTTTTTTAACGCCTTTTAGCTAGGCCCAGAAAATAGAATCAAGTGTTTGAAGTGAAGCAACATCCAAATTGTAACTTGTTCTAATAAAAGAATCGAAAGGCAATTCTCTTTCTAGGAAAGTGTTCCATACCTTTGTTGAGTGGGAATTAATATTTAATATTCCCTCTTTCATATCAATAACGCCACCAAAAGTTCTAAGAAAAGGTCTTCCCAAAACAATAGGACAAAAAGCATTGCATTCTATTCATAACAAAAAAAATCAAAGGGAACCAGGCTGTTATTAACCATAATAAGAACACCATCAACTCTCCCCAAAGGTTTCTTTCTAACATTATCAATAAGAAGAATATCCAAATAAAAGTGTTCCAAAGGTGGCAAATCGAGCATATCGTAAAGTTTCTTAGGCATAACATAGATACTAGCACCAAGATCACATAGAGCACTACAATAAAAATAATTCACCTTCATTTTTATGATGGGTTCCCAACCATCATCTAACTTCCTAGGGATAGAGGCTTCACATCTTAATTTGTCTTCTCTAATTTGTATGAGAGAAATTGTAATATGTTTTATGAAAGCCATATTCACAGCACTAGCATTAGGAAAACTAGCAAGCTTTTGTAGGAACATAATTAATTCATATATATTGCAATCATCAAAGTCTAGATCATTTTTATAAAAGGTAATGGGACCATTGTCTCCCATATTTCGAAAAATTTCAGCACTTTTATCAGGAACAATTGTAGTAGTTTCAGGCAGTTTTAAACGTTTAACAGCAGAAGTGGGAGTATTGCCAACACCAATTACTTTACCATTAATAGTAGAAGGTTTACTAGCAGGAGAAGCTTCAGTTTTACTAGTGGTGGTAATTATGCAAACATTAGCTACACTCCCTCTATTCCAATGAATAAGGCGCGCACACATTTTGAGATTTGTCTTTGACCAAGAATTTATCCATATATATATAATAATATTTGGTATAAAATCAATATCATTAGAAAGTGTTTTTCACTACGAATCTAACAATATCAAAGTTGCACTATATAGTCAAGATATTGTTACTCAAATCTTTCGGGCGAAGTTTGTCTTGAAATGCGTGTGCGCCTTGTTCATCGGAACGGAGGTAGTATTATTCTTTCTAGCTATTTCATCTTCTCTTTCCCATCTAGCATGCAATTCAGCTATCATCCTAGCATTGCCATCAATTCTAACTTGAATGGAATTCAAAGTTTTGGTTTCTTTAACATCATGAAGCATAACCTTTAGTTTCATAAAATCAACATCAAGAGCAAGGCTATCAACTTTAGAAGCAAGAACATCAATTTTGGCAAACTTTTCCTCAACAGATTTATTAAAAGCAGTTTGTGTACTAATAAAATTCTTAAGCATATTTTCACTATCAGAGGGTACTCTTTTATTATTTCTGTAGGAATTACCATAAGAGTTGGTATAACCATTACCATTATTAGAACCATATGGCCTATAATTATTGCTACCAAAATTATACCTATAAGCATTGTTGTTGAAATTATTGTTTTTAATGAAGTTCACATCAACATGCTCTTCTTGAGCAACCAAAGAGGCTAAAGGAACATTGTTTGGATCAATAGGAGCATGGCCATTCACACGCATAGACGTAATAGCATCAAGCCTATCACCCAAGGAGGAGGTTTTATTCAACATAATTTACCTTCTTACCTGGTGGAGCTCTCTTTGTGTGCCATTCAGAATAATTTACCATCATATCATCAAGAAGCTTTGTTGCTGCCCCCAAAGTCATGTACATAAAGGTTCCTCCAGCTGCTGAATCCAGAAGGTTTTTTGAAGAAAAATTCAGACCTGCATAATAGGTTTGGATGACCATCCAAGTAGCCAGTCCATGAGTGAGACAATTCTTTACTAAAGATATAATTCTTTCCCAAGATTTAGCAACATGCTCATTATCAAGTTGCTTAAGATTCATAATGCTACTTCTTACAGATATAATCATAGCAGGAAGATAATATATTCCAATGAAAGCATATTTACATTTAGTCCAAGAATCAATACTATTTATAGGCAAAGATAGCAACCATTATTTAGCTCTTCCTCTCAAAGAGAAAGGAAACAATTTTAGTTTAATAATATCTCCATCTACATCTTTATATTTTTGCATATCATAGAGTTCAACAAAATTATTAAGATGGGAAGCAGCATCATCAGTACTAACACCAGAAAATTGCTATATCATAACAAGATTTAACAGTTCAGGCTTTATCTCATAAAAATCAGCAGTAGGAGCAGGTGGAGCAACAGGTGTGCTAATGAAATCACTATTGTTTGTGCAAGTAAAGTCACACAACTTAGTGTTCTCAGGAGTACTCATTTAAGCAAGATTAAAAACAGGATAAAAATAACAACTAGAATAAAAACTATTTTTTGTGTGTTTTTGATAAAGAGAAGCAAACAAGACAAACTAAAATAAACTAAGCAAAACAATAACAGAGTAAAGAGATTGCAAGTGAGAGACTCCCCTTGCAGAAATCTTCTTTCTCCCAACCAACGGCGCCAAATATTTCTTGATGGTGCAGGGCTTGCACTCGTTGGGAGACCCCAAGTGTAAGGTATGAAGAGAACATCAGCAAGTTTTCGTCATAAAGAAACCAAGGTTGAATCGACCAGTAGGAGAAAGAAATCTCTTTCAAAGGTTGATGTAGCTGATATTGGTAGGGCACACTACCGGTTCAGTAGCAATGTGGAACCTACACAACACAACAGATCACTTTGCCCCAACAAAGTAGTGAGGTTGTCAATCTCACCGGTTTTGCTGAAAACAAAGAGGTTAAATGTATGGTGTGGAAAACAATACTTGTTTGCAGTAGATGAAAAGAGAACAGTGATGGAAGTAGGAAAATATTAGGAATAGTATGAAAACAGTGATTGTAGTGGTTGTATTATCAGTATGAGGAAAATGGACCGGGTCCATAGTTCACTAGTGGTGTCTCTCCAAAACAGATAGATAGCATGCTGGGTAAACAAATTACAGCTGGGCAATTGAAAGATATAAAGGCTGCATCGTAGTGCATATGCATGACAAGATGATTACTATGTGATTCATGCTGGCATTACAACAAGATATATAGACCGTGATCCAACTTCATCTATGACTAATAATCCACCCTCAGAATGTCATCCGAGCAAACCTTGGATATTAAGTTGCAAGCAACAGATAATCGCAGCAAGCAAAGTATGTAATGTAAACAATGTAAACATCCTTGTTTTCTCCCTAGTGGCAACAACACATCTGCCACCCGTTTACGTTTCTGTCACTCGAGCGTGAGTAAAGGGATGCATGAACCCACTATCGAGGATAAATACTCCCCTCTTGGAGTTACTAGCATCTACTTGGCCAGAGCATCTACTAACAACGAAAATCATGCAAGATCATAAATAGCATACACATGTAAGAACATGATAGATTGATAATCATTGGACATAGCATTCAATATTCATCAGATCCCACCAAACACAACATGTAGCATTACAATAACATGATCTTGATCATGTAAGACAGCTCACAAGATCTAAGCATGAGGCATAAAGACGAGAGAACAACCATCTAGCTACTTTTATGGACCCGTAGTCCAAGGATGAACTACTCATGCATCATTCCGGAGGCGGGAATGGTGGTGTAGAGCCCTCCGGTGATGATTCCCCCTCCCTGTGGGGTGCCGGGAAGAGCTCCAGAGCCCTCCCGAACTAGGGTTGACGATGACGACTGCTGCGAATGTTTTTGGTGGAAAAGGCTGCTATATTTAGGGTTAACCCTTCAAGGAGAATATATAGGCGCGAGGGCAACGTCGGTGGGCAACCAGGGGGCACACCACCCGTGGACGTGACCAGGGGGACCCACGCCCACCCATGGTGTGGGCGCTCCAGGGCACCCATCCGGGTCTCCTCCGGACTCCGTGTGCGCGACAACTTTCTAAGACTTCTAGGCTTCGAATAGTCCAATTCCGAGAATATTTCCAGAACAACTTTTCTGAAAGTAAAAAGAGAAGAAAACAGGTACTGGCTCTGTGGCATCTTTTCAATAGGTTGGTCCTAGGAAATCGATAAAAAAGGCATAAAGTGTAAGGGAAACATGTAGCATATAGTATGAAAACAACATGGAACGCCTGAAATTATGGATACGTTTATGACGTATTATCGCCTCCAAGCAGGAATCTCCCAACGCGACACGGACTCCGGGGCGCGCGCGATCCTTGTCCCCCTGCACGATTGCTCTGCGTCTGATACGTGTCCAACGTATCTATATTTTCTGATGCTCCATGATCATATTATGTCAATTTCTACTTGTTTTCTCCCTTATTTATGTCATTTTTATCGATTTTCCGGACTAACCTATTGACAAGATGCCATAGAGCGAGTTCCCTGTTTTCTGTTGTTTTTAGTTTCATAAAAGTTGTTCTGGAAATATTCTCGGAATTGGAAAGTTCGAAGCCCGGAAGTCCTATTTTCCCCGGAAGCATCCAGAAGACCGAAGAGGAGTCGAAGAGGGGCAACAGGGGGGCCACCCCATAGGGTGGCGCGGGTCCCCCCTGTCCGCGCCCCCTATGGGTGTCGGGCCCCTGGAGCTTCACCGCCTTTTCCCTTTCGCCTATTTAATCCCCAGATGGAAAACCCTAAGTACCTGATCGAAAATCCCTCAAAAGTTCCGCAGCCGTCGTCACCGTCCACCCTAGATCAGGGGGTTCTGAAGCTATTTCTGGCACCCCGTCGGAGAGGAGATCATCACCGGAGGCTTTTACATCGCCATGCCTGCCTCCGGAGTGACGCGTGAGTAGTTCATCCTTGGACTACGGGTTCGTAGCTGTAGCTAGATGGTTGTCTTCTCCTCATATGCCTCCATGTTTAGATCTCGTGAGCTGCCTATCATGATCGAGATTGATCTTATGTAATTCTATATGCTGTGTTTGCTGGAATCCAGTGAATATTGACCTTATGCCAAGTTGATTACATTCTTTATTTGCATATGCTATTTGTGATCTTGCATTCTTTCCGTTGCTAGTGGTTGCTCTGGCCAAGTAGTTGCTAGTGACTCCAAGAGAGGGTATTTATGCTCGATAGTGGGTTCATGCCTCCTCACCACCTTGCTCGAGTGACAGAAACATGAAAGGGGGAATGTGATGTTCCCATTAAGGAGAAAACAGCGGTGAGAGTGCGCGCGTGCATAATAATTTCTTACATTGCACACTTTGTTTAATGCAGTTATCTGTTGCTTGCAACTTAATACCTAAGGGGGTTTGGATGATAACCTGAGGGTGGATTATTAGTCATAGATGCGGATCAATGTCGGTCTACGTTTATTGTTGCAATGCCCGCACTAAATATCATAGTAGTCTTCATGTCATATTATGCACTACGGTGCAACCTCTATTTGTCAATTTCCCAGCTGTAATTTGTTTACCCATCATGCTATCTTTTATGGAGAGACACCACTAGTGAACCTATGAACCCCGGTCCATTTTCCACACTGTTAAACAAACCACAAACTATTTACTGCTTTCTTTACTTACTGCAAGCATACATCATTTTCCACACTATGCGTCTAATCTTTGTTTTCAGCAAGACCGGTGACATTGACAACCTCACTGTACCGTTGGGACAAAGTATTTTGGTTGTGTTGTGTGCAGGTTCCACGTTGTTGCTCACACCGGTGAAGCGCCAGCACCACCTTCAGTGGCATCAACCTTCCTGAGATCCTCTTTCTCCTACTGGATTGATGACCTTGGTTCTTAACTGAGCGAAATTCTTGCCGCTTACTCATCACACCCTCCTCTTGGGGTTTCCACTGTCACCATCACGAGCATCAAGCATTTCTGGCGCTGTTGCCGTGGAAGAAGAACTCTTCTGGCAAGGGGAGTCTCTCACTCTCAACCTCTTTATTTTCTTTATTGTCTTGTTTGTTTTTTGTCTTGTTTGTTTTTTGTCTTGTTTTTCTTCACTATATCAAAAACACAGAAAAATTAGTTCTCATTATAGTTGTTATTTTTGTCTCTATGTTGTTATTTCTCATCATGTTGTTCCCTAAGTTTACCTTTAAATATTTTCCGGTAGGAAGTGGTTCTATACTTGGAAAGGACAGTATCAAAGAATTCTTTGATCATGTTAGTAAGCATAATAACTTCGAGAAAAAATCCATAGTAGAACTTGCTCCCAATTACGAGACTGCTGCAACTTCTTTAGTTCACATGCTACAAGCTAGGTTTGTTAACCTCCATCCCATAACGGAACATATGTTCCTCAACTTGAATAACATGAAGATGTTGAGAAAAGAAACTTTATTTTAGAAACTATGCTTAAAGAATTTGGAGATGTTGCTATAGAAGGTAGAAAAGTTTTTGATCATTTTAATATGCTTGGCTCATGTGTAGACATTGTTGGTGCTCTAGAAAAAACTGAATCTAGCAATGAAAACAATGATAAAATACCAATCCCTTTTAAATTAGTGGCACTGCACGAAGCCCAAGAAAAGAATTTTGATTGGATTGTTCCTGAAAATTTATTTGATGAAGATAGTAGGCCTAAAAATACTAAGAGAGGAGCCTCTAAAACTCACTTAGCTAAAATACAATGAATTATTAAAGAATTGCCAAATCTTGATTTGAATTATTCACTTGAAAATACTTGAGTTGCCCTTTTATGCCTAGCTGAAAGGTGTTAAAGAAAAGCGCTACCGGGAGACAACCCGTTTTATATCGCTGTTTTCAACCTGTTTTCTTTCGTTTTCTGGTGTTCCTTGCACCTGGGTGTTGTTTATTTCCTTAGCAACCCCGCTGTATCTTTTCTTTTGAGTTTTTGTTGAGCCAAGTAAAGCCTCTAGTGGAAAGTTGAGCTTATATTCGGATTTCTGCGCAGGAAACAGATTTCTGTTGTCCACTATTAATTCCGTTAAAAATCACAGAAAATTCAAAATGACCTGAGTGTCTTTGTGCTTAATCATGAGTTATATACGCAACTTTTTTTAGTTGACCACTTTTTTATTTGAGCAACAGAAGATGTTTTAAAAAATCGATCTTTACCTGATCTTCTGTTTTGACAGATTTCTGCCATTTATTGCATTTGCGTCTTAATCTCTTTCTTTTGGTGTTCTTTTGAGAAAAAGAGTTTTAAAAGAAGTTTTGAAAGTAGCTAATGTGTTTTTTATTGTTAGACTTGTGTTGAAACTGAACCATGTTAATTTACTATTTCAATTGCACTAACGTTGCTAATGAAGATTGTGAGAATTTTGGTGTGAAGGAAGTTTTCAAGGGTCAAAATAAGAGGATGATATGATGTGATCAAGAAGAGTCAAAATACTAAGCTTGGGGATGCCCTGGTGGTACACCCCATCAAATTCCAAGAAGACTCAAGCGTCTAAGCTTGGGGATGCCCAAGGCACCCCCTTCTTCGTCAACAAATTTCAGGTCACTTCTAGTGAAACTATATTTTTATTCGGATGCCCAAGGCATATTTTATTTTTGTTTTAAGTTTGCTTTCAGTTTGTTTTTACTTTTTCAATAAGCTATTTGGACCCCAGCATTCTTTTATTGGAGAGTGACACGCTCCACTTTTTCATGAGAATACGTTGTATTCTTAATCTCTGTCTAACTGATGTATTTATTTAGCTCATGTTTTGCATGCATCTCTTATTAGAGTTGTTAGTTTTAGTAGTATTATGTGAGTACTCTCATGTTTTATTGCTGTATCACAAATAGTGTTTTTGTTAAAGCATGTTTTGTATGGTGCTTGTTGGGAGAGGAAACTGCTGCTTGAAGTAGAATTTATAACAGTGCTAGTAGAAGCTTGTATAGACTGTGGCTAGGACTTTTTCATGCCATGCTAAATGTTATTTTAGTTTTAAAGCCTTGTGGTTATTGAGTAGCATGATTAGACTTAAATAGCTGAGATGGTTTAATATGTCTTGAAATAATCATGAGTTTTTCTTTTCATAGTAAAGCATCAATATATGGTATTCTCTTTCGAATGTTTTATTTGGTTGACTTGGCGCGTGCTCACACCATGTTTATGACTACAAAACAGTCACGAATGGCCTCTATGGCCACTTAGTTTTTGAAAAACTTGTGATATTGCTTATGTTTTAATTAATGATGCTTATGTCGCTATGCATGATTATGGCTCGTATGCTCTCTTGATTTGTCGCTCTCGGTCTTTTGCGAGCCTCCACCTGTACTGAGTATGAGCTCTACTCGTGCATCCAAACTACATTAAACCAAAGTTTTTCCCAATTTGTACACCACACTTACCTACATGTGGTATTTAACTTCCACTCCAAAGTAAATTGCTAATGTGTTACCTTTAAAACCTTCAAAATCACTCCTGCTTTATGTTCTTGTTTTTGCTCATCGGGATGTAAATAGAGAATCTTTATCTCACTTTTTTATTGGATTTCACAACCTGGACTAGTGGCTTCATCCGCTTATCCAACTGATAGAAGAGCTGGCAGCGGGGTGCCCAGCCCCAAATTAATACAAACATATTCTCTTCACTATTTTTGCCCCCTATTTATCAATCAAAGCATAATTGTGTAAACAAAAGAGAAAGAGGGATGACCTTCTACACCAGTTGTGTCCTTCACCATGGGAGCCGCTCTTGTGAATCCAGTTGGCTTGTGACGTACTGTATTTTCTGTTTAACATTCGTTGACATTAGCATACATCTCCCAAAATATAGACACTCCTCCACGGTATGTGATTGTTGGCAGGCACCCGAGGATTCGGTTAGCCATGGTTTGTGAAAGATGGATGGGAGGAGTGTCAAACTTTTAATACCTTTGTTTAATCAAATAAAATCTCTAGCACATGATTGATCCCTGCTTCCCTCTGTGAAGGGCCTTTCTTTTACTTTTATGTTGAGTCTCCATCTTCTAACTTTATGCACAGTTGAGAGAGCATTTTTGCCATTCTGTGTTCTATGTGCATTTGTCCCATAAACATCAATTACTGTATGATGTGATATCATTTGTTCTTAAATTATTTGTTCTAGTCTTCCTCATGAACTTTGAAGGTTTCCTGGCATTTATGGTTTGCCCCACTCTTAAGGACTATCGAAATATCAGTTTGCCATGCTTTCTCTATACCTGAAACAAACGTTTACCTTTCTTTGCGTTATTTTTCATGATCCTTTATTTGAGTTCTCTTCATGATGCAAACTAATTACTATGGTTTATTATTAAAGTTTTATTTATCATGTCTGTCTTTAAAGTTCTATGATCTCAGCGTGCATATACTTTTACATTAGATTGATCAAGTTTATGTTAGTAGCATGTCACCTCAGAAATTATTGTTTTATCGTTTACCTACTCGAGGATGAGTAGGAACTAAGCTTGGGGATGCTTGATACGTCTCCAACGTATCTATAATTTCTAATGCTCCATGATCATATTATGTCAATTGCTACTTGTTTTCTCCCTTATTTATGTCATTTTTATCGATTTTCCGGGCTAACCTATTGACAAGATGCCACAGAGCTAGTTCCCCGTTTTCTGATGTTTTTAGTTTCAGAAAAGTTGTTCTGGAAATATTCTCGGAATTGGAAAGTTCGAAGCCCGGAAGTCCTATTTTCCCCGGAAGCATCCAGAAGACCGAAGAGGGGGAACAGGGGCCGACACCATAGGGTGGCGTGGTTCCCCCTGGCCGCGCCACCTATGGGTGTGGGGCCCTGGAGCTCCACCGCCTTTGCCCTTTCGCCTATTTAATCCCCCCGGATGGAAAACCCTAAGTACCTGATCAAAATCGCCGAAAAGTTCCGCAGCCGCCGTCATCGTCAACCCTAGATCCGGGTGGTTCTGAAGCTGTTTCCGGCACCCTGCCGGAGAGGAGATCATCACCGGAGGCTTTTACATCACCATGCCTGTCTCCGGAGTGATGCGTGAGTAGTTCGTCCTTGAACTACAGGTTCGTAGCTATAGCTAGATGGTTGTCTTCTCCTCATATGACTCCATGTTTAGATCTCGTGAGCTCCCTATCATGGTTGAGATTGATCTTATGTAATTCTATATGTTGTGTTTGCTGGGATCCGATGAATATTGACCCTATGCCAAGTTCATTACAGTCTTTATTTGCATATGCTATTTGTGATCTTGCATGCTTTCCGTTGCTAGTGGTTGCTCTGGCCAAGTAGTTGCTAGTGACTCCAAGAGGGAGTATTTATGCTCGATAGCGGGTTCATGCCTCCTCACCACCTTGCTCGAGTGACAGAAACGTGAAGGGGGGATGTGTTGTTGCCATTAGGGAGAAAATAGCGGTGAGAGTGCCCGCGTGCATAATCATTGCTTACATTACACACTTTGTTTAATACAGTTATATGTTGCTTGCAACTTAATACCTAAGGGGGTTCCAATGATAACATGAGGGTGGATTATTAGTCATAGATGCATATGGATGTCGGTCTATGTGTATTGTTGTAATTCCCGCACTAAATATCATAGTAGTCTTCATGTCATACTATGCACTACGGTGCAAGCTCTGTTTGTCAATTTCCAAGTTGTAATTTGTTTACCTAGCATGCTATCTTTTATGGAGAGACACCTCTAGTGAACCTATGAACCCCGGTCCATTTTCCACACTGTTAAACAAACCACAAACTATTTACTGCTTTCTTTACTTACTGCAAGCATACATCATTTTCCACACTATACGTCTAATCATTTTTTTCAGCAAGACCGATGAGATTGACAACCTCACTGTACCGTTGGGACAAAGTATTTTGGTTGTGTTGTCTGCAGGTTCCACGTTGTTGCTGACACCGGTGAAGCGCCAGCACCACCGTTAGTGGCATCAACCTTTCCGAGATCCTCTTCCTCCTACTAGATTGATAACCTTGGTTCTTAAGTAAGGGAAATTCTTGACACTTACTCATACACCCTCCTCTTGGGGTTTGCATGGTCACCATCACGAGCATCAGCGTCCCCCACGTCTTCGCCTCGTCCTCGCTATGCGTCCCCCGAGCCGTCCCCGACCATCTCTCGCTACATGGAGACAGATGATTCGGTGTCACGGATGCGTGTGAACACACGTTCATTGGGAGTCCCCAATAGGAAGGTATGAAGAGTGCAGCAGCAAGTTTCCCTCAGAAAAGAAACCAAGGTTGAATCGACCAGTAGGAGGAAAAAGTAACTTCAGAAGGTGAAGCAGCTGAGATGGCAGGGCGCACTACCAGTTCAGAAGCAACGTGGAACCTGCACAACACAATCAAATCACTTTGCCCCTAACGAAGCAGTGAGGTTGTCAATCTCACCGTTTTGCTGAACGCAAAAAATTTAAACGTATGGTCTGGAAAACAGTAGGAACAGTATGAGAGCAGTATGAAAGCAGTAGGTGTTTATCAGTCTGAGGAAAAAATACCGGGGTCCATGGTTCACTAGTGGTGACTTTTCGAGAAAGGTAAATAACATATGTGGTGAACAAATTACAACTGGGCAATTGACAGAAATGAAAGGTTGCACCGTAGTGCATATGCAAAACATAAAGATTACTATGTGATTCCTGCGGGCATTACAACAAGATACATAGACCGTTATCCAACTGCATCTATGACTAAGAATCCACCCTCCGAATATCATCCGAACAAATGTTGGCTATTAAGTTGCAAGCAACAGATAATTGCAGTAAGAAAAGTGTGTAATGTAAACAATAACATCGCCCTTAGACACATCATCGTTGTTTTCTCCCTAATGGCAACAACACATCCTCCATCCGTCATATTTCTGTCACTCGAGCATATATGAAAAGGAGGCATGAACCCATTATCGAGAATAAATATCCCTCTTGGAGTTACTAGCATCTACTTGGCCAGAGCATCAACTAACAACGGAGAGCATGCAAGATCATAAATAACATAAGCACGAAGATAACATGATAGATTGATAATCAGAAGACATAGCATTCAACATTCATCAGATCCCAACAAAGACAACATGTAGCATTATATAAAGATGATCTTGATCATGTTAGGCAGCTCACAAGATCTAAACATGAGGCACAAAGTGGAGAGAATGACCATCTAGCAACTGCTATGGACCCGTAGTCCAGGGATGAACTACTAACACATCACTTCGGAGGAGGGCATGGTGGTGTAGACCCCTCCCGTGATAATTTCCCCCTCCGGTAGGGTGCCGGGGAGAGCTCGAGAACCCTCTCGATCTCGGGATGACGGTGACGGCGGCCTCGGGTGTTTCTCGGGTAAAAGTGGGATCCTTTTAGGGTTTACGCCTCAGGCGGAATAAACAGGCGAAAGGGTAGAGGCGGTGGAGGCTCAGGGGCCCCACACCACCCCTGGCACGACCAGGGGGCGCGCTACCCTATGGTGTGGGCCCACTGAGGCCTCCCTCCGGGTCTCTTCGGGACTCCGTGGAAACTTCGGGAATTCTAAGCCTTCCGGACTTCGAATTTTCCAATTCCGACAATATTTCCAGAAAAACTTTTCTGAAACTAAAAACAGCAGAAAACAGGGAACTGGCTCTGTGGCATCTTGTCAATAGGTTAGTCCGGAATATCGATAAAAATGACATAAAGTATATGGCAAACATGTGGGAAACAATAAGAAAACAACATGGAACATCAGAAATTAAGGATACGTTTATGACGTATCAACATCCCCAAGCTTAGTTCCTACTCGTCCTCGAGTAGGTAAACGATAAAACAAATAATTTTTGAGGTGACATGGTACCAACATTGACTTGATCATCAATAATGTAAAAGCATAAGTAAGCTGAGATCATAGAACTTAAACAAAAGCATGATAAATAAAACTTTAAGAATAAAGCATAGCAATCACTTTGCATCATGAGAAGTAACTCAAATAAAAGATCATGAATAACAATGAAAAAAAAGATATACGTTTGTTTCAAGTATAAAGAAAGCATGTCAAAGTGATATTTCGCTAGTCCTTAAGAGTGGGGCAAAACATAAATGCCAGGATACCTTCAAATTTCATGAGGAAGAATAGAACAAATAATTAGAGAACAAGCAATAACACATCATGAATCAATTAATAATGTTTCTGGGACAAATGCACATAAAACTGAGAATGGAAAAAATGCTCTCTCAACTGTGCATAAAGTTAGAAGATGGAGACTCGACATAAAAGTAAAAGAAAGACCCTTCGCAGAGGGAAGCATGGATCACTCATGTGCTAGAGCTTTTATTTTATTAAATAGAGGTATGAAAACTTTACACTCCTCCAAACCATCTTTCACAAACCATGGCTAACCGAATCCTCGGGTGACTGCCAACAATCACATACCGTGAAGGAGTGTCTATATTTTAAGAGAGGTGTATTCTTATGTCAACGAATGTAAACATAAAATACAGTACGTCACAAGCCAACTAGACTTCACCTGAGCGGCTCCTATAGAAGAACGCATCTGGTTAGAAAGTCATCCCCCTTTCTCTTTTTTTTACACAATTATGCTTTGACTGATAAATCAGGGGCAAAAATAGTTATTAATTTGGGGCTAGGCACCCCGCTGCCATCTCTTCTATCATTGGATAAGCGGATGAACCCAGTAGTCCAGGGTGTGAAAGTCCAATCAACAAGTGAGATAAATATTCTCTACTTACGTCCTCATGAGCTAAAACAGGAGCACAAAACAGGAGTAATTGTGAAAGTTTTGAAGGTAACATATGAGAAATTTACTTTGGAGTGGCGGTTAAATACCACATGTAGGTAGGTATGGTCGACACAATGGGAAAACTTTTGTTTTAGGGAGTTGGATGCACGAGTAGATCTCATACTAAGTACAGGTGGAGGCTAGCAAAAGACTGGGAGCGACAAATCAAGAGAGCATAAGAGCCATAATCATCCATAGAGACATAAACATCATTAATCAAAGCATAAGTGGTACTACAAGTTCAAAAACTAAATGATAATGGAGCCTATTCGTGACTATTTCATATTCATAAACATGGTGTGAGCATGTGCCAAGTCAACCAAATAAAACATCCAAAGGAGAATACCACAAATTTAGGCTTCAATATGACAAGAACAACTCATGATTCTTTCAATGGCACATTAAACACTCTCAGCTATTTGAGGTTAATCATGCTACTCAATAACCACAAGGATTTAAAACTAAAATAACATCTAGCATGATATGAAAAAGTTCTAGCCACAGTCTATACAAGCTTCTACTTGCACCGTTAAAAATTCTACCTCAAGCAGCAGATTCTTTTCCCAACAAGCAGCATAAAAAGTATGCTTTAACAAAAATTCTCTACATGCTACAGAAAGAAAACATGAGAGGACTCACATAACACTACTAAAACTAACAGCTCTGAATAAGAGATGCAATGGAAATGAGAGCTAAACAGGAATTGTTGCAACAGCTAGAAGAAAAACTAAGAATACTAGCATAACAAGTATTCAAACGAAAAAGCGGAGCGTGTCTCTCTTCCAAAAAAAGAATGTTAGGATAAAACTATATTATTGCATCAAGGAAAACAAAATAAAACAAAATAAAAACAAACATACGCTCCAAGTAAACTTCATATGATGTGACCGAATAAAAATATAGTTTCACGAGAAGTGACATGATAGATAGTTGATGAAGAAGGGGATGCCTTGGGCATCCCCAAGCTTAGATGCTTGAGTGTTCTAAAAATATGCTTGTATGAACCACGGGGGCATCCCAAAGCATTGACCTTGCACTCTTCTTGATCACATATATCACCTCTTCTCTTGACACTTGAAAACTTCCTTCACACCACACTCAAACAGTAATTCACATTAGAGGGTTAGTGCAACAAATAAAAATCCATGGGTTCTGTATGGAACAAGCGCTATTGATACCTTTAAACATTATCTACAGCCATTGATGTTTAGTGAATAAAATTAATCCACTTGACATCGCAAAAGAGCAAATGCAAGAAAAATGGCAGAATCTGTCAAAACCAGAACTGTCTGTAAAGACGAATTTGTTCGAGGCACTTAAGTTGCTTAGATCGAAAAACTTAAAGAACAAAAAAATTGCGGAATTAGTTGAGGAATAAGCACAAACAATTTCAGATCATTCTGAGTTTACAGGATTTTATACGATTATTTACGGTGGACAGCAGAAATCTGTTTCCTGCACAGAAATCGGAAAACCAACTCCAACTCCCGTCAGAAACCTTACTTAGGACTATTAAAACATGAAAAGAAAGATACAATAGTGTTGCTACAGAAGTATACAACCCCTTGACTCAAAGAAAACAGAGAAAAACAAAGAAAAAATAAAACCATGGGTTATCTCCCAAGAAGTGCATTTCTTTAACGCCTTTTAGCTAGGCCCAGAAAAGTGGAATCAAGTATTTTCAAATGGAGGGGAATTCAAATCAAGATTTGGAAATTCTTTAATAATTCATTGTATTTTATCTGAGTTTCCGAGGTTCCCCTCTTAGAACTTTTAGGCTTACTATCTTCATCAAATAAATTCTCAGGAACAATCCAATCAAAATTCTTTTCTTGGGCTTCATGCAGCACTATCAATTTAAAGGGGATTGATACTTTATCCTCCTCTTCATTATTAGATTCAGTTTTTTCAAGAGCACCAGCAATGTCTACACATGATCCCATCATATTGAAATGATCAAAAACTTTTCTAACTTCTATAGCAACATCTCCAAATTCTTTAAGAATAGCTTTTAAGATAAAGTTTCTTTTCTCAACATCTTCAGTGTTATTCAAATTGAGGAACATATGTTGTAATATGGGATGGAGATTAGCAAACCTAGCTTCTAACATGTGAACTAAATAAGTTGCAGCAGTCTCACAACTGGGAGCAAGTTCTACTATGGATTTTTCTTCAAAATTATCATGCTTACAAACGTGATCAAAGAATTCTTTAATAGTGTCCTTTCCAAGTATAGAACCACTTCCTACCGGCAAATCTTTCACGGTAGACTTAGGGAACAACATGATGAAAAAATAACACCGAAGTGAAAAAAAATAACAACTAGAATAAGAACTAATTTTTTGTGTTTTTGATAAAGAGAAGCAAACAAGAAAAAATAAAATTAAAATAAGAAAAACAAAAACAAAGTAAAGAGATTGGAAATGAGAGACTCCCCTTGCAGAAATTATCCTCCTCCCTGGCAACGGCGCCAGAAAAGTGCTTGATGCGTGTGAACACACATTCGTTGGGAGAACCCAAGAGGAAGGTATAAGGAGTGCAGAAACAAGTTTCCCTCAAAAAAGAAACCAAGATTGAATCGACCAGTAGGAGGAAGGAGTAACTTCAGAAGGTGAAGCAGCTGAGATGGAAGGGCGCACTGCCGGTTCAGAAGCAACATGGAACCTGCACAACACAATCAAATCACTTTTCCCCAACGAAGCAGTGAGGTTGCCAATCTCACCGGTTTTGCTGAACACAAAGAAGTTAAACGTATGGTGTGAAAAACAGTAGGAAAACAGTAGGAACAGTATGAGAGCAGTATGAAAGCAGTAGTTGATTATCAGTATGAGGAAGAAGGACCGGGGTACACAATTCACTAGTGATATCTCTCTAAGAAAGATAAATAACATGTGTTGTGAACAAATTACAGCTGGGCAATTGACAAAAATGAAGGCTGCACCGTAGTGCATATGCAAGACATAAAGATTACTATGTGATTCATGCGGGCATTACAACAAGATACATAGACCGTTATCCAACAGCATCTATGACTAAAAATCCACCCTTCGAATATCATCCGAACAAACGTTGGGTATTAAGTTGCAAGCAACAGATAATCGCAGTAAGCAAAGTGTGTAATGTAAACAATAACATAATCCTTAGACAAAGCATTGTTGTTTTCTCCCTAATGGCAACAACACATCCTCCATCCGTCACGTTTCTGTCACTCGAGAATAGATAAAAAGGAGGCACGAACCCACTATCGAGCATAAATACTCCCTCTTGGAGTTACTAGCATCTACTTGGCTAGATCATCTACTAACAACGGAGAGCATGCAAGATCATAAATAACATAAACATGAAGATAACATGATAGATTGATAATCAGAAGACATAGCATTCAACATTCATCAAATCCCAGCAAACACAACATGTAGCATTACATAAAGATGATCTTCATCATGTTAGGCAACTCACAAGATCTAGACATGAGGCACAAAGTGGAGAGAACGACCATCTAGCTACTGTTATGGACCCGTAGTCCAGGGATGAACTACTCACACATCACTTCGGAGGAGGGAATGGTGGTATAGACCCCTCCGGTGATGATTTCCCCCTCCGGGAGGGTGCCAAGGAGAGCTTTAGAACACTCCCGAACTCGAGATGACGGTGACGGTGGCCTCGGTTTTTTCTCGGGTAAAAGTGGGATCCTTTTAGGGTTTATGCCTTGGGGGAATAAATAGGCGAAAGGGCAGAGGCGATGGAGGCTCAGGGGCCCCACACCACCCCTGGCGCGGCCAAGGGGGGCCGCGCCACCCTATGGTGTGGGCCCCATGAGGGCCCCCTCCGGGTCTCTTCGGGACTCCGTGGAACCTCCGGGATTTCTAAGACTTTCGGGCTTCGAATTTTCCAATTTCGAGAATATTTCCAGAACAACTTTTCTGAAACTAAAAACAGCAGAAAAGAGGGAACTGACTCTATGGCATCTTATCAATAGGTTTGTCCGGAAAATCGATAAAAATGACATAAAGTGTATAGGAGACATGTGGGAAACAATAAGAAAACAACATGGAACATTAGAAATTAAGGGTACGTTTATGACGTATCAGTCATGACTATCAGGTTGCTCGCACGCGCCTGGCGTTGCAAAGCTACATGCTCATGCTGGATCCTCTATGCCCGAGCAAGGTGTAGGAAATGCTGATGCTCCCGATTCTCCACCAAGGATTCGAACTAGATTACAACGGGGTATTCGTCATCCACACAAAATCACGGACAACACGGTACATTATGAATTAAAAGGCCGCAAAATTCGTTATGGACTCCTTGCGGACACAGGAGAACCTCACTCCCTTCTTGAATCTCTTGATGATTCAAAGTGGCGTCAAGCCATGCGAGATGAGTATGATGCCCTCCTACACAATAAAACTTGGCATCTTATTCGTCTTAGCACAAATAAAAATCTTATTTATTGCAAGTGGGTGTATCATATCAAGAAACATGCAGATGGTACTATTGATCGATACAAGGCTCGCCTAGTTGTATAGGGATTCAAACAGAGATATGGTATTGACTAGGAAGACACATCCAGTCCAGTACTGGCTATTTCTTTTTAACTGGGATAGACTCTTCGGCAGCTAGATGTAAAGTACACGTTCTTACATGGTGTTCTGGAAGAGCAGGTTTATATGAAACAACCTCCTGGTTTTGAAAATCCAAAATTTCCTAATTATATTTGCAAACTTGAGAAGCCACTGTATGGACTGAAACAAGCACCTCTCGAGCCTGGTTTTCTCGTCTCAGCTATGAGTTACATGACCTTGGATTCATTCCTTCAAAATCTTATACATCCTTATTTATATACAATAGGAAAGGTATTATAATATTCTTATTAATCTATGTGGATGATATTATAGTCACAAGTTCTTTCAATGAAGTTATCACTCTTTTACTTCAAGATTTAAATGATGACTTTGCTATCGAGGATCTTGGAGTTTTACACTACTTTCTGAGGTATAGAAGTAAAGCATGTTGCAGATGGTCTTATATTGACATCGGAAAAATATTCCTCAGATCTCCTTCAGAAAGTTGGTATGACTCAATGTAAGGCTGCACCTACACCTCTGTCTTCCACTGAACCCTTATCTTTGGCTGATATTGAACCCCTTGATTCTGAGGATAGTACGAGGTATCGCAGTATGGTTGATGCTCTTCAATATCTTACTCTCTGATATGTCATAAATGTATCCTTAATTTCTGATGTTCTATGTTGTTTTTATGTTGTTTCCTACATGTTTGATATACACTTTATGTCATTTTTATCGATTTTTTGGACTAACCTATTGAAAATATGCCACAGAGCTAGAGTGATTAGTAGCAGGTCTAGAGTGATATATCTATCATTTTCATGACAAAGATACAGCTTAACATAGATAAAGACGTGTCATTTTTGGACACATCAATCGCAAGTCGAGATCTCAGAGAACGTATTCACATCCATCTCCCAAAACTCATCTGAGAAATCCCCATAAGAGTCAAAATTGTAACATGCTCGTACCATTAGTGACCCCATAGAAGCTCGCAGTGCCGATCGAATTATCGCTGATGAGGTGTTCCACCATCGTAACACCGAAGGAACAAGCTCCAACACATGTTCGTCGCGCCCCCAATCATCCGACACGAAAATCACATAATTCATAATGGGTATTATCCTTTATTGTACTATATATACCTAGCAAAAATCACACTCTCGGGTTTTGGAAAAAATACGGACAAATTATAATGTATTGAGATCGGAGAGAAACTTTACCGCATGGTAGTTGCCTATAATTACTTTGAACTACGAAGATGTTAGTTCTGTTAAGTCCAAAATAATATATATATGGAAGAAACTTCTAAAAAAATAGAACTATTTAAGTCGAAAACTAGGTTTTCGTCTGTCAAAAAAATTACTACCCCTTAAAATTTTGAATACACAATTTTTAAATACCGGGCTCGCCACTGTTTTATGGTCTAAACCATTTATACGGTATGCATTTTTAGGGGGAGGCTATCTTACGGGTGACCGTGCCCCCGGTTGATTCTGACCAAGCTTGTGCGTGGTGAGCATGGGAGATAAAAGTGGTCTTGGTCCCCAACGCAGATGCACATCCCGCGCTGACCGTGGCCACGATCAATCGGTAAGAAGTACTTCTGCATTTTTAGGGATTACCTCGATATTCTCTAACTCGCAAATATGTATTGAGATCATAAAGAAGGTTGACCACATGGTATAATTACTGTGAACTCCAAGTGGTAACTTCTGTCAACTGTAAAATAATCATGATGGTAGGCATCGCTCGCTGTATACGGGAGCCCATTGTAAAGTGAAATTTGACGAATCCCATCTCTGTACAGAGCTCAGTCCCCTCCATCCCCATTCTCACTTATCTCCGCCTTCCACCGGCGCTGCCACGCTGTGGCCTGTCGTTATGCTCCGCCTCCGGTGCTGCATCCTCGCCCATCTTGTTTCCTCTCCTGCCACATATCCCATCTCCCCTCTCTACCGACTGCTCTCAGAGGAGCTTGCTGCCTCCCGACCCCCCGCATTCGCCGTCGAGGAGTACCTCGTTGACACCTGCGGTCTCACGCGAGCCCTGGCACTGAAGGCTTCCACCAAGCTCTCCCACCTCAAGTCCTGCACCAGCCCCGACGCCGTCCTCGCCTTCCTTGTCGACCTCGATCTCTCCGACACCGATGTCGCCGCCCTTGTCGCCAAGGACCCGCTGTTCCTATGCACCAGCGTGGAGAGAACCCTGGCGCCTACCGTCGTTGCCCTCACGGGTCTCGGTCTATCGTGTTCTGAGATCGTGCGCCTTTCCTCGGTCGCCCCCTGCAGCTTCCGCCATAGATCCATCGTCTCCAACCTACCGTACTTCTTGTCCCTCTTCGGCTCGTACGAGAACCTCCTCCGTCTACTCAAGCGCAACTCCTACCTTCTCTCGTCCGATCTCGAGAGTAAAGGGAAGCCCAATGTCGTGTTCCTGCGAGAGTGTGGGCTAGGTGATTGCGATATTGCCAAGCTATGCTTCTATATGCATGCCACGGTTGCTCACCACCAACCTGGAGCGCATCCATGCGCTGGTGGTGTGCGCTAAAAGTCTTGGCATGCCGCGTGGCTCTAGGATGTTCTGCCATGCGGTGCACGCTGTCGCATTCAACAGCGAGGAGAAGATCGCCGCCAAAGTGGAGTACTTGAAGAAGACGTTCAGGTGGTCAGATGCTGAGGCGCGCAATGATGTTTGTAAGTTTCCACTGGCCCTGAAACTGTCCAAGGAGATTTTGAAGAGCAAATCAGCATTTCTTATCTCCGAGGTGGGGTTGGAGCCGTCGTACATTGCTCATCGGCCGGCATTGCTCTCCTATAGCTTGGAGGGCTGGCACAAGCCCCGGTACTATGTTGTGAAGTTTCTCAAGGAAAATGGATTGCTAGATCTCGATCGGGACTACTATTCCACAGCCATGGTAAATGAAAAGCGATTCTTGGATAAGTACATACTCCCTCACAATGAAGCTGCATCATACCTCGCTGAAGACTATGCAACCGCTTGCAGAGGGGAAGCACCTCCTAGATTCATATTTGCTTCAACTATGGGTGAGCTACGAAAAATGGTAACCATGTGTAGGCTGTTTGATGTTGTATGTCTGTTAGATACTGGTTTGGTTGTTGCTAGCTAGTTATGAAACTGGTAACTTTATTCCGGAATCCTGATATGTTAATGCCATCATTCAGTAGAGAAGAAACCAGGGCTTGGTTATAAACTTGTTTATCCTCTCGCGATGTTATTAACACACATATTGGAACTAAGAAAGTTTGTGATCGGGCCATTCTGCAATGTGCAGTGCACTAGTAGGAAATAGCCTATAGCCACCACTGTGCCGCTCGCGAACACAGATCTCTGTTCACCAGCGCTACGTACCTTACTGCTGGCGAACGTGCCAATTTGTTCGCCAGCGATAAGTGTGGGCCCGCTTGCGCGCACAACTGCCACTACCGCTGGCGGATGCCCTCCCCTATTCGCCAGCACTACTGCCACTACCGTTAGCTGGCTGGTTCGCCAGGGCTAACCTGTGGGCCCAGCGCGCACGTTAGCACCGGCGAACCAGCCAGCTAGTTCGCCAGTGGTCACCTGGCAAATCTGCAATAAGTGATCACACCCCACCACCCACTTCCCCATCCTCCACTCTTCTCAACCTTGTCCCTTGTCCACTTCTCTCTCTAGCTCAAAGTCATGCCATTTTTCCCCACCTCCTCCTCTCTTTTCAACCAACCAAAACTATTTTAGTTGGTAGATCTAGGTTTATCTCCCTCCCAACACACTTTCTACCCAAAGTTTTCCCTTTCTAGGCATCTAGATTTAGAATTACTCCTCCCTCTCCAAAGCTCCAAAATTCTTCGGATATCATCTCGTGTACTCATCTAATCATTTGAGGTGGAATTAATGATTATATATAATTAAATGAGTTTGTATGAATTTTGTCCGGATACACGCGATGTGCAATATATGTGTGAAATTTCACCGGATTCAATATGGTCGTGACATGGAGACGCTATATGTGTGAAATTTTTGGAATGAAATTGAGTAGCCAACTATTGCCGGAATGTTGATTAATTTCCATGACGGCAAAGTTTGGCACTCCCTAACCTCCTATTTGTAGGAAGGTCGTGCCAAAAAAATTTGTAACTACGACATGAAGTGAAATTTTGGATATGAAAATGAGTTGCCACTATTGCCGAAATGTTGATTCATTTCCGTCTCGGCAAAGTTTGGCACTCCTCTAACCTCTAATTTGTAGGAAGGTCATGCCGATTTTTTTTGTGAATATTGCCGGAATGTTGATTCATTTCCGTCTCGGCAAAATTTGGACCAACAATCAGTGGATAAGTGATGATGAAGATGATGAATTCCATGGGGCGGTGGAAGGAAATGATGTGCAACAATTCAATAACAACGATCGGCGAGAACAACAGGACCATGAGCCTCATGATCCCACGCATGATCATGGAGAAGATGCCGAGGAAGGGGTCAACACATGGGACGCCTTCGATGAACAATATTTCCCAATGAGAGTTGTCTTCCTATGTACGGTTCATGACCTACTCGGCTACGGATATGTGGAGGGCCAGGTGTGCCACGGACATAACGTTTGCGTGAGGTGCATGGATGACCCCATGTTTATGCAACTTCTAAAAGATCCTGGGTCTTCGAAAATAGTCTTCGTTGGCCATAGAAGGTGGCTACCCAACAAAGACCCGTGGAGAAGGCGAGGAGACCTTTTTAATGGTGAAGATAAGCTCCGCGGACCTCCACGTAAGAGGTGCGGCAAAGAAATCTACAAGTTGTTGAATGATTGAAAGGAATTCCCAGAGCCGGCGAAGAAGCAAAAAGCGCAAAAACCGCTCCTGGATGTATGGAAGACGAGGTCGGTGTTTTGGGACTTGCCATACTGGCCCATTCTCGATACGCCTCACTGCCTTGATCTGATGCATATCACGAAGAATATGTTTGAAAGTTTGTTTGGCACGCTGCTCAACATGTCGGAGAGGACCAAAGACGGGGTGAAAGCAAGAAACGGCCTGAAATATTTTGGTATTAGGGAAGATCTTCAGAGGGGACGCCCAGATGATGACGACAACGACCAATCGTTTGATGAGGAGACGGAGGGTCTCAAGTCCAAAAGGGTTAAGAGGAATGACTATTATTGCCCCCCCCCCCCCTCCTGCTTCACTCTTAGTCTAGATGAGATCACAAAATTGATGATGTGCCTTCTCGGAGTCAAAGTCCCTTTCGGTTACTCAGGGCTGATAAGCAGATTCCTAGATGCGCAAAAACAAAAGTTCAGCGGGATGAAGTCTCATGACTGTTACGTGATGATGACGCAGATACTTCCGGTTGCGATCCGCAGAATAATGGACAAGCACGTTCGGGAAACCCTGTTTGGCCTGTGTATCTTCTTCGACATGCATGATATCTCGAAAGTCGATCACGGGGAAGCAGATCTCAAGGCTGCAGGAAGAGATTGTCTTGATACTATGCGGTCTTGAGATGTACTTTCCACCATCATTCTTTGACATATGTGTTCGTCTGTTGGTCCATATCATCCATCTCGGGATGTTGTTCCTACACAACATGATGTCCTTTGAAAGGATGAATGAGGTCATCAAAAGATTTGTTCGCAACAGGGCCCGTCCATATGGAAGCATCGTTCAGAGCTTTCTCACCGAAGTGCATCTCTTTCTGTACGAATCATATTGAAGTGGAGGACCCTGTTGGTCTGCTCAGAAACAAGCACATTGGCAAGCTCGATGGAGTAGGTCACAAAAATGGACGTAGAGAAGTGCATGTGGATTGGGCTTGTCGATGCACCGACTTTAATAGGGCAAACTTAATAGCTCTCCAACACATTGACATGGTCGATACTTGGGTGGAAAAACACAAGAGCTCGATTAAGAAAAAGTACACTGACCAAGGCAAGCGGAGGACCAAAGGAGAAATAATCAGTGAGCATAACTCCACTTTCTTGCGTTGGTTTAAAGATGAGATTGAAGCTAACCCACTGCCAAGGGATTGTGCGAAAAATAAAATTTTGTATGCCTTGGCACATGGCCCCGCTCCCAACCTAGCAACATTTCAAGCATATGATATCAACGGGTTCACTTTCTACACGGAGAAGAAATACAAAACTTTCGATTATCAAAACTCAGGGGTAACGATGGAATCCTACACCGGTGACAAAAAGTTAAGATACCACGGAAGGGTCGAGGAGATATGGGAGCTTAACTACTCTGGAGAGAAGGTGCCTATGTTCCGCGTTAGATGGGCTAGGATGTCGACCGTCAGAAAAGAAGACCAATACTTTACAACCATGGTTATTCCCGAAGCCGGAACTTCATCAAGCGCAAACGTCACAGTGCAAAGTTATCCATGGGTATTGGCTAAGCATGTGTCCCAATGCTTCTTCATAACAGACCCCTCAAGGCCTAGCCGTCTTGTCGTGAGGAGAGGGAAAAGAAATGTCATCAGAATGGATGGAGTCATTGACGAGGACGAGTTCGACACGTTCGGTGACCCAAATATTGACGATGATCAAGAAGATGATCATGATAGTCATGCATCATACACCACAAGAAGAAGAAGAACTGCGCTACCTAGGCATCATCTTCCATTCAAAATAAGAAGTTATGATGTGGGGCTAAATTATGCAACTTCAACCAAAAAAGGCAAAACGATCAAACGCTGAGAAACTATGTATATATCTGTTTGCCTTGTATGCGACGAAACTATGTATATGCATAGATAAACTGGTGTGATGTGCACTATGTATATATATGTCTGCCTTGTATGCGACGAAACTATGTATATGCATGGATCAAATGGTGTGATGTGCACTTGTTATAAACAATAGAAAACATAAAGGCAAACAATAGAATATATAAAGGAAACAAGAGAAAACATAAAGGAAACAAGAGAAAACAAAAAGGAAATAATGGAAAACAAAATAAAACAATAGAAAACAAAAAAAGGAAATAATGGAAAACAATAGAAACATAAAGGAAAACAATAGAAAACATAAAGGAAATAATGGAAAATAAAATAAAACAATAGAAAACATAAAGGAAACAATGGAAAACATAAAGGAAAAGAATAGAAAAAATAAAGGAAACAAGAGAAAACAAAAAGGAAATAATGAAAAAAACAATAGAAAACATAAAGGAAACAATGGAAAACATAAAGGAAACAAGAGGAAAAAAGGAAATAATGGAAAACAAAATAAAACAATATAAAACATAAATGGAAAAATGGAAAACAATAGAAAACGTAAAGTAAAACAATAGAAAAAATAAAGGAAACAAGAGAAAACAAAAAGGAAATAATGGAAAACAAAATAAAACATAAAGGAAACAGCGGAAAAAAATATAAAACATAATGGAAAACAATACAAAACATAAAGGAAACAAGAGAAAACAAAAAGGAAATAATGGAAAACAAAATATAACAATAGAAAAAACATAAAGGAAATAATGGAAAACAAAATAAAACAATAGAAAACGTAAAGGAAACAAGAGAAAATAAAAAGTAAATACTGGAAAACAAAATAAAACAATAGAAAACATAAAGGAAATAATGGAAAATATATAGGAAAATATTTAATTTTTTTTCTGAAATTTGTATTATTTGAAATTAATTTGTAATGTGTTTGAATTATTATGAATGAAATGTGTTTGAATAATTTAAATAAAGAAAGAAAAAATAGAAAACAATACCGCTGGCGAACAACCACCCTGGTTCGCCAGCGCTAAGTTACCGCTGGGCAACAGAGCCTGTTCGCCAGCGGTAAGTAAGCGCTGGCGAACTAGGGGCATTGTTCGCCAGCACTATGTGGGCGATGTGCCACTTACATGTGCCCCCCCCCCCCACTGCCCTCTCCCCTATGAGCACAAAGAGCGGTTTGGGACTTAGTCGTTTTTTCGAACGACCGCGCGCGCCCTAGCTCCCTGCTGTCTCCGGCGAGCGACACCACCGCGACGTCCGGTGAGCGCCACCACCGCTCCGACCGGCGAGACACCGAGCATGAACTCCTCTCCTCTCCTCGGCCACCTCCTCCCCCCTCACTGCATGCGAGCGCCACTGCCGGCCTGGCCTACTCCAGCGCATCCAATGCTCCTCCCCTCCCACTATACCACAACACAGGATTCCCGACAGACAAATTGGTTGGGGAAACAGCTTACAATGTCAGAATTTCGGTCGGGAAAGGGTTTTACCGACTGATGTTGTCTGTCACCGTAAGTCCAGTCGGGAAAGGCCTTTCCCGACCGACATTTCTTTTCCGACCGACCGTTTGACACTGCTGTGAAATGTTTGCCGACCGACATTCTTCTCCCGACAGACATTTCTTTTCCCGACTGACATTGTTTTCCCAACATACAGTCAGACGTCATAAACCTATTCCCGACCAACTTTCTGTTGTGCCTGCCATGGACCAATAACGTCCCCTTATCAGTCGGCGTTTCTTTTTCCGACCAGCTTTTCAACAATATCAACAAGCCTTTCCAACCCTTCTGACGGTACTAATTGCCAAAGAACTTACAACCACACACAAAAGCCTTAATATTCAGATGACAGCCAAAAATAAGTCAGCTACACAAAATGATAATGGTCTGATTGTTCAACTTTTCTCAGCTGATTACCAGATAATCAGGTTTACATAAGTGCTAGATAATCAGGTTTACAAAAGTGCTAGACAATCAGGTTTACAAAAGTGATAGATAGTCACGTTTACAGAAGGTATCCTACATACACAAAACATAATCAGGTCTCCAAAAGTGATAGATGATGAGGTCTCCAAAAGTGATAGATAATCTAGTTTACAAAACGTATCCTACATACATAAAACATCTTGTTGATGCGAAACCGCGAGCTACTTAGTGAAATATATGTTGCAACACAAGTTTTGCATGACACCCGCACTTGCAACACAAGTTTTGCATGACACCTGCACAAACACGTATAAACATGAGACATTTGTTTTTGACAATAAGGTCAACTGTCATGATAATTCACAAAAATTTGAAAAATACAAAAAACAATCAAAGAAGCATATGTATTATGTCTGGGAAAAGTTTCATTAACAGACCATAAAGAAGCATCCATCAGCACTTGTCCACACAGATCAAATATTAGACCATAACTAAGCGACATATGCCAACTAGTCCATCTCATGAATCAACTAGCACTTGTATGCACCTATCAAACATGTACGTGCATGATGTATAGCTGGAAACCGCATACAGCCTGACCCATCTCATAAATCAATTAGCACCTTTACCAACATGGAAATGCAATTGAAATAGTATATCGCATCTACATGTATCAGGTGTATCAGCAGGAACAAACATGTGCTGGGCTGTTAGTACCAATCGAGAGCTGGCCTGGTCCACACCGAGCACGGCAAAGAGATCCATGTTGTCGTTATTGACGGCAACGAATCAAGCAAATTTGAGTACAAACAAAACCAACCCAGTCCAGCAAAACCTAAGGCTATAGAATCAACTTTTGTTATGTTATAGATTTCATCTCAGTAAATTCAAATTTATGAGATAGAAAATGTAACCTACTGATTGAAATGTTACTCACACTAACGATAGTAATCTGATAGCATGATTGAGTAAAAAAATATAACATCTTTTTTTTACATACATTAAGACTAGTGACTAATAATTGATTCATACACAACACAAAGAGACTATTTTGTGGCAATAGTAAAAATTACTAGACCCTTGGGGAGGAAACAATTCAGAATAGTCCGAGAGAAAACTAACTTAAGAGTTGTACTGAAAAATAGCGAATAAGGGTATACTGACGTTTCTTCATTAACTAAATAATCCAAGGTTGGGCTGAACCACTGATGGATACTATCCTGTTAGTAATATACCCAATGAGACACTAATGAAAACAAGCGGACAGAACTTTCAGTTAGATGTAATCTACATCATGCATACTAGTATTACAGTCTATAAAGCAGTGGATGATAAGCAGATAAAGCTTTCAGTTATACAAACGCCAAGGAATGAAGCACGAAAAACAGAGCAAACTCTCACATGTTTCAAAGCTGCCTTGTGGAAACGCTTTAGCTCACCTTCCACACAAGTACCAGGTCCATAGAGGATGAATGCTTGACACTACCTATGGACCAAAGCATGCTCAAGACAGTTTCCTTTGTCAAATGGTTGTATATGTAATCAGCAACCACCTAGAAAGCAAAAAAATCTACAAAGTTAGTATCTAATTTCCTATACTTAAGTAGTATTCATAAAGAAAACAGTAACTAGCAACAAGAATGAGCTTCTGACTTGAAATTCAGAACAATGGATGTCCAATAGAGTAAAAACCTTCACACCAACAATGTATTTTCAGGTATAATTAAAAAACACGTCTGTATTCTTGGTGATTCTAACTGTCCAGCACATAGTTTATTCTAGTGTTATGGAGTACATAGAGAGTTAAATTGAAGCTAAAGAGGGCAGGGACGCACCATCGAGGAGCTGCACCTGCTGCTCCATGACATACATGGCAAACCTACTCCATGGCCTGATGTCGCCTGTCATCTCCTTCGACCTTTGCCGCTCAGGAGCACCTCAGCAGCACTGCTGACCTCCGAACTATGAACCGCTGGAGTACAGCTTACAACCGCGCTTGGAGGAACCACGTCCTAGAGGATGGGGACGGTTGTTCCCTCTCGGAAGGCCTGGAAGGCTGAGTCGGAGAGCCTGCGCCGGTGGAGCTCGGGAATGGCGTGTTGGTGGAGCTCGGTCGGACCAAAACATCGCCGCGCCGGCACCCTGAAACGAGGAGGCAACATCCCGAGTCTGCCAGCACACGCGGCGGCAGGGAACGGAGTCGATGTGGTTCAGTGGAGAGAGCAGGGCAGGGGAGGGGATGAGGAAGATGCTGTGGACCCTTCGTCTGAGAGCATTTGTCGGTGGAGCGGAGCTGGTCTACGGCGGAGGCGCGGAGCACGCAAAGGTGGACTGGATCTGAGGAGAGGGGTTGGGGCGCCGCCGCTGAGCGGGAGAGACGGAGGGGATAAGAGCACTAGGGTTATGAACCTTATATATACCATCGGTTTATTTGGCTGGAAACGTGGGCTTGGGCTGAACTTTGGCCCTTCCACATTTTAGTCGCGCGCGCACTCCCAGCCCATTTTGCATCCAGCTGTTGGTCGGGGTTTTTTACCGACCGAGAATTCGTTGGGTGTTAGCGTATTCCCGACTGATCGTTTGATACCAAATTTTCTATTTTTCCCAACTGACAATCAGTTCTTGTACGAATGTATTACCGACCGACTGTTCGATAGAACTTTTTCCGACCAACATTCTGTTGTGCAAAGTTACTATTGCCGACACACGTTAGTAGGGAATTCTGTGTTGTGGTGTAGTGTCCCCTCACTGCCCCGGCCTCCCCTCCCCTCACTGCCCCGGCCTCCCCTCCCCTCACTACTCCTCCCCTGAGTCTGTGGCTGCTCGCTGCTCCTCTCCCGAGCCCGTGCCTGCAACCTGTTCAACCCAATACCTCAAAGATGTAATTTTTTCTGTCTTTCCACTATTTTTGCAATGTTTTTGGTGGATGTGATGGTGTAATGTGTGGTGGATGTGATGGTGTCATGTGTGGTGGATGTGACGGTGTGATGGTGGATGTGATGGTGTGATTGTGTGATGGTGGATGTGGGGGATGTGATGGTGGATGTGGTGGTGGATGTGGTGGATGTGTGATGGTGGATGTGAAGGTGTCGATGGCGGTAGTGTGGATCTTATGTTGAATGCGCGCGGTGTATGCATATGTTTGGGACCACCTTCATCCCCATTCTCACTTATCTCCGCTTTCCACCGCCATTCTCATTCTCACTTATCTCCGCTTTCCACCGGCGCTGCCACGCTGTGGCCTGTCGTTATGCTCCGCCTCCGGTGCTGCATCCTCGCCCATCTTGTTTCCTCTCCTGCCACATATCCCATCTCCCCTCTCTACCGACTGCTCTCAGAGGAGCTTGCTGCCTCCCGACCACCCGCATTCGCCGTCGAGGAGTACCTCGTTGACACCTGCGGTCTCACGCGAGCCCTGGCACTGAAGGCTTCCACCAAGCTCTCCCACCTCAAGTCCTGCACCAGCCCCGACGCCGTCCTCGCCTTCCTTGCCGACCTCGATCTCTCCGACACCGATGTCGCCGCCCTTGTCGCCAAGGACCCGCTGTTCCTATGCACCAGCGTGGAGAGAACCCTGGCGCCTACCGTCGTTGCCCTCACGGGTCTCGGTCTATCGTGTTCTGAGATCGTGCGCCTTTCCTCGGTCGCCCCCTGCAGCTTCCGCCATAGATCCATCGTCTCCAACCTACCGTACTTCTTGTCCCTCTTCGGCTCGTACGAGAACCTCCTCCGTCTACTCAAGCGCAACTCCTACCTTCTCTCGTCCGATCTCGAGAGTAAAGGGAAGCCCAATGTCGTGTTCCCGCGAGAGTGTGGGCTAGGTGATTGCGATATTGCCAAGCTATGCTTCTATATGCATGCCACGGTTGCTCACCACCAACCTGGAGCGCATCCATGCGCTGGTGGTGTGCGCTAAAAGTCTTGGCATGCCGCGTGGCTCTAGGATGTTCTGCCATGCGGTGCACGCTGTCGCATTCAACAGCGAGGAGAAGATCGCCGCCAAAGTGGAGTACTTGAAGAAGACGTTCAGGTGGTCAGATGCTGAGGCGCGCAATGATGTTTGTAAGTTTCCACTGGCCCTGAAACTGTCCAAGGAGATTTTGAAGAGCAAATCAGCATTTCTTATCTCCGAGGTGGGGTTGGAGCCGTCGTACATTGCTCATCGGCCGGCATTGCTCTCCTATAGCTTGGAGGGCTGGCACAAGCCCCGGTACTATGTTGTGAAGTTTCTCAAGGAAAATGGATTGCTAGATCTCGATCGGGACTACTATTCCACAGCCATGGTAAATGAAAAGCGATTCTTGGATAAGTACATACTCCCTCACAATGAAGCTGCATCATACCTCGCTGAAGACTATGCAACCGCTTGCAGAGGGGAAGCACCTCCTAGATTCATATTTGCTTCAACTATGGGTGAGCTACGAAAAATGGTAACCATGTGTAGGCTGTTTGATGTTGTATGTCTGTTAGATACTGGTTTGGTTGTTGCTAGCTAGTTATGAAACTGGTAACTTTATTCCGGAATCCTGATATGTTAATGCCATCATTCAGTAGAGAAGAAACCAGGGCTTGGTTATAAACTTGTTTATCCTCTCGCGATGTTATTAACACACATATTGGAACTAAGAAAGTTTGTGATCGGGCCATTCTGCAATGTGCAGTGCACTAGTAGGAAATAGCCTATAGCCACCACTGTGCCGCTCGCGAACACAGATCTCTGTTCACCAGCGCTACGTACCTTACTGCTGGCGAACGTGCCAATTTGTTCGCCAGCGATAAGTGTGGGCCCGCTTGCGCGCACAACTGCCACTACCGCTGGCGGATGCCCTCCCCTATTCGCCAGCACTACTGCCACTACCGTTAGCTGGCTGGTTCGCCAGGGCTAACCTGTGGGCCCAGCGCGCACGTTAGCACCGGCGAACCAGCCAGCTAGTTCGCCAGTGGTCACCTGGCAAATCTGCAATAAGTGATCACACCCCACCACCCACTTCCCCATCCTCCACTCTTCTCAACCTTGTCCCTTGTCCACTTCTCTCTCTAGCTCAAAGTCAGCCATTTTTCCCCACCTCCTCCTCTCTTTTCAACCAACCAAAACTATTTTAGTTGGTAGATCTAGGTTTATCTCCCTCCCAACACACTTTCTACCCAAAGTTTTCCCTTTCTAGGCATCTAGATTTAGAATTACTCCTCCCTCTCCAAAGCTCCAAAATTCTTCGGATATCATCTCGTGTACTCATCTAATCATTTGAGGTGGAATTAATGATTATATATAATTAAATGAGTTTGTATGAATTTTGTCCGGATACACGCGATGTGCAATATATGTGTGAAATTTCACCGGATTCAATATGGTCGTGACATGGAGACGCTATATGTGTGAAATTTTTGGAATGAAATTGAGTAGCCAACTATTGCCGGAATGTTGATTAATTTCCATCTCGGCAAAGTTTGGCACTCCCTAACCTCCTATTTGTAGGAAGGTCGTGCCAAAAAAAAATTGTGACTACGACATGAAGTGAAATTTTGGATATGAAAATGAGTTGCCACTATTGCCGAAATGTTGATTCATTTCCGTCTCGGCAAAGTTTGGCACTCCTCTAACCTCTAATTTGTAGGAAGGTCATGCCGAATTTTTTTGTGAATATTGCCGGAATGTTGATTCATTTCCGTCTCGGCAAAATTTGGACCAACAATCAGTGGATAAGTGATGATGAAGATGATGTGTCGAGACATCGTGGTAGTTTTCATAGACTGGGGTGCCATGAGACTACGGTAGAGACGTGGGGTAACGGGATAGCGTAGTAACACAGAACACGGGATTTTACCCAGGTTCGGTACGTCGCAACAGTACGGCGTACCTACTCCTGCACTTCTCACTAATTGGGACTAAAGCCCGTATAACAGGGTTACAGTGTGAGGGAATAGATCTAGCTACTCGACGAGGATGAACTTCTCGGCGAGTTGCGTAGAGCTTAAGCTTGTGAAACTTGAACCTAGAACCTATCTTGTTTTATCTATCTCCCGTCCGGCTTTATATAATAGCCGGATTAGGGCTTACAGAACAAGAAACCTAGAAGACTACGTTTAACTTGTAACTTGGAAAGTAAGGAATCCGTCTTCTCCTCCAAGCCAGATCACGTGGGCCGTGATCCGGGTTCTTCTAGAATCCGGCTTCTGCGCGTCGGACTACTGGGCCGCCCAATGGACCTAAGCCCATTACCATGTAGGCCACCCTGGTAGTCCGGCTCTTTTGTCTACCATCTTCTATACCCCTATTCAGTATATATCCGACAGTAGCCCCCAGGAAGGATCAAAACTCTGATACTCCGCCTTTCGTCAAATACATTTTGTCCGGGAAAACTTGATTCAGCAGTCTTGATTCTTTCTTCTTTCCTTTTGAAGGAGATGGTAACATAAAACTCGGAACTATGAAAATCCGGCTTTTCTTCTCGCGATCCTTCGCGGAAAAGGAACTTATGACATCAGCGCCTTAATCATGCTGACGCATGCGCCGCTTGGTTTCACGCAGGAAACCCTGCAACGTATCTCTGACAGATTCTCACGAGAAACGAGGAGATAGTCATCATTCCCCTGTCGTTTCGTTTCCCGGATTTTCCGGCGAGCGACACGCGTCGAACATCCAACGGTCAAAAGAGCCGTTGGCACGTATCTAAACGGATATCTGGTTATAAATAGCCATCATCGTCTTCCTCCGAAACTTTCCTCACTCCCACACTGCCCACGCCATTGACGCGAGCTCGAGAGCAAGTTCCCTGCCCCAAGCGCACTTAGCTTCCAAGCACGGAGAACGCACCAAAACGCACCACCAAAGGATGGCATCCTCGCCGCCTTCACCGACCCGCGCCGCCATCGACGAGCTCGTCAACGACCTAGATCCGCAATCGGGAGCGCAAAAGCCCACCGGCGGTGAGCCGGAGAAGACCACGGCTTCCGCGGCGGGCGGAGAGAACGCTTCCGCCGCCGCGGACATAGCATCATCAAGTGCCGCGACAACCCCGCCGTTTGCACCAACGACGGCGAGGGTCACGATCCCTTCCCGTGGCGATGAGCGCTTCGCTACCGGAGCCAACAGCAGAACAGAATTTGTCGGCAATTGGAATCCGAGTAATACTTCTCTTGTTCTTCTTCGTCGGATGACAAAAGAAGGTTACATAGTTAAAGGCAAATGGCGGATCTCGAAAGATGAACCCGAGCACAAGCCAAAAGTCGGAGAATGCGTCATCCTTACTTCTCACATCACGAGAGGTATGGGTTTTCCCCCTTCCGCCTTCTTTCTAGACATCCTTAACTTATATGGCGTTCAACCACACAATATTTCTCCGAATTCCATCCTCTACTTAGCCAGTTTCCAAGCCCTTTTCGAAGGATATCTCGGGATGACACCTGACCTAGGTTTCTGGCAGTATTGTTTTGAGGTAAAGCATAATATCTCGCATGGCGTATCGCCTATTTGCGGGACTATATCTTTTACCCTTAGAAAATTTAGGGAGGAATGGTATCCAAAAATAGAAATGTCGGAACCAGACCAATCTTGGCTAGGTTCTTTCTTTTATCATCAGGATATTCCATTCCCAGGCAAGACAACCGGGTTTCCTCCCTTTGTTAACTCTGCTGCTATTCCTCGCGAAAGTTGGACAACCACAGCAGTAGAAAATTTGCCAGAAAACCTGATGAAGATAAAGCGGCGCATCGCCAAACTTTCTTCCTCTCAACCTTCTTTGATTGGGAAGGATACCGTTATGTGCTGGTTCGGACGCCGCATCCAACCTCTCTCTTTTCGTTCCCGACTCATTTGTGAATATCAAGGGCCAGAAGATAGCATGAGAGGAACAGATAAGGCCTTTACCAAAAAGGATTTTATAGGACGACTTCACCAACTGGTTGCCGCCAGTAGTCAGATTGAGGAAAATCTGGCGATCTATCACGTGGAAAACCCGGTCCCTAAGGTATTTATCTTTCCTTGTTTCCGAGTTTTTCCTCAGATTATCTTCTCTCTCTGCTTTTAACATACTATTAACTCCTTCCTAGTTTGATGAACTTGGAGAAAATGATCTTGCTTCCGATGCTGAGCTCAACAAATTACATGCCGAGTTTCTCAACAATCGAAAGCGCAAAAGGCCAGCTATTAAAGAGGAATCTATTCCCATTCTGGACGATACCCGGATAAAAGAAGAACCATTCGACGAACTCGGATATATTCGTCCAGAAGCAAAGAAATTCTTTGCTCCTGCGCCTCTAATTCGCCCTTGGCCACAAAATGGGTTAGTTATTCGCAATGACATTGCTTTTTCACCTCGTCAAGTTATACACGATGGCCTTCATCACGTTGGGATTCTCTTTGCGGAATATGCCAAAGAATTCCACGAGGTTTTGACCGACTTGCGGGGAATGAGCCAGGTAATACTTCTAGCCCCCAAGCATTAAGTTGAAATATGTATTCTTCTTAATGTTTCTTCAAATGCCTGTTCAAACTTAAGCATCTGGCTTTCATTTCCATGTTATAGCATTCCGCAGACGCCATAAACTTAGAAGTTTTGAAGAAGCTTAGTCTCAAAAGCAAAGAAGTAAAAACTCTTCAATCTGTTATTGAGACGACAAGCAACGAACTAGCGTCAACTCAACGGCAACTATCAAAAGCCACCGGTATTTTGTTTTGTACCATTTGTTTTCTTTGGAGAATGCTTGCTGAATTGTTTTGTAAACTCAAATTGATTATTGCCCTCCAGCTGCTTTGAACAAAGCCAACAAATTAGCAGAAAACAATGTCCATGTTTCTCGGCTTCATGAGGAAAACTCGAATCTCCGAAAGGAACTTCTGAAAGTTCAAGAAGACCTGGAAGCCAGTAATCTGGCCCTTGGGATTGCTCAATCCAAGGCTTCTTTACAAGCAGCGGAAGATAAATCTGTTATCAATGATTTGGAAAGCATGCTACTCCCGCGCATGAAAGAAAGCGAAGAAATTGACAAGGTTCTAGGTAAGTTAATTTCTTTTTACCAATATCTTCCTGTCTTATCTATTATGTTTTTTCATGTAACCTTTGCTTTTGTCAAAAAAGCAGGAAATTTTCCAGGAATTTCTCGGACTGAAAAGATCCGGGCCTTTGGAGAAGTGTGGAATTCAATCAGGAATGCAGGAATGCAGCTGATTAGTAAAATCCTTCCCACAAGCACTGTACAATTTTCGGAAGTTTACCGGCTTCCGGGTGCCATCACAGAGGTAGCAGAGTCGAGAGAATCTATCCTTCGCTCTGCCGCACGAGGTGGTGCACGCATGGCACTTGGCCTTATGCGTCTACATTACCCTAATGCTAGATCTTGGCGCGTAGCATCCGGTGTCCCTCAAGGATATACAGAAGCGCAATGCAATGCAATTTTTTACGAAGTTAAAGGGCATGCGTCCAAGATTGCCTCTATGGTTAATATTTCCATTACTTATCCGGAAGAAGAAGTGCCCGCAGCCCCCGAGAATGATAGCAGAGATGAAGACTCGGATGCTTGAGGGAATACACTTAACCCGAATGATGGATGTGTATAGGAGCTTTTTTACAATGTAATTCATATTGTAATGCTTCTATGTCATTTGTCGAAACAAGAACTCCGCCTTTTGCAATTTCAAGCTTCTTGCAAAGTTTTTCCGGGTTTAACTGTTCCTTTATCTTCTAAGTAATCTGGCATCTGTGTTTTAACTGCTCTAGTGTTTAAAAATGGCTCAATTAGCAATATGTATCGTCATGTCGAGTAACTGGGGACGAACCAAACAGTTTTTAAAACTCAGAAACATGGATTATGCCAGAAGCATTTTTACTGACTAGTTTCAGTAACCCAACACATACACAATCAGAAAAAACTTAGAGAAAACAAGGAACTGCTCTGAAACTTGGGCACGCAGGCACAATCCGAGTTTCCTTTAACCTTTAACAGGCCGAATCATTCAGCTTTTAAACACCGAGCACGCAGGCACAATTCGGGTCAACATTGAGTATTTGTAAGATCATTGGGAAATAGATAAGGCGGAAATATTTTGTACTTATAATGAATATGAATTCCAACAACTTTATTTCATGATCTCAAAGATGTTTACATAGAAATTGAACTAAGTATAGAAGGGACGTAATTGCTGGATACTCCAAGGCCTCTTTGTCTCTCCTAGTTCATCATCTATTTTTCTCTTTCTTTTGCGATTCGGCTTCTCGGGATCGTCTTCCGTATCTCGAAGGTCGACAAGATAGTATGATCCATTCTTCATGGCTTTACTGATGAAAAATGGTCCTTCCCATACAGGGGCCAATTTGTGCTTCCTTTGCTGCACCAACCTCAGCACTAAGTCACCTTCTTTAAAAGAACGATGTCTGATTTTCCGACTGTGATAACGTCGTAAACCTTGCTGGTAGATGGCGGATCTTTGAAGCACAAGTTCTCGTTCCTCTTCTAGGAGATCGACGGCATCTTGTCGTGCTTCCTCGGCGTCCGAGTCGTCAAAATTCTGCACTCTCGGGCTATCATGGATCATGTCCGTTGGAAGAATAGCTTCCGCACCATAAACCAGGAAAAACGGGGTTTGCTCGGTTGACCTATTTGGCGTCGTTCGAATACTCCACAACACGGAAGGTAGCTCTTCTACCCACGCTCCAGCTGCTCTATGGAGAGGAGTTTCGAGTCTTGGGCGTATTCCTTGCAGGATTGAACTGTTCATTCTTTCAACCTGTCCATTAGATTGCGGGTGCGCCACAGATGCAAGATCTAAGCGGATTCCCGTTTGTTGGCAGTATTTTGCCAACTCTCCAATGGAGAAATTTGTCCCGTTATCAGTTATTATGCTGTGTGGGACGCCATACCTCATTACTAAATCAATAATGAAATTTCTGGCAGTTGCGCCATCCAGCTTTTTGATGGGTTTAGCCTCCACCCATTTTGTGTACTTATCTACTGCTACGAGTAGATGCGTAAGTCCACCTCTTGCAGTTTTGAACGGTCCCATCATATCTAGCCCCCAGACCGCAAATGGCCATGTGATAGGGATAGTTTTAAGTGCTTGGGCCGGCAAATTGGTCTGCTTGGCGTAATATTGACATCCTTCGCACGTATTCACTATGCGCTCGGCGTCTGTCTTGGCTGTTAGCCAGAAAAACCCCGCCCGGAATGCTTTTTTGACTATGCTTTTTGATTGAGCATGATGTCCGCAATCTCCGGCATGGATTTCTTCCAGTATTTCTCTTCCTTCTTCTGGTGAAATACACCGTTGAAATATTCCGGAAGTACTGCGTTTATACAAGTGGTCATTGATCACCACGTATCCTTTGCACCGACGCTGTATTTGCCTTTGCAATACTTCGTCTGCTCCTTCCGGGTACTTCTGATTGACTAAGAAGTTTAAATATGGAATTGTCCAATCCGGTTTAACGAGCATGACCTCAATTGTTTCAGATGCCAGAGGGTAATCAACGTCTCCACCCTTTATGGATGGTTCATGCAAATGCTGGACGAACACTCCTGGTGGTAAAGTTTTTATTCTTTCTGATCCCATGCGGGCTAACGCATCCGCGTTCCAATTTTCCTCCCTTTTTATGTGAAGGACTTCGAACCCGAAGAAACAAATGGCGAACTCATCCACCGTCCTCCGATATTCGGCCATTATAGGGCTTTTCGCGTCCCAGGTTTGGTTGAGCTGATGCTGTACCAAATCCGAGTCTCCATAGCACAAGATGCGTTTTACCCCTATTTCTTTTGCGATATGCAAGCCATGAAGCAGAGCTTCGTATTCTGCCACATTATTACTGGCGTTGAAGTGTATTTGTAATACATACTCCATTGTGTCTCCCTTGGGAGATTTTAGAACTACGCCGGCCCCAGCTCCTTCCTTCATCTTGGATCCGTCAAAGTGCATGATCCAGTACTCGGATTCTGGCATCGGTGTATTTTCCATTGCCTCTGTCCAGTCGGCGACGAAATCTGCCAAAACTTGGGATTTTATTGCCGTCCTTGGCTGGTACTTAATGTCGAAGGCTGCCAACTCGATGCCCCATTTGGCTACTCGGCCGGTTGCCTCCGCATTGTTTATAATATCCCCTAGTGGCGCTTTACATACCACTGTTATGGAATGCCCTTGGAAGTAATGGCGCAGTTTTCTGGATGCAAAAAATACGCCATATGCCAGTTTCTGGTAGTGCGGGTATCTTTGTTTGGATTCGGAGAAAACTTCGCTTATGTAATATACCGGATGTTGATCTGGTATGCTTTGCTCTTCCTTTGTCCGTTCCACAACGATTACCGCACTAATAACCCGATTTGTAGCCGTAAGGTATAGTAACAAGGGTTCTTCATCTTTTGGAGATGCCAAGATGGGAGCGTTCATCAAGGTTTCCTTCAACTGAGCCAACGCTGCATCGGCTTCTTCTGTCCATTCGAACTTGTCGGATTTCTTCAATAGTTTGTAGAGTGGTAAGGCTTTATCCCCCAGCCGACTAATAAACCTGCTAACGGCTGCAGCGGAACCCGTCAATCTTTGGACATCTTTTACACATGTAGGCTTTGAGATATTCAAGATTGCCTTGATCTTTTCCGGTTTAACTTCTATTCCTCTGTGAGAAACAATGAAACCCAGAAGTTTTCCTGAGGGAACCCCGAATACGCACTTAGATGGATTCAACTTCATCTTGTAAGTGCGCAAGTTTTCGAAGGTTTCTCGCAAATCCTCAAGGAGTGTATCTTTTTCCTTGGTTACGACAGCGATATCGTCCACGTAAACATGGACGTTTCTGCCAATTTGACTATGCAAACAGCGTTGCATGCAACGCTGGTAGGTTGCACCTGCGTTCTTCAGGCCAAAAGGCATGGTTACGTAATAGTACGTCCCGTACGGGGTTATAAAAGAAGTCTTGATTTGATCTTCCTTTTTCATGCGTATTTGGTGGTACCCGGAGTATGCATCCAAAAAGCATAAAAGCTCAGAGCCTGCAGTGGCGTCTATTATTTGATCGATTCGCGGCAACGCAAACCTATCTTTCGGACACAACTTGTTCAATCCTGTGTAATCTATACACATTCTAAGAGCAGTGGTGTCTTTCTTCGGCACTAATACCGGATTTGCGGACCAATCAGTATGGATTACTTCCTTGATAAAATCCGCTGCTAAAAGCCGGATAATTTCCTTGCCAATAGCCTTCCGTCTTCTTCCGTCAAATCGACGGAGACCTTGTTTGACGGGTTGGTGCTCAGCAAGTTCCCTGGGTACGCCTGGCATGTCAGCTGGACACCAGGCAAAAATATCCCAGTTCTCACGGAGGAACTTGATGAGCTCGCCTTCCTATTTGTCGGTCATCCCAGTCCCTACGACGACAAATTTTGTCGGATCTTTGGGATCTAGGATTACCTGTCTTGTATTCTCGGACGCCTTGAAGCTATCTGTTGGCTTCCGAGTCTCTTTTCCTGCCGGCATTTCTTTCGGCGATACCTCCTTGGCTAATTCCTTCAGTTCCTCCCTCGCTATAACTCTCTGAGCGCAAAGGGCGTTTTCTTTCTCCAACTCGTTTGCCAGCTTGAAATCACCGGCAATGGTGATTACTCCTCCTTTGGGTCCTGGCATCTTCAGCTTGTTGTAGATATAGCAAGATCTTGCCATAAATTTGGCGAAAGCCGGACGTCCGAGTATTGCGTGATACACGCTTTCGAACGGCACTACTTCGAAGGATACTTTTTCCTGCCGGAAGTGATCTTTATCTCCGAAGGTGACATCTAGGGAAATTTCTCCTAGGGATCGTGCTTGCCTGCCAGGAACAATGCCGTGGAAGCGTATATTGCTGTAGTTGAGCTGGGACTCGGAGATCTTCAAGTGCTTCAGTGTATCCAGGTACATTATGTTGATGCTGGATCCTCCGTCCATCAGCACTCTTCTTAGCCTAGTGTTTTGAACAATAGGGCTTACAACAAGAGCTTGTGTGCCGGGTTCAGGGATATTTCCGGGGTGATCTGACTGATCCCAGATTATCGGTGTGTTGGAGTACTTCAAGAATTTCGGGGTCGCAGGAACAACCGCGTTTATTTCTCGAAGTGTCCTTTTGGCCACCTTTGCTGACGGGGTTGCTAGGAAAGTTAACATTGCTTCTCCGTCAACTCTCGGAAATTTGGGTTCGCCTTTTCGCTGTTGTTCCTGGATTTTGTCATCAGTGTCCGATTCACTGTCTTCTTTTTCAGCTTCTGGCTTTTGTTTGGCAGGTTTCCTCTTGGAACCCTTCCCTTTATTTCCGGATCCTGCATTGCCTTTCATATGCTTGTTTAGCCGGCATTGCGCGTTTGTGTGGGTTGGTTTCCCAAACTGAGAGTGGTGGACGCAGGGTTCCGACTTAATTCTCTCCCATTCTTCGGGAGTGTAATTGATTGGATCTGGACTGCGGCCTTTCCACTTGTTCACCTTTTCTCCTCCAAAGGCTATGTTGACCTCCTTGGGCTTTGTTGTTGACTCCGGAGTTCCTTTTTTATCAGAACGAGGTGTTTTCTTGGCCAGTATCAGTGACTCAATATTGCCTCCTCTTGCTCTGATATCATCTTCGGCTGCAGCATGCTCATTAGCGGTTGTAAGCATAGATCCGAGATCTTTGTGCTTTTTAGAACCAACCATGAACGGTACAAGTCCGGGTTTTAGGCCATTGACGAAAGCATGCATTGCTTGTACGTCAGTTACTCCCGAGCAACTATTCTTCATTGCAGTCCATCTGGAGATGAAATCCACGTATGGTTCGTCTTCAAATTGGGTGCAACGGTTCAGCTGGTTGATGCTATTTGGGCGTTTGTATGTTCCCCGAAAATGCTGAGTAAATACTCTCGCCATATCATCCCAACTGTCGACAGTTCTTGATGGTAAACCATTGATCCAATCTCTGGCTCCGTCTAGCAACATTAGGGGAAGAAACTTGACAGCTTCCAGGTCTGTCCCGTTGTTGATTTGGACGGCTGTGTAATAATCTGAGAGCCAGGTATCCGGGTTTGTACTGCCGGTATACTTTTGGTAGGTTGGACCAACTTTGGCGAAGCCAGAATGCAGGGTTATCCTTCGGATCCTGTCAGTAAAACACTTAGGACCAAAGTATAGATCATCCTTTTCTGCTCTATCAATATGTGCAGAATATCTCCCGGCTGAATGGACAGAAGGGGATCTGCTCCTTTCTTTTCCATTGTTGCACGGACGCGCTTTTCCGGGGTTATCTCTATCTCTTCCGTTGTCACGCCCCCTGGGATTAGGTGGAGTCCTGCTCCTGTACCTTTCCTTATCTTTAGGCGGTGTCCGAGATCTTTCACGTCTGTGAGGTGTATCATATCTTCCAGCTTTTTCAGCTGGGTTTCTCGGAGGTGGCATTATTTTGCCGTCATTCCGGTGTTTGTCTTCCCGATCGTGTGGTTTATATCCATGTTTCGGGAGATGAGGTCCGGTTCTAGACGCTGCGTCCCGGTTGTCGGGGTTTTTCTTGTCTTTTCTCGGATCCTCTTTTTTATCCGAATCTCCGGGTTCTTCCGGTCCAGGTGCTCCAGCAGCGCAAGTAACTGTTTTGCATAGGGCGGAATTATCATGCAGCCTCCCTGATCGCTCTTGTCCTCGCTATTGCTGCTGTATTGCTTTTCCTAGGAAAGCATACACCCCTTGGAGTTTTTCCCCGTTGGAGTATAGATCGTTATTTAGGATGGCAAACGCTGCTTCCGCGTTTTCCGCTGCGGTTTTGTATATTGGTTCGCCCTTGGCATCTTTGCCGTTTAACTGCTTTTGCCAAGATGGGTTATAAAACCTTTCTTTTGGCGGCAGTTCTTCCGGTTTTGCGATTCCGGGTAACCTAGTAGGTTTTAAGGCAGATCTATGCTTTCTCTCGTACTCCTCTATTTCTTCCTTCATGACTTTGATGTCATTATGAGTTTGTTGAAGATGTTGCCGAGATCTAAGCAGATGTTGCTGTTGCCGTTGGAAAGCCTGTCTCCTGGCTTCCAGCATCTCAGGGGGTTCATCTGGTCCCACTGGTGTTTGTAATAGTTCTTGCTCTTCCAGTTCTGTCATTGGCGGAGCAGTGATTTCCTTGGATTTCTTTTCCGCGGGCTTTGTGCCACTAATATCTCCAACTTCCAGGTTTTCATCAGCGAGATCAGCTGACTTTTTCTTCCGGAGTTTGTACTGGAGTTTTTTAGAAGCACGATGCTTTTTCTTGGAAGAAGGAGGTTTTTTGACAGGTTCATCTTCTGTCATCTCCTTGACATTAGGGAATATCGGAGAAGTTTCTCCGTCTTCTCTCTCTTCCACTGGCGGAGGAGTTTTAGGGCTTTCCTGGCTATCGGCACCCGTTGTATCGGCTGGTTTCGCCATTAGCACTTCATGGAATCCCTCTTGAAAGGACTTAACTTTTCTTACGAAGGCATCATCGTCTTCGTCTTCGGAGTCGAAGTTATCCGATCCGGTTTCCGACTCCAATCTCGCCTCAATGGCGGCAAGCACGGACTCTGCTTCCGAGTTCATCGTCTGGTTGACGGATGTCGGATCTTCCGTCTCTGTGACGGGTATTGGTTCTTCCGTCTCTATGACGGGTAGGTTGTTATCTGCCTCTTGCACGGGATTTCCGTCATCCGTGTTTTCAGCGATTTCGGATTGCACCATGCCGATAAAGTGCGTATCACTGTTTTGTCGGCGATCTGAGCAGAATCCGGCATCATAGTCGTCCTCGACTGGGTATAGGGCGGGTGGGATAAATTTGCTTCCACCGCAAAACCCCATTGCCTCTGCAGTTAGTCCGATAAAGATGTTAGCAGATCCAATCGGTAACACGCAGGCACTTACCAGGTGGTTTTGCGCCGGTATGTAGGATCCGTTGTCGAGGAAGCGCCCGACGTCGTCGTCGAATTCCAAGCTTCCGACAGTGATCGATCTTCCAATTCCGCCGAGTATCCGAGATCGGAATTTCACGCCTGACATCGTTTGCCCCATGGTGGGCGCCAACTGTCGAGACATCGTGGTAGTTTTCATAGACTGGGGTGCCATGAGACTACGGTAGAGACGTGGGGTAACGGGATAGCGTAGTAACACAGAACACGGGATTTTACCCAGGTTCGGTACGTCGCGACAGTACGGCGTACCTACTCCTGCACTTCTCACTAATTGGGACTAAAGCCCGTATAACAGGGTTACAGTGTGAGGGAATAGATCTAGCTACTCGACGAGGATGAACTTCTCGGCGAGTTGCGTAGAGCTTAAGCTTGTGAAACTTGAACCTAGAACCTATCTTGTTTTATCTATCTCCCGTCCGGCTTTATATAATAGCCGGATTAGGGCTTACAGAACAAGAAACCTAGAAGACTACGTTTAACTTGTAACTTGGAAAGTAAGGAATCCGTCTTCTCCTCCAAGCCAGATCACGTGGGCCGTGATCCGGGTTCTTCTAGAATCCGGCTTCTGCGCGTCGGACTACTGGGCCGCCCAATGGACCTAAGCCCATTACCATGTAGGCCACCCTGGTAGTCCGGCTCTTTTGTCTACCATCTTCTATACCCCTATTCAGTATATATCCGACATGATGAATTCCATGGGGCGGTGGAAGGAAATGATGTGCAACAATTCAATAACAACGATCGGCGAGAACAACAGGACCATGAGCCTCATGATCCCACGCATGATCATGGAGAAGATGCCGAGGAAGGGGTCAACACATGGGACGCCTTCGATGAACAATATTTCCCAATGAGAGTTGTCTTCCTCTGTACAGTTCATGACCTACTCGGCTACGGATATGTGGAGGGCCAGGTGTGCCACGGACATAACGTTTGCGTGAGGTGCATGGATGACCCCATGTTTATGCAACTTCTAAAAGATCCTGGGTCTTCGAAAATAGTCTTCGTTGGCCATAGAAGGTGGCTACCCAACAAAGACCCGTGGAGAAGGCGAGGAGACCTTTTTAATGGTGAAGATGAGCTCCGTGGACCTCCACGTAAGAGGTGCGGCAAAGAAATCTACAAGTTGTTGAATGATTGAAAGGAATGCCCAGAGCCGGCGAAGAAGCAAAACGCGCAAAAACCGCTCCTGGATGTATGGAAGACGAGGTCGGTGTTTTGGGACTTGCCATACTGGCCCATTCTCGATACGCCTCACTGCCTTGATCTGATGCATATCACGAAGAATATGTTTGAAAGTTTGTTTGGCACGCTGCTCAACATGTCGGAGAGGACCAAAGACGGGGTGAAAGCAAGAAACGGCCTGAAATATTTTGGTATTAGGGAAGATCTTCAGAGGGGACGCCCAGATGATGACGACAACGACCAATCGTTTGATGAGGAGACGGAGGATCTCAAGTCCAAAAGGGTTAAGAGGAATGACTATTATTGCCCCCCCCTTCTGCTTCACTCTTAGTCTAGATGAGATCACAAAATTGATGATGTGCCTTCTCGGAGTCAAAGTCCCTTTCGGTTACTCAGGGCTGATAAGCAGATTCCTAGATGCGCAAAAACAAAAGTTCAGCGGGATGAAGTCTCATGACTGTTACGTGATGATGACGCAGATACTTCCGGTTGCGATCCGCAGAATAATGGACAAGCACGTTCGGGAAACCCTGTTTGGCCTGTGTATCTTCTTCGACATGCATGATATCTCGAAAGTCGATCACGGGGAAGCAGATCTGAAGGCTGCAGGAAGAGATTGTCTTGATACTATGCGGTCTTGAGATGTACTTTCCACCATCATTCTTTGACATATGTGTTCGTCTGTTGGTCCATATCATCCATCTCGGGCTGTTGTTCCTACACAACATGATGTCCTTTGAAAGGATGAATGAGGTCATCAAAAGATTTGTTCGCAACAGGGCCCGTCCATATGGAAGCATCATTCAGAGCTTTCTCACCGAAGTGCATCTCTTTCTGTACGAATCATATTGAAGTGGAGGACCCTGTTCGTCTGCTCAGAAACAAGCACATTGGCAAGCTCGATGGAGTAGGTCACAAAAATGGACGTAGAGAAGTGCATGTGGATTGGGCTTGTCGATGCACCGACTTTAATAGGGCAAACTTAATAGCTCTCCAACACATTGACATGGTCGATACTTGGGTGGAAAAACACAAGAGCTCGATTAAGAAAAAGTACACTGACCAAGGCAAGCGGAGGACCAAAGGAGAAATAATCAGTGAGCATAACTCCACTTTCTTGCGTTGGTTTAAAGATGAGATTGAAGCTAACCCACTGCCAAGGGATTGTGCGAAAAATAAAATTTTGTATGCCTTGGCACATGGCCCCGCTCCCAACCTAGCAACATTTCAAGCATATGATATCAACGGGTTCACTTTCTACACGGAGAAGAAAGACAAAACTTTCGATTATCAAAACTCAGGGGTAACGATGGAATCCTACACCGGTGACAAAAAGTTAAGATACCACGGAAGGGTCGAGGAGATATGGGAGCTTAACTACTCTGGAGAGAAGGTGCCTATGTTCCGCGTTAGATGGGCTAGGATGTCGACCGTCAGAAAAGAAGACCAATACTTTACAACCATGGTTATTCCCGAAGCCGGAACTTCATCAAGCGCAAACGTCACAGTGCAAAGTTATCCATGGGTATTGGCTAAGCATGTGTCCCAATGCTTCTTCATAACAGACCCCTCAAGGCCTAGTCGTCTTGTCGTGAGGAGAGGGAAAAGAAATGTCATCAGAATGGATGGAGTCATTGACGAGGACGAGTTCGACACGTTCGGTGACCCAAATATTGACGATGATCAAGAAGATGATCATGATAGTCATGCATCATACACCACAAGAAGAAGAAGAACTACGCTACCTAGGCATCATCTTCCATTCAAAATAAGAAGTTATGATGTGGGGCTAAATTATGCAACTTCAACCAAAAAAAGGCAAAACGATCAAACGCTGAGAAACTATGTATATATCTGTTTGCCTTGTATGCGACGAAACTATGTATATGCATAGATAAACTGGTGTGATGTGCACTATGTATATATATGTCTGCCTTGTATGCGACGAAACTATGTATATGCATGGATCAAATGGTGTGATGTGCACTTGTTATAAACAATATAAAACATAAAGGCAAACAATAGAATATATAAAGGAAACAAGAGAAAACATAAAGGAAACAAGAGAAAACAAAAAGGAAATAATGGAAAACAAAATAAAACAATAGAAAACAAAAAAAGGAAACAATGGAAAACAATAGAAACATAAAGGAAAACAATAGAAAACATAAAGGAAATAATGGAAAATAAAATAAAACAATAGAAAACATAAAGGAAACAATGGAAAACATAAAGGAAAAGAATAGAAAAAATAAAGGAAACAAGAGAAAACAAAAAGGAAATAATGAAAAAAAACAATAGAAAACATAAAGGAAACAATGGAAAACATAAAGGAAACAAGAGGAAAAAAAGGAAATAATGGAAAACAAAATAAAACAATAGAAAACATAAATGAAAAAATGGAAAACAATAGAAAACGTAAAGGAAAACAATAGAAAAAATAAAGGAAACAAGAGAAAACAAAAAGGAAATAATGGAAAACAAAATAAAACATAAAGGAAACAGCGGAAAAAAATAGAAAACATAATGGAAAACAATACAAAACATAAAGGAAACAAGAGAAAACAAAAAGGAAATAATGGAAAACAAAATATAACAATAGAAAACATAAAGGAAATAATGGAAAACAAAATAAAACAATAGAAAACGTAAAGGAAACAAGAGAAAATAAAAAGTAAATAATGGAAAACAAAATAAAACAATAGAAAACATAAAGGAAATAATGGAAAATATATAGGAAAATATTTAATTTTTTCTGAAATTTGTATTATTTGAAATTAATTTGTAATGCGTTTGAATTATTATGAATGAAATGTGTTTGAATAATTTAAATAAAGAAAGAAAAAATAGAAAACAATACCGCTGGCGAACAACCACCCTGGTTCGCCAGCGCTAAGTTACCGCTGGGCAACAGAGCCTGTTCGCCAGCGGTAAGTAAGCGCTGGCGAACTAGGGGCATTGTTCGCCAGCACTATGTGGGCGATGTGCCACTTACACGTGCCCCCCCCCGCCCTCTCCCCTATGAGCACAAAGAGCGGTTTGGGACTTAGTCGTTTTTTCGAACGACCGCGCGCGCCCTAGCTCCCTGCTGTCTCCGGCGAGCGACACCACCGCGACGTCCGGTGAGCGCCACCACCGCTCCGACCGGCGAGACACCGAGCATGAACTCCTCTCCTCTCCTCGGCCACCTCCTCCCCCCTCACTGCCTGCGAGCGCCACTGCCGGCCCGGCCTACTCCAGCGCATCCAATGCTCCTCCCCTCCCCTCACTGCCCCGGCCTCCCCTCCCCTCACTACTCCTCCCCTGAGTCTGTGGCTGCTCGCTGCTCCTCTCCCGAGCCCGTGCCTGCAACCTGTTCAACCAAATACCTCAAAGATGTAATTTTTCTGTCTTTCCACTATTTTTGCAATGTTTTTGGTGGATGTGATGGTGTAATGTGTGGTGGATGTGATGGTGTCATGTGTGGTGGATGTGACGGTGTGATGGTGGATGTGATGGTGTGATTGTGTGATGGTGGATGTGGTGGATGTGATGGTGGATGTGGTGGTGGATGTGGTGGATGTGTGATGGTGGATGTGAAGGTGTCGATGGCGGTAGTGTGGATCTTATGTTGAATGCGCGCGGTGTATGCATATGTTTGGGACCACCTTCATGTGGATGTCGATGGGATGAAATGGGGATAAATGGGGTGGGTTTTTATGTGCAGGTACCCCACGTGAGGCCCTTGATTGCCGGAATGTTGATTAATTTCCGTTCAGGCAACTTTGGGTACTCCATATGTGATATTTTTACCAAAGATCATGCCGAAATTTTCTGTGGATTTTGGCATTACTTTTGCTAAAAATATCATATATTATATTGCCCGGGAAATTTGGACTGATGAGTATATATCTTAAATTTTATGATTTGTTGAACTAATTTTGGCTTTTCTCTCCTTAGATATGGCTCACAACAACGAGGCGGGTGGTTCTGGGACTGGACGCGGGGACGACGATGCGTGGTTGTCTATGCTTGGCGCCAGAGGAGGAACCCTAGTTATGGGACCGGAGGCGGAGACGCAGGGCGATGCAGACCATGAGATGGACAAAACCATTCGTTAGGAGGGGCGCACCGATATATTGGCTGGAGAAGGTCAAACCGGCAGTGGCACCGGGGATACCACCTCCAGTAGCTCGGCGAAGTGTAAGCGGAAAGATAGACGACCAAACCTGCTCGCCACCGTCCTGCAAGAGTTCATGGTAGTGGACCCCAAAAAGCGGTCCTCCTATCTAGCCGGAGGAGTACGCTAAAGGGTATGGAAACCAGATAGGCTGCATTGCTCGAGACTTTGGCAACATTAATACTGGCCAGCTTAGAGATAAAGTAAACAAGGATGTGGCCGCCCTGCTCATTGAGAAGCTGCACACACGGTACAAGCTCCCGGATCCTTACGACAACCAGGACCTGAAGAGTAATCTGGTCAACTCCTCAGCACTCGAAAAGTTCACTAAGGCGTTTACGACTTGGAGATCCAGTCTGCGAGAGATGGTTGATGCGGGTAAGGGTTTCGATGAGATCCATAAAATGAGGTCCTCCATTTCGGAGGAAGACTTGGCCACATTCAAGGTCGATGAACTCAAACCGGAAAGGAAAAAGCTGAGCGAATTGGGAAAAGATTTCCGAAAGAAGAACATAGGTCCGCACAATCTCGAAAGCCCGGGTTGGTAAGCAAAATTTTTGGGCTAAGCAGAATGCGTAGAGGAAAGGGCCGAACCCATATGACAAGATCCCCGACCCGCGGGTGAGAAATGTTGTCAGGGGCCATTATAGGGAAGATTCCCAAAAACCCGGCAATCTTATGTTGAACAAGAAGGTCAAAGAGCTCGATCAGAAATATATCAAGGAAGAAGAAAAGGAACGTCTTTCTCAGTCTGACGTGGGTCCTTGGCGACGAGAAATAAGGACCCGTATGGCACCCCTTTTATGAGGGCGCTTAACGCGATGAAGGGAGTGGTCATAGACAAGAAGCCGCATCGTGGCCATGTGCATGGCCTCGGAAAGGTTTATCGGCATGCTCAGTACTACCCGGACACTAAGGAGAAGAGAAAGGAGCGGAACCAGGTGCCAGATAAAACAATAGACGAACTTGTGAACGAGAGGGTCAACGCGCTCCTTCCTAGCATATGTGCGTCCGTCGCTAAGTCCTTTGGGTCTTGGATGGACGGTGGCAGACAAGGGCCTCCCCACATGATCTATATAGCCCCCATCGTGGTGCATGTTGCGCAGAACGAGGCCCCCATTGTGGCACTTATTGCGCAGAACAAGGCCGCGAACCCTGAGCCGCATGGTCGCGAAGATCCGTCGCCGCCCCGCCACGTCTCTGCAATGCAGCCGATGACCCTAAGCGGTCCATCGCCCTTGGCCGAGCTCAATGCCCTTGAGGTAATTCAGCGTCCACAACTTAATTATATATTATGACTTCATACGTGACGGTCTCAATTTCTAACGACGATCGCGCGACGTTTCGCAGGCCGACGAGACGGGATGCACATTGCTGCTCCGTGTGAACGGTGAGTTAAAGGACATGGCTAAAGGAAAGATCGTCACACCTCTCAACTGCGTGTCCCACGGCGTGTGTATGACCGACGATGTGTTCAGGGTGACATTGAGTCGAGTGCTCCCCGGTTGCGGTGCTCTCGATCCTCCGAACCAACCCCCCGCGGCCGACAGTGAGTTAAACCTGGAGCAGTGCTTAGTTTGGCCATTGACATGGCCAAAATCACTAATTCGTTTGGAAACTACTCCTATCAACAGTCCAACACCGGTCATGGGGTCGGGGCACCCAAACCAACACAAGGATTTCTCACCTGCAAAATCCGTGCGACACGACGACGACGATGCTGAAGATGAGGACCCTAATGACTACCTCGTCGATGATCCTTGCGATGGAGCCGGTCTGGATGATCTTGATGAACTTCTCTTGCCAGTGGAGGAAGAAGATAAATATCGATGCACGAAGAGACTTTTCTCTTCTTAAGAACCGGCAGCCCCCGAGCAAGTTGGCCTCAGCGAGGATGCCCTCAAAGAGGCGGTAGCAAATGTATTTCAGAAGGAGGCTAAGAAGACGGCACGGAAAAGAACTAAGAAGAGTTCTGCCGTTGCCTCCATGAGCCAACCGGTGGAGGGGACTAAGTCTAAGCCACCAGCAGAACGGGTATTAGACAGGATACCCATACACGACTAGCATCAGATCCATGAGTTGGGCAAACCGATGCTTCCGCCGAGGGTGGCCTCCTTGTTGACTGGTGATATGCGTAGCGTCCATGATGGTGTTCAATATATGGAGGAGACGCTTCTAAAGGAGAAAAATCCAACTCTGCCGGTTTTGGAGGCAAAGGTGCCATCTACGGTAGGATTTGTCACTGAAGGCAACGCAGAAATGATGATCGTGAGATTTGATGACATATTTCGGATGTTCCACAAGCAATCCCTCCACTCATCAATCGTCCCCCTGCTTACACTCAGTTTGGCGCATCAACTATCCGTAAAGAATACCAAAAGCATCGCGTTAGTAGACCCCTACTACATACAAGACATGTACTTGAACAACCCTAAGGGTAGGGCAAAAGCGGCAAAGTACATCCAAGAGGTGTTGTACAAGAATCATATGCACAAGAGGATCGCCTCCTGCCGTACTTTCCTGAGTAAATCATTCACTGGCCGCCATAACATGATTTCGTCTATTTCCCATCTTTAGTTAAGTTTGCGCATATGCAAGTAATAGTGGTTATAATTTTTGAGGATTATATATGGACTCTTTGAACTGTTTTGCGCAAAAACAAATATGGCACCCTTGTCGGATATATACCGAATAGGGGTATAGAAGATGGTAGACAAAAGAGCTGGACTACCAGGGTGGCCTGCAAGGTAATGGACTTAGGTCCATTGGGCGGCCCAGTAGTCCGACGCGTAGAAGCCGGATTCTAGAAGAACCCGGATCACGGCCCGCGTGATCTGGCTTGGAGGAGAAGACGGATTCCTTACTTTCCAAGTTACAAGTTAAACGTAGTCTTCTAGGTTTCTGGTTCTGTAAGCCCTAATCCGGCTATTATATAAAGCCGGACGGGAGATAGATTTGATAAGTTCAATAAGTTCCTTTAGTCCAAGGTTCTAGGTTCTAGCTTAAGCCTTGCGCAACTCGCCGGGAAGTTCATCCTCGACGAGTAGCTAGATCTATTCCCTTACATTGTAACCTTATTATACGGGCTTTAGTCCCTCATAGTGAGAAGTGCAGGAGTAGGTACGCCGTACTGTCGCGACGTACCGAACCTGGGTAAATCCCGTGTTCTGTGTTTACTACGCTATCCCGTTACCCCACGTCTCTACCGTAGTCTCATGGCACCCCAGTCTATGAAAACTACTACGATGTCTCGACAGTTGGCGCCCACCGTGGGGCAAACGACGTCAGGCGTGAAGTTCCGATCTGGGATATTAGGCGGAATCGGAAGATCGATCACTGTCGGAAGCTTGGAATTCGACAACGACGTCGGGCGCTTCCTCGACAACGGATCCTACATCCCGGCGCAAAACCATCTGGTAAGTGCCTGCGTTTTACCGATTGGATCTGCAAATATCTTTATCGGATTAACCGCAGAAGCAATGGGGTTTTGCGGTGAAAGCAATTATCTCCCACCCGCCCTATACCCAGTCGAAGACGACTATGATGCCGGGTTTTGCTCAGATCGCCGACAAAACAGTGATACCCACTTTATCGGCATGGTGCAATCCGAGATCGCCGAAAACACGGATGACGGAAATCCCGTGCAAGAGGCAGACAACAATACACCCGTCCCAGAGACGGAAGAACCAATACCCGTCACAGAGACGGAAGATCCGACATCTGTCAACCAGACGATGAACTCGGAAACAGAGTCCGTGCTTGCCGCCATTGAGGCGAGACTGGAGTCGGAAACCGGATCGGATAACTTTTCCGAAGACGAAGATGACGATGCCTTCGTACGAAAAGTTAAATCCTTTCAAGAGGGATTCCATGAAGTGCTAATGGCAAAACCAGCCTATACAACGGGTGCCGATAGCCAGGAAAGCCCTAAAACCCCTCCGCCAGCAGAGGAGAGGGAAGACGGAGAAACTTCTCCGATATTTCCTAATGTCAAGGAGATGACAGAGGATGAACCTGTCAAAAAACCTCCCTCTTCCAAGAAAAAGCACCGTGCTTCTAAAAAACTCCAGTACAAACTCCGGAAGAAAAAGTCAGCTGATCTCGCTGATGAAAACCTGGAAGTTGGAGATGTTAGTGGCACAAAGCCTACGGAAAAGAAATCTAAGGAAATCACTGCTCCGCCAATGACAGAACTGGAAGAGCAGGAACTATTACAAACTCCAGTGGGACCCAATGAACCCCCTGAGATGCTGGAAGCCAGGAGACAAGCTTTCCAACGGCAACAGCAACAACTGCTTAGATCTCGGCAACACCTCCAACAAACCCATAATGACATCAAAATTATGAAGCAAGAAATTGAGGAGTACGAGAGAAAGCACAGATCTGTCTTAAAACCTACAAGGTTACCCGGAATTACAAAACCGGAAGAACTGCCGCCAAAAGAAAGGTTCTATAACCCATCTTGGCAAAAGCAGCTAAACGGCAAAGATGCTAAGGGCGAACCAATATACAAAACCGCAGCTGAAAACGCGGAAGCAGCGTTCGCCATCTTGAACAACGATCTATACTCCAACGGGGAAAAACTCCAAGGGGTGTATGCTTTCCTAGGAAAAGCATTACAGCAGCAACAGCGAGGACAAGAGCGATCAGGGAGGCTGCATGATAATTCCGCCCTCTGCAAAACTGTCACTTGCGCTGCTGGAGCACCTGGACCGGAAGAACCCGGAGATTCGGATAAAAAAGAGGATCCGAGAAAAGACAAGAAAAACCCCGACAACCGGGACGCAGCGTCTAGAACTGGACCTCATCTCCCGAAAGATGGATATAAACCACACGATCGGGAAGACAAACACCGGAACGACGGCAAAATAATGCCACCTCCGAGAAACCCAGCTGAAAAAGCTGGAAGATACGATACACCTCACAGGCGTGAAAGATCTCGGACACCGCCCAAAGATAAGGAAAGATACAGGAGCAGGACTCCACCTAATCCCAGAGGGCGTGACAACGGAAGAGATAGAGATAACCTCGGAAAAACGCGTCCGCGTAACAATGGGAAAGAAAGGAGTAGATCCCCTTCTGTCCATTCAGCCGGGAGATATTCTGCGCATATTGACAGAGCAGAAAAGGATGATCTATACTTTGGTCCTAAGTGTTTCACTGACAGGATCCGAAGGATAACCCTGCATTCTGGCTTTGCCAAAGTTGGTCCAACCTACCAAAAATATACCGGCAGTACAAACCCGGATACCTGGCTTTCAGATTATTACACAGCCGTCCAGATCAACAACGGGACAGACCTGGAAGCTGTCAAGTTTCTTCCCCTAATGTTGCTAGACGGAGCCAGAGATTGGATTAATGGTTTACCATCAAGAACCGTCGACAGTTGGGATGATATGGCGAGAGTATTTACTCAGCATTTTCGAGGAACGTACAAACGCCCAAATAGCATCAATCAGCTAAACCGTTGCACCCAATTTGAAGACGAACCATACGTGGATTTCATCTCCAGATGGACTGCAATGAAGAATAGTTGCTCTGGGGTAACTGACGTACAAGCAATGCATGCTTTCGTCAATGGCCTAAAACCCGGACTTGTACCGTTCATGGTTGGCTCTAAAAAGCACAAAGATCTCGGATCTATGCTTACAACCGCTAATGAGCATGCTGCAGCCGAAGAAGATATCAGAGCAAGAGGAGGCAATATTGAGTCACTGATACTGGCCAAGAAAACACCTCGTTCTGATAAAAAAGGAACCCCGGAGTCAACAACAAAGCCCAAGGAGGTTAACTTAGCTTTTGGAGGAGAAAAAGGGAACAAGTGGAAAGGCCGCAGTCCGGATCCCATCAATTACACTCCTGAGGAATGGGAGAGAATTAAGTCGGAACCCTGCGTCCACCACTCTCAATTTGGGAAACCAACCCACACGAACGCGCAATGCCGGCTAAACAAGCATATGAAAGGCAATGCAGGATCCGGAAATAAAGGGAAGGGCTCCAAGAGGAAACCTGCCAAACAAAAGCCAGAAGCTGAAAAAGAAGACAGTGAATCGGACACTGATGATAAAATCCAGGAACAACAGCGAAAAGGCGAACCCAAATTTCCGAGAGTTGACGGAGAAGCAATGCTAACTTTCCTAGCAACCCCGTCAGCAAAGGTGGCCAAAAGGACACTTCGAGAAATAAACGCGGTTGTTCCTGCAACCCCAAAATTCTTGAAGTATTCCAACACACCGATAATCTGGGATCAGTCTGATCATCCCGGAAATATCCCTGAACCCGGCACACAAGCTCTTGTTGTAAGCCCTATTGTTCAAAACACTAGGCTAAGAAGAGTGCTGATGGACGGAGGATCCAGCATCAATATAATGTACCTGGATACACTGAAGCACTTGAAGATATCCGAGTCCCAGCTCAATTACAGCAATATACGCTTCCATGGCATTGTTCCTGGCAGGCAAGCACGGTCCCTAGGAGAAATTTCCCTAGACGTCACCTTCGGAGATAAAGATCACTTCCGGCAGGAAAAAGTATCCTTCGAAGTTGTGCCGTTCGAGAGCGTGTATCACGCAATACTCGGACGTCCGGCTTTCGCCAAGTTTATGGCAAGATCTTGCTATATCTACAACAAGCTGAAGATGCCAGGACCCAAAGGAGGAGTAATCACCATTGCCGGTGATTTCAAGCTGGCAAACGAGTTGGAGAAGCAAAACGCCCTTTGCGCTCAAAGAGTTATAGCTCAGGAAGAATTAAAGGAGTTAGCCAAGGAGGTATCGCCGAAAGAAATGCCGGCAGGAAAAGAAACTCGGAAGCCAACAGATAGCTTCAAGGCATCCGAGAATACAAGACAGGTAATCCTAGATCCCAAAGATCCGACAAAATTCGTCGTTGTAGGGACTGGGATGACCGACAAATAGGAAGGCGAGCTCATCAAGTTCCTCCGTGAGAACTGGGACATTTTTGCTTGGTGTCCAGCTGACATGCCAGGCGTACCCAGGGAACTTGCTGAGCACCAACTCAAGGTTATTCCCGGATCAAAACCCGTCAAACAAGGTCTCCGTCGATTTGACGGAAGAAGACGGAAGGCTATTGGCAAGGAAATTATCCGGCTTTTAGCAGCGGATTTCATCAAGGAGGTAATCCATACTGACTGGTCCGCAAATCCGGTATTAGTACCGAAGAAAGACACAACTGCACTCAGAATGTGTATAGATTACACAGGATTGAACAAGTTATGTCCGAAAGATAGGTTTGCGCTTCCGCGAATCGATCAAATAATAGATGCCACTGCAGGCTCTGAGCTTTTATGCTTTTTGGATGCATACTCCGGGTACCACCAAATACGCATGAAAAAGGAAGATCAAATCAAGACTTCTTTTATAACCCCGTACGGGATGTATTACTACGTAACCATGCCTTTTGGCCTGAAGAACGCAGGTGCAACATACCAGCGTTGCATGCAACGTTGTTTGCATAGTCAGATTGGAAAAAACGTCCATGTTTACGTGGACGATATTGCTGTCATAACCAAGGAAAAAGATACACTCCTTGAGGACTTACGAGAAACCTTCGAAAACTTGCGCACTTACAAGATGAAGTTGAATCCATCTAAGTGCGTATTCGGGGTTCCCTCAGGAAAACTTCTGGGTTTCATCGTTTCTCACAGAGGAATAGAAATTAACCCGGAAAAGATAAAGGCAATCTCGAGCATCTCAGAACTTACGTGTGAAAAAGATGTCCCAGAATTGCCGGGTTCCGCCACAGCCATAAAAAGATTTCTCAGTTGGCTGGGGGCTAAAACCTTACCATTTCGCAAAATGCTGGAGAAGTTTGACAAGGTCAAGTGGATTGCGGAAGCCTGGGAACACCTAGCAAGTTATGTCCCCTTCTGTACTTAGTTCAAATCTATGTAAACATCTTTTGAGATCATGAAATAAAGTTGTCGGAATGCTGTCATCCATGTTTCTTATAAGTGCAAAGTGTTTCCGCCTCATCTATTTCCCAATGATCTTACAAATTTCTCAATGTTAACCCGAATTGTGCTTGCGTACTCGGCGTTACATAACTGAATGATTTTTCAGCCTTTTAACGGCTAAAGGAAACTTGAATTGCCTGCGTGCCCAAGTTTCACTTAAAACTTTCCTTGTTTCTCTAAGTCTTATCTGATCGTGCGTATGCTGGGTTACTGGAACTAGTTAGTAAAAATGCCTTTAGCATGATTCATGTTTTCGAGTTTCAAAACTGCTTGGTTCGTCCCCAGTTACTCGGCATAACGATTCATAATGCTATTTGAGCCATTTCAAACACTAAGGACAGTTAAAGCATATACACCAGAGAACTTAGAAGATAAAGGAATGGTAAAATTCAAACAACTTGCAAAGTAATTTCATAGCTTAAACTGCAAAAGGCGGAATTTTCATTAATACATAAGAAGCATTACATTTTGGATTACAAATGAAAGAACAGTAATGCTCCTATTGTCTAAATTTTCTATCCAGGTTCCAGGCAACCCTTCAAGAATCCGACTCCTCCTCGCTGCTTTCTTCATCGGGAATCGGAGGAGCTTCTTCTTCTGGATAGTGGACGCCGACATTTACCATGGCGGCAATCTGGGTGGCGTGGCCCTTAACTTCACCAAAGATGGTGGATCGTTGCGCATCCGTGTATCCCTGAGGGACACCGGTGGCCACACGCCAGGATTTGGCACTAGGGTAGTGCATGCGCATAAGGCCTAAGGCCATACGCGCACCACCCCGTGCAGCGGAGCGGAGAACGGACTCCTTGGACTCCGCCACCTCCATGATGATACCCGGAAGTTTTTCAACTTCCGAGCACTCCCCAGATTTTTCGGGAAGAAACTTGCCTACCAACTGCATTGCAGCAGCCTTCATCAAGTTCCATGTTTCCCCGAAAGCTCGGATGCCTGCAGCCCGAGCGCCATCTGGGGTGTCTCCTGTTTGATCCGATAAAGCATACAAAAGGGTTAAGGAGACAAACAGAGAAAGCAAAACATGGAAAGACGAAGACAAGGGTAAAAATTTACCGATGAGTTTATCGATTTCCGAAACTTCCTCCAGGCGAAGGTTCAGAGCTTCAGTCAAATCCTGGATAGCGGATTTGTCTTTCTCCGCCTGCTCGGAAGCCTTGGAGTTAGCCACTCCAAGGGCCAGATTGCTGGCTTCCAGGTCTTTTTGAGCCTTCACAAGATTCTTGTGAAGCTCAATATTCTCATTGCGGAGAATCTCGGCGTTGCCGGAATCTTCCGCTGCTTGTTTAGCTTCAGCTAAAGCAGCTGAAAAAGCAAAGGGCAAATCCGAGTTGATCAATTTCCTCGAGAAGAAAACCACAACAAAGTTTTAAGTCGGAAATTTCAAAACGAAAAAGCCTACCTTTCGTTTCCGTCAAAGCAAGCTGAGACGATTCCAGCTCCGCCTCTCTCTCCTCAAGAATAGAAAGAAGACTTCGAACTTCTTTATTCTTGATAGTGAGCTTCCGGAAAACTTCCAGGTTTATGGCCTCGGAGGTTTGCTGAAACACAGCAAGGAAAAGTATGGTTAATAAAAAACATCAAAGCAAAAAAGCATGCATTTTGTTTAATGCTTGGGGGCTAGAGTTACATACCTGGCTCATGCGTTGCAAACCTGCTAAGTTTTCCCGGAATTCCTTCGCATATTCCGCGAAGTGATTTTCGGCCGCGTTCAAGCCATCATTTATAGCTTTAAAATCCTTGTCAAAGGTGGGGATTTCCTCGTCGAATGTCCGAGAAGATTTCCCCACCTCTGGAGCCGCCCTTTCCCTCGTGTCCGACTCGGGCACAACGGGCTGGCTGGGCTCTGGGGGCTTGGTGGTGGTGGTGGCAGTAAGTTCTTCCGCCATTGACTGCGGCGTATCCGGGGCGACGGCGGGAGATGGTTGGCTGCCTCGGTTGGAAGCAGCTTTGAGCTTTTTCAACTTCCTCGGCTTCAAGGTGGAGGGGGGCAAGCTAAAAACCGAAAACCCGGAAAATGTTAAAATACCGAAGATGGACGAAAAGGATCCCATAAAAGAAAAAACCCGGAAGAAAATAACCTGGACGTGGCGACGGGGATTCCGTCAAGGTCGATAATTTCATCCGAAGAAATTATCTTCTTGCGTTTGCGCCCACCAGTGGTGGCGGTACGCAGCGCATCCAGCTCGGCCTCGGAGGCTAACTCCGAGTCTGGAAGATCCACAAGCTGTTGGAAAAAACCAATCAGAATCGAAAGGTAGATTTTCCAGGAAGTGATATTATACCTAAATAACGGGAAATTTACCTTAGGCGCGGGGTTGTCGGCTGTGTACATTGGCCGACTCTCCGTGTATTGATCGCGTGAAGCGACCAACTGGTTGATGCGCCGCCTGAGCTCCTTTGCGGGCCAATCCTTGTCGGATGTCCGCATTGGATCCTTGGCTCCTGTGTATTCACACAGGAGACGGCCTCCGTGATTTGCCAGTGGCTGAATCCGCCTATTCAGCCAGCAAAAGACCGTGTCCATTCCGGTCAAAGGGGGTTTGGAGGAAGTGAGTTTGGCGATGCGCCTCTTGATCCTTAGTAGATCTGGAGGCAGAACCTGGACGGCCTCTGTAACCCAGTTATCCTGGGGAACAGCGGCGGAGTTCACAAAAGGTGGAACCCCGACGGCTTTTTTAGGAAAAGGCACGTCGGGGTGATAAAAGAAGGAACCCGTCCAGAATTTGACGGATTCCGAGGTTTTTATTTTGGGGAACCAATCCTCTCGGAATCTCCGAAGAGTAAAGGAAATGGTTCCGCAATTTGGGAGTGCGCCCTCCGAAGAGTTACGCTTAACCCCAAAGCAGTACAACCAAAAATCTAACCTAGGTTCTATTCCTAGGTAACCCTCGAATAAGGCCTGGAAGCCGGCCATATACAGAATGGAATTGGGAGGGAGATTGTGAGGTTGGATGTTGTAGTGAGCTAGAACTTGGAGGAAGAAAGAAGAAGGGGGAAGCCCCATACCTCGCAGAAGGTGGGAGGCGAGAAGCACCCTTTCGCCTTCTTGTGGCGCGGGCTCGGTCTCCTCTTCCGGGAGCCGCCATTTCTTCTTCAAAACCAGGCCTTCCTTCTCCAAGTTGGGAAGAAGAGCCGGGGGAAGACTGCAGGCAATCCAGTTGCCTGAAGTCTCCTCTTCTTCATCTCCTCCAGCGGCGGCGGTGGTGGCGGCCTTCGCGGCGGCGAGCTGCTCGTCGAGGAGCTCCACCTTTTCCTCCGCCGTTTCGGGAGCGAACGGCGGGGTTGATGCAGTCCTTGGTCCCGCAGCATCCGTGTTGGCGGAGATGTTCCCTCCGCCCGCTGTGGACGCCGAAGTTTTTTCCGGCTCGCCGCCGGCGCGCTTGGGCGACCCAAGTTGGGGGTCTAGATCGTTCAGGAGCTCGTCGACGGAGGCGCGAACGGGCGATGATTGCGGAGACGCCATCTTTCTCGGTGGCGTTGGTGCGTTCCGGCGTGGGAAGGGCTCGTCGGGGCAGGGAATTGTTCTCGCTCTCGAGCTCGTGTTCGCACCAATGGTGAAGGCAGTGAGGGAGTGAAGAAGGTTGATGAGGAGGAAGGAGACGGCTATTTATAGCCTGAAAACCCTCTAGATACGCGCCAACGGCTCTTTTGACCGTTGGATGTTTGACGCGTGTCGCTCGCCGGAAAATCCGGGAAACGGAACGACAGAGGAATGATGGCTATCTCCTCGTTTCTCGTGAGAATCTGTCAGAGATACGTTGCAGGGTTTCCCGCGTGAAACCAAGCGGCGCTTGCGTCAGCATGATTAAAGCGCTGATGTCACGTGTTCCTTTTCCGCGAAGGATCGCGAGAAGAAAAGCCGGATTTTCATAGTTCCGAGTTTTATGTTACCATCTCCTTTAAAAGGAAAGAAGAAAGAATCAAGACTGCTGAATCAAGTTTCCCGGACAAAATGTATTTGACGAAAGGCGGAGTTTCAGAGTTTTGATCCTTCCTGGGGGCTACTGTCGGATATATACCGAATAGGGGTATAGAAGATGGTAGACAAAAGAGCTGGACTACCAGGGTGGCCTGCAAGGTAATGGACTTAGGTCCATTGGGCGGCCCAGTAGTCCGACGCGTAGAAGCCGGATTCTAGAAGAACCCGGATCACGGCCCGCGTGATCTGGCTTGGAGGAGAAGACGGATTCCTTACTTTCCAAGTTACAAGTTAAACGTAGTCTTCTAGGTTTCTGGTTCTGTAAGCCCTAATCCGGCTATTATATAAAGCCGGACGGGAGATAGATTTGATAAGTTCAATAAGTTCCTTTAGTCCAAGGTTCTAGGTTCTAGCTTAAGCCTTGCGCAACTCGCCGGGAAGTTCATCCTCGACGAGTAGCTAGATCTATTCCCTTACATTGTAACCTTATTATACGGGCTTTAGTCCCTCATAGTGAGAAGTGCAGGAGTAGGTACGCCGTACTGTCGCGACGTACCGAACCTGGGTAAATCCCGTGTTCTGTGTTTACTACGCTATCCCGTTACCCCACGTCTCTACCGTAGTCTCATGGCACCCCAGTCTATGAAAACTACTACGATGTCTCGACAACCCTCATCATGCTTTACCCGAGAGACTCATTCACGCTATATCTCGACTCTGGGAGTAAACTGATGGAGAAGAACTACTCCCTCATCATGTTTGTTCTCAATGAAGCTATGGATGGCTACATCAAGGCGGAAGGCTACTACGGAAGATGACAACATATTAAAGGCAAATATGTATTCAGACACGGGAGAGAGTTACCCTGCCCCAAGCACGCGCCAGGCGGCCAGATGGAGGCGCGGTACCTCGTCCAACACATGCTGGAGGTCGTGAAGGAGCAACAGAGTCTACAATTTATGTCTGTTGTGGACAAATATTGTCGCGACATTGTCTATTGGTCTTATGCTGAAATCAGACAGAACTTCGGTCGCATCCAGCGTAAGCTGTACACAATCATCTATAGGGATGTAGTAAGTGCAGACGGGGCCTTCTACTCGCGGTGTCCACCACCTAACGATGAGCTGCTACAACGTGTACTAGAGCAGGGTTACGAGAGACCATTTAACTCGTTAGAATGTGCTCTTTCGTACCCGCCGATGAAGAATAAGAAGATCACAACGATCAAGAAATGATCGACAATGTGTATTCTATTCAGTACGAATTGTGGTCCTAATAAGAACTTGTGTTTTTCTTTGCCGGTCTAATGCTTTTATCTTGGTCTACAGAGAGATGAAGAAGTGGATGGCGCTGGCCTAGTGAAAGATCGCAAGCGGAGGCGGAAGCTAAAGCGGCCATCACTTTTCTTTTGTAATCGTCGATGTGTTGTGTGCGATTCTATATCGCGCGTTGTATGCATGTGATCATTAAACTTAGATGGCTATTTTTGGTTCGAAATCTTCTGACCTAAACAAGTTATCGAGATCGATGTGTATTCATGAATGCATGCATATATATTAATATTTATGAAACTTATTTTCATACGATGGATCTCGGTTTGTGTATTGCATATACATATATGCATATGTGAACATATATCCTGTTATATACTCCTGGGTGTACATACTCCCATGTTCAATATACCTCACATATGAGTATATTATACCTATTTATTATTTTTTATATAATTTATTAATTATTCTAAGATACCTCAATACGAGTTGTATGAAAAAATTATTACTAGAGAGATCAATTTTGTAAATATATCATTTGTACGTACATAAATGCAGTATGTGAGCAAATAATATGAAGTATGTAGAATAAAATGAAATTTTCCGTAGAACTCGCTTTGGGGTGTCTAGTAATAAATAATAAAGTATACTAAAAATGATAAAGTGGTATATCGGGGTTCATCTATATAGTATATTATATCTAAGTTAGGTTTGTGAAAATTTCTATTTGAATCTAAATATTTGATATTACTTGCACATATACTGCTATTATGTACATAAAAAGGGTATATTGAAAAAGCTGAATACTCAAGTGACATTTTCTCATAAAACTTGTATTGAGGTATGTTAGAATAATTAATAAGATATATAAAAAATAATAAAAAGATATAATGCGCTACCGGTGGCGAAGCGCTGTTCGCCAGCGGTAACCCGCTACCACTGACGAGTTAGCGCTGGCGAACAACGCTTCATCAGCGATAGCTAGATCTTGTTCGTCACTGGTAGGGTTTCTCCTACTAGTGGTGCATAAAAATTTATATTTGCAAATTAGTTGCTGGCACATTGAACATTTCATTACTTTCGCTAGCACATGATAAATTATTATTTATCCTCTGTTCAAGCACCAAATGGTTTCAGAGTTTATTTTACCCGTGGTTTAATTAGTGTATGTCCTTATGGAAATGTGAAACTGTTTAGTTAGTACATTTTTTTTGCGGGTTTGTTTAGTTAGTACTTACATACTTCTTAATTGTAGAAGTGTCACCCTTTTTGATAAAGTAAAAAAAAAAACAGGATTTTCTCAGTAAACTTTGTAGTTTGAACGAGCATCTTCTTTTGATCTGGCATTGCAGATTACAGTTGACTACCAGAGAACTGTGACCAGAGAATGAGGCTTGGTTAGAAGCCAAGTGTGACTCTTGAACAGATCTTTTTGCAATGAATAAATAGGGTCAGTTACTGACACATTGAATCTTGATAACGAGCAGAGATCATTTTTGTGACAATTAAGTGTTCACCCTTGTCTCATCATAACGTTTGAGATATGCTGCAAATTCATCATCCATGAATCAGATTCAATTGCTAGGCTTCCTGAAAGGTGTTTTTCCCACCATCTTAGTCTGTTTTGAAGTGGCCATTTTACAGATACTACTAAGAAAACGCAGCAATGCTTTACGTGCCTATATTTTCTTCAGCTAAGTGCAATTTCTGAAGAAATTATCCTCATTTTCTTTCTAACATATTTCATCAATTCTCAGAGCCTAGTTTTAGTAGTTTGGTACTGGTACCATCACTTCTCTGGGTCAAGTTCTAGTTAACTCATTGGTGGAAATGTCTGTTTGTCCCCCTTTGATCTTTCGAAATTAATGATTAACTGGGAATTCGTAATAGACATTTCTCATAATTTCCTTTATTCTTTGGCAGGGTGTAATTAATTATCGAAGAGATAGAAAATGAAGCGTCCCTTCTACTGGAGGATCTTGCTTCTGTAGACAGACACCCTCTAAACACTATAATGTGCATCGGTTAGGCTGATTTTTTTTTCTTAAACTTAAGTTAGGCGCTAGTCCACTTAATTTTATTCCAAGTCTCTGAAGTCTGTAAAAATACTTGTGTCTGTTCAAACATCAAAAGTCTTGGAGCACATTCTTGCTGTACTTAACATATGCAGTTTGTCAAAGACTAGAAGTTGGAACACCAGCACCAATATGTATGCTTTTCATGCTCCTTTTAAAGTGTTACTTCTTCATGTGATTATTATAATTTCTTGATGCGTGTTGGCTTTCTCCTGTATGACCTAACATGCTGATGTGAAAAATACTTGGCTTTCTCCTGTATGACCTAACAGGTTGAACAGTGTCCAACTGTCAATCCCGTGGAAAACTGAATGGTGCATTACTTTGTAATCTCTGCCATGGTACTCGCTGGCTCA
>CM054060.1:400034553-400358860 GCA_028641055.1 Alopecurus myosuroides
ATCACAGCGGAAGCATTCAACATGTCTGAGTACAGACAAGAACCAAATAGGCCTAAGAGGCCGGAAACGAAAAGACGGAGCCCATCCACGAAGTCTCGGATCCTGCCCGGGTCCGCTATCTACTCGTCAGCAGTCTCGTCATACTCCACGTAGTAGCCACCATGTAGATCCTCGGAAACGTAGGTCTGCGGAAACCACAGCCCCAAAGGGGTCAGTACATAAACGTACTGGCAAGCAAGACTCACAGTTCACCAAAGTGTAACCCGTCAACACCAAGCACAGATGCCTTGGGTTCAACGGAAGGAAGGGGAATATAAAAGATGCTGCAACTGGCTGCACTAACCAACTACAGAGATTCTACCACTTCCGGCTAACAGAAAGGAGATAAGATCGAGGATTGTAACCAACTGAAAGATAACTTCAAACAAACCCATCCTGGATATCGCCCCTTATCCAAAGAAGCAATCCGAGGATAACTCACACAGTTGAGTTAATGATGGTTCAAATTATTGTGTCAATAAGCCTATTACTAGTCAAGTTATTAATCATGGGGTGTAACATGTTTGATCGTTATGTTTAAGTTGTCCTGAGTACTTGTTAGCCAGTACTTTCACCAAGTAATCCATAACCGTGGAAAACACGGCTTCTCGAGAAGATTATCCCTGCAGGGTTGCACCAATTTGGCCGTACACGCATGAATAACCTGCCAGATGGAAAGGCCCTTCCACCAAGCGGAGCACTCAACACAACTCGACTCTTCTTCGCATCAAGCCCAAAGAACCTTGGGCGCACGGCTAATCGAGCCCCGAAGAAAAGGGACCCTCATAGCACTCTAAGACCGTGTCCCCCTATATGCCGACTACGAAAGTTCCACCCGGGTACCAAGGGCTCGCAAGATCATGCATGCAGCAAATGGAAAACCCGAACTAAATGAGGCGATTTGGACGAGATGCGAATCGAGTCAAATTGAGGGGGGCGCCCATACTCGCTTCCCACATGCGGTTAGTGCGCTCATCATGGATCAGTAGACAAGACCCTCTTCCTATTAGGGTCGACACTAGCAGGCCTCAAAACCACAAAGGGCCTCCTGCCGGTGCCTTATCATCAAATTATTATTAATAGTAACATTAGCATGATTGATTGATTAAACATCGAGCCCCCCCAGAACATAATGGAGTAATAACAGAAAGTAACGGGTAACAGACTCGAGCAAAACAACCTAAGCATGCTAGTAAGACACTGGCTCAATCAAAGGGGTGATAGGAGTGGAGGTGAGGCAATATCAAGGTTAAGGGATTCATGTGATGGGTTCGTAACAGAAACAACTACTACTATGGCTTAGCAGGAAAGAACAACGGAAAGTATCGGTAGTCAATGTTGAAAGGAACACAGTGGTTCATGTGAGTGATAACTTGCCTGCAAAACCCATTAGCCTGGTACTGAGCTAAATCCTTAGAAGGGATGTCGTACGGATCGTCGGTCTCAACGTCGTCGTTTATCCGAGAAGAAGCAAACAAACAATGCAGAGAGATAAACAATCAATAACATGGCATAGTGCACAATCATGGAATGATGCATGACCATTTAATTGATGCATCAAAATAAACTAGTTGACAAGATAGAAACAGGATTAAATGGACCCATATGCAATTGGGTTGCATATGGAAAGCCCATGAATTATGGTTGAATTAATTGTTTTACAACTGATCATTATATGAAAGTGGATTAGCATGATGCATGTATGAGGAAAACAACAAAATAACAACAATAGAACCAAATGGAAATAAGGCTTAACAAGTTTAGAAATTCATTTATTAAGTGTTGGAATTTTGGTTACTTAAAGGTGTCACACAAGCATTTGTTGTTTTCATCAAGTTAAATTGTTCAAAATAGATAACAAAGTTTATAATTGAAAAGAAAACAAGATTTTAGTTGGAATACATGTTTCACTTGTTGAAAAAGGATTTCAAATAAATTATTTAGGAATTAAACAAGTTTAAGCAAGAATTAAAGGAATTCAATTTAAACATGAACTTAAATGAATTTTTATTTGTTCAAAACATTAAGTGAGATTCATATTTGAAAAGTTTATACTTTTGTGGTTTGAAAACATATTTTATATGCCCCAAAAGAATTTGTTTTGATCAAGTTATAAATTTAACAATATTAAATGAATTAAATAAGATTTAAATTATTTAACCACTTTTAATTATTCAAAACATGAAACAAAATTTATATTTGGAAAGGTGGTTTAATTTTGCATGGAAAACATATTTCATTTGTGGAAATTGGATTTAAAATGAGCAAGTTATTATTGTGGCAATTTTAAATGCAATAAACAAGAAACAGTTGTTTTCAGCAATTTAAATTATTCAAAACAGCAAACAAAATTTATATTTGGAAAGTACATGAAAAGTTGATTGGAAAACATATTTAGTTTGTTGAATTTGGAATTTTTATGCCCAAGTTATGAATTTTGCAAGTTTAAGTGAATTTGACAAGTTTTCAAATATTGCACCAATTTAAAATATTCAAAACAGTAAACAAATTTTATATTTGGATAGAGTATTTAATTTGGTACAGAAAACATATTAAAATGTTGAATTTGGAGTTAGGATGATTTATTTATGCAATTTCCAAATTTAAGGTGTAATCTGCCAATTGTTATTAACAAGGGACTTAGAATTAATTTTACAGGGACCTAGAAGAACTGGTAGGGACTGGGTTGCAATTAGCTGTTTACTGGAGTTGTGAAAGATAAAAAATAAAAACTGGGTTTAATCCGCGGGGGGTGGGATTCGAACCCACCCCCTCTGCTGCGCTCGCAAGGCACAGGACCAGTGGGGTGGAGCTGAACTTGTGACAGAGAAGGGGGGCTAGGGGGGTATGTGTTGTTGCTCGCGGTTATTTTTTTCTGTAACTGAATTTTTCCTGCGCTAACTGAACCTGGAAGGAATCGATCGCTGGCAGAGGCGCTGGAGGCTCTCTGCCGCTCGCCGGAGGGGGCGCCGGGGCGTGTGGGCTCGCGGGTGTGGGGTGCGGTGCTCGGTGGCCGGGGATGGAGGAGAGAGGGAGGAGGATCGAGGGGGACGGCCTCACCTTGGCTGATCGCGGAACAGGGGAGGCGGACGGAGGTACAGGGAGGTGGCCGGCGACGAGATGAGCACGGCGGCGGGGTATCGGACCTCTCCGGCGCAAACCGAAGGGTGGAGGAGGAAGAGTGGACTCGGGCGTTTCCATTCCCGGGCACGGCGGGCGCCGATGGTGTCTAGGGCGGCGATGGCGAGCTTGTCACTCCACGGCCACCACGTCGATCTTCAGGTTCAGAGAAGTGCGTGGGGGGGGGGGGTTGGCAGAGAGAATTCAGAGAGAGAGAGGTTGAGGTAGAGAGGGTGGCGGCGATGGAGGGTTAGGGACTAGGGTTAGGTTGGCAGAGGGGCGGCTTGGCGTTTTAAGGAGCAGAGGAGCTCTGTACGGCACGCATCGAGGAGGGGGAGAAGGGATCGCACGGCCTTGCTGCTGTCGTACAGCAGGGTGACATCACGCGAGGAAGAAGACAGCGACAGGTTGAAGGGGTACTGGGCCAAGTGGAAAATGGGCTGGGCTGGCTTAGTTTTCTCCCCCCTCTAACAGATTTCTTTTTATTACTTTGCTTTTCTTTTTTTTTGAAGCAAAACTAATTGGAAGAAAAAGGTAATTTTGGAGTTAGCAAAAATGTTAGAAAAATTAGGGTGAGCTGTTTGGGTCAACAGTAAACAATGCCAAGTTTTGTTTTACAAATATTTCAAATACTTGCTGTTTACAACAATGGTTTAAATTTGAGTTAATTTGGGTTTTGAAAGAAATATGGAAAACAAAAGGTTTAAGTAGTTGGAACCCTATTGATTTATTACAAACAATTGATTTGGATTGTGGTATAATTTGCATAAATTCAATTTGGTTGCTTTTTTGATGCTTTGATTTGAAATTGAATGCCATTTAGAATTGTTTTCTTGAATCAAAACCACCATTTTATTTGTTGATCAAACATGGCAAATAATTGGAAACAAAAGAGTGTATTTTGTTTTGGGTAATTTCATAATTTGAAAAATGGTGCTGTTTGAAGGTTTTTTATGGGAATTTGAATAACTTGTTAATTAATGAATTATTAATGAAAACAATGTTTTATTTAGGGTGACCCCTATTGATTAACATATAACAAATGATTATAATTTGGTTGTTACTTTTATAACTTTCACATTTGGTGCTGTTTTGTGATTGCTTTGAATTTGGAAACAATTGGGAATTAATTGATTGAATTACTTGTTTGATTAAAACCAACAATTTAATAAGTGATCAACATGGAATAAAATGAAAGCAATTTGGTTGTTTTTATTTGAACTCTCACTTTGGAAATTGTAACATCACAAGGATGAAACAAAGGGTTTGAAATTTGAGTTGAAATTCAAACAGAAAACAAAGGAAAACAAAGGAAAACAGTTGGAAAACAAATGAAAACAGAGAAAAACAAATGGAAAACAAACAAAACAATTGCAATCAACATGATGCCATGATGCAAAACATAAAATAACAGAGAGCAAACATTCTAAAGGCTATTTTTCAGACTTGGGATGTTACATTATATATATATTCGATCCCTAGAAGACATATGTACGTGTCCTTGTTTAATTATATATATCTATTTTAAATGTCCTTGTTTAATTATATATATATATGGAGCATGGGCACCAGTATAAAATACCGTACATTTTAGGTACGTAGACAACATGGATACCTCGGGTATGTATACCTTGGGTATGTAGCACGTATATATAACCGTAGGTATGCACATAGTGTGGTATACATACCTTAAAAGTACATGTATACATATAGGTATATATACATACCTGACAGGTACATGTACACTTAGGTATATGTATTGTAGGTATGTAAGGTACATAAATATCTTAGGTATGTATACCTACAGGTATATATATGTTGTACATACCCAAGGTACAGGTATCCATGGTGCCCATATTATATTCCTGTACAAATTGAACAGTATTTCGTACAGGAGCATGGGCACCATGGAGCATGTGTTAATTTACTTACCTATATATATGCATGATCGATCTGAGCGCGCTTAATTAAGAAATTGATGTATATATATGTGATGAAATTTCAGAGTAAGAGAAAAAATATCTATCTAAAGATAATATAATATGTTGAAATGACTAACAATTTGGAGTAAATATTTATTATTTGAACAAATTAATTATTATTTAAATTATTTAATTAAAATATTATTAAAATTAATTTATTATTATTTGAAATCAAGACTATTATTACTTATTCATTTATGTTTAACTAAATATTTTTTGGATTAAGAAAATAAATATGTGCGACATCATATCTCAAAGGTTAACATGATTGACACCATATTATTATCAGTAAAACAGTATTTGATTCTTGGAAACTGAGAGTGAAGGAATCCAGAAGTTAAGCATGCTGAGAGTGGAGTAGTTCGAGGACGGGTGACCTCCTGGGAAGTGTTAGTTCAGAGTGAAAGAGGAGTGATCAGAGTTAAAAATAATTGAGATTAAGGGAGAATGATTAGATATAGAAATAATAGAGACTAAATGAAAAGGAATATCGGAAAAAAAAACCCCGAGAGCGCCCCGGGAGCTCCCCGTGGGTTGCCCTCTGGTTGCGGCTCGTGGGCCGGCAAGACAAAAGGGGGGCCTCTAGTCCCGTATGGCAATCCGGGACTAGAGCCCCTTACGGCCCGAGACTAGAGGCCCGTTTTCTACTAGTGATTGTTAAATATCATCATGGGAATATAAAAGAATGCATCTCAGTTCAAAATCATAAATTTTCTAGTAGAGAATAGAGGGCATAGGTGAAACTGACTCAATTCTATTAGTAAATAATGGCCCTTCGTAGAGGGAAGCAGGGATTACTCATGTGCTAGAGCTTTTTATTTTAATAAAACAGAGGTTTTGAACACGTAATGTTGAGACATATTTATGTCTATGTCAACGAATGGTAGTAAAAAACTTATCATAACCCATGTCAAGCAAAGTGCTTATACTTTTGAGAGTGTTTTTGTATATTTATTAAGGTTGGCACTTCCCCCCATCATGCCTTTCAAAAACCAGGGCTAGCCGTATCCACGGGTACCCACCAACTTTCATCAAACCATGGGGAAGTGCCTTTTATAAAATATTATTTGGCACCAGCTCTCTTGCAATTTTAAATGAGCTTCGATTCAATACTCATCGGGTGAAATTAGAAAGAAGAACCTTGCTTGACATAAGACATGATAAAATTTAAACTACTTCCTCATGAGCTAAGATAGAGACACAAAACTGGTTTGATATTTTGAAGGTTTTAAAGGGAGCACACAAGCAATTTACTTGGTGTGGCAGTGAAATACCACGAATAGGAAGGTATATATGGTGGACACTTGTGGACGTTTTTTTGTTCAGGTATTTGGATGCACGAGTAGTGATCATACTCAGTACAGAGTTTTTGGCTCGCAAAGGCGTTGTAGCAAACATACGATGTTGATAGATACAAACGAATATATGATATAAAACATGAGGGATTGCAATTGTCTTGCTTTTTAGCATAACACATCAATCATAAGAACATGAGCATGATGGTTTTGCAGGCATAAAAGATCTATGGGGTAATCTATCTACATGTGAAATCTCTCTTCTTTGTTCTATTTCTCTAAGTGTTGTTGCTATGACCAATGCTATGTTTTCCAATACTCAATAAATTTATGCTAGTGCATCCAACATGAGATCACTACTAAACACAAGACAAAAATGCGAGAATTATTGCCATGAATATAACATATAGTGAAAAAAAGTAAGAAGAACACTTCATATCAATAAATCATTGGAAAAATCACACCAACGGAAAAAAATCTTCACTTATAAAGGAGTGATAGCCCAACTTGCAAATAACCATACTATATGATAATCTCTCTACTCATGATAAGACACATGACTCTAAAAAGTAATAGTAAAGATAAAGATAGCGGGGCAACTCCCCCTACCTTGGAACAAGCAAGGGAGTGCATGCATGTTACCCATGATAATCAAACTTGATTCTTTGAAGATGCTTGCACAGGCTCAATAAGCTTCTCAATCATTGCTTTTAGTTCTTCAATCTGAAAACCCAGGTTAAGGATCATCTTGGTGTTGCTATTTCTTGAATCTCCCCACTTTTCTTTCACTTCAGGACGAAAACTCCCTCTTCCTGCATGCTCAGAATGATCCATGTACCAAAAAGAAGGTAGTTCTTCCACATGAGTGTTTTCAAACTGATAATGGTGGATTAATGTGTGGAAAGGACTCGTTGTATGTGGAAGGGGAACTCTTTCTGCTAGGTTTCTGCGAGGGACTTTACCACCTGTAGAGATCCTCGCCCCCTTCTTCGGGGGAAAGGGTTTGGAGCTACATCAATCCTTGCTATGGTGGCATAGGGATACTGGCGTGGATAATCTTATTTCTCTTTGTTTTCATCATCAATCATCTCCTCCAGAGTTTCTGCCTTGTCCATGGCTGGGTGCTGGTCCTTCTCACGATCATCATCTCCACTGTCGGTAGCTTGAGAGGGAAACGTCATGACCTAAAATCTCCCGCTTCCTGACAGAAACAGTTCGAATACAAAATTCGTCGAAAGCACATCTTACGATCCTGGGACGATTCGGGGATTATATAGCAAAAAGTTACGTAACATAAGGAAGTAAAAAAGTCGAAGTGGAGTCAGAGTCGAGTTAAGGGGCATCCAGGGGCCCACCAGGCACGGCCCAGAAGGAGCCCGCGCATGGGGCCAACCTGGTGGCCTCTGCCCCGGCTCAGACTCTTTTTCGTGCCCAAAATTTCCATATTTTTCAAAAAATGAAGAATATAAAATTTCTATGGTGTTTCGCGAACATTTTCTTACAAAAACTGATAACTACTCCAATTCTGACTATAGTCTGCGCAGATGTTTGGCTCTAATATGATCTTCCAGACTGAGTACCTGAATAATATCAGCTTCAACGTTGTATGGATCACGAGATAAATAATGCTTGGGTCTTTGGCCATTCACAACTTGTGGATTGGTGCCTTGGAAATTAATAATCTTGATAGCACGAGAATGATAAAATTCTTCCACAACAAAAGGTCCCTCCCATTTAGAGTGTAACTTTCCTGCAAAAATCTGAGGCGAGACCTATACAATAATACTTTATCACCTATGTTAAATTCTCTTTTGAGAATCATTTTATCATGCCATCTTTTAACTTCATCTTTAAACAACTTGGCATTTTCATAAGCTTCGTTTCTCCATTCATCTAAACAAATCATATCTAACAATCTTTTCTCACTAGCTAATTTGAAATCACAATTAAGTTCTCTAACAAGACAATAAGCTTTGTGTTCTAGCTCAAGAGATATGCCGAATGAGCAATCATAGAGATGATGATTTATCTATGTATCCATGATTTGTAATAATGTTCCTTGAATAATATCTTTGTATTGATTCGCAAGTATGTGACTTGTTTGTGAAACTCTTTACTTACACGGGTTTTCTAAATATGTCCCTAGTCGGAGTTCATGTGAGGACGCACCTGAACATTAGACTAGCACATGTATTAGTTGATGGCTATGTTTCGCAATTCATAGACATGGTGATGTCAAACTAATAATGTGAACTCATGTCGTGAACATGGTTTTGGACTAACCCACCTCAAGACATTACAACAATGTTAATAGTTATCTCTCTACATGTTGTGCTTGCTTTGTCCTTAGACCTGAGATTGTCGCATGTTCTTGAGATGTAAATTGACCTTCTTTGGAGCTATCAAATGGTACACCATGACAGGGTAGTTATAAAGGTAGCTTTTGGGTTTGTCATGAAGCATGCTGCAAGGCATGGCCAGTCAAGATGGGATTTGTCCCTCTCTTCATGAGAGAGATATTTCTCTGGGCCCCACGATTGACCGGATCTAGAAATGCATGGTTATGCTGAATAAGGTTAATAGTTAATATGGTAAGCGATTCCGATTCACAGGATCGAGAAAGAGTGATCAGCTAGGAGCATGACCAAATATCGTGAGGCAAAATGAATAGCATAAACATGTGATGGTTCGTCCGATGTGATCTCTATGCACGTTTGAAACTTGGCACGTTTTGCTAGAAACCGCTACCAATTATTGGACGGGTGGCTTTAATCGTGTCATGTATAAACGTACGTTAGCCTATGGGGTCATACACTTAAGGCAGAAGAAGCAGATTTACGATTGGATCTGAAATGGGCTAGAAATGGACTTCAGACTGGGCTGTTTAGATGCATCCCATTATGGGACGTCTATATGAAGGAGAAAAGGTTGTATATTTTAGTGTTGCTAATTCCGCACCACATTCCACCGCAGCCACCGTGTTTCCATGCCCCTTCCGCCCGCGCATACCTAGCGGTCCGGCTAGCGGTGCTTCCACGCCGTACATGTCGATACCGATAGAGGTGCTGCATTTGTAGCACTTAGACGAGCCGCCAATAGGATTTGTTCATGGGAGCGACGGGATATAGAGGATTCGTACGACTATCCTGCCCCGACCCGCTTCACCGAGATCGGCACAACGCGTCCAGTGGTAATCTCGTGATCTATATCTTACAACGGATCATGGTTGACGCAGTAGAAATTTTGATTTGCGCTAGTGTATCCTACCCAGTTTTCCTACAATGGTATCAGAGCCGATGCTGCCTAGTATAGATTCGGATCGTTTACATATGTGATATGCAGAAGGGGTATGATCGTTGTGATCGATTTTATGGAGTATATGTTTTGATCTATGATTTGGATTCCATGATTGTGATGCGAAAGGTCGTCGAACGACATACCCTACCGGTCGGTTTTCGTCATCGGGGTAAACTGTGAACGTAAATCCAATTGCAGCACGGGATGCGCCGGGTGACAGATTGGATCTGCCGTCGGTTTCTGGGAATTCGTAGAAATGAACAGTCCCAGTAAAACGGCCATAACTTTTACATATGACCTCGGATCGAAAAAGTTTGTGAGACGTAAAAGTTGCGTAACGAAATTTTCTACTTTAGTGCATGCTAGTTCTTTTGTAAGAGAGAATTTTAGGCTCTGCAAGTTTCGGTATTAGAACGTCTAACTCGGTTTTGGAGATTTTGTGACCGGTATGGCCCTATGTGTATGTGATGCATGTGTGTAATATTTTCATGAGCTGCGTGTCGTGAGTATGTTAACACGGCTGAAGTCGTATTGTGTTGTCACTTATGTATTAACGGCCTACGCACCGACTTGTGATTATTCCTACTGTCTATGTAGTCTTCTTTTCTAGCTGTTAGTAGTAACATATTGTAGAAGTTTCTTGGAGGACTCATCACCTGGAGGGATGGCACACATGGACCATGGAGATGGATATCATCATGGTGGAGATGTTCCATGGAGATGGAGATCACCATGTGAAACGGGCCATACTGTATCACAACTATGTGATTGTTATTCCTGTTGTTTTACTCCTATGCATTTTAGATTCATAGAAGTAGAACGACCCCTCGCAAATGTGAGGTTTTCATGCCCCGAACTAAAACTTGCACCATCCCATGTCTTCTATGATTGATGGTGGGTCTGTTGCAGCAGGGCACCATCAATTTTCGTTGACTAGGTGGGTATGTATCGGTTTGGTGGTACGACTCACTAGTGGAAACAACCCCTCTCGTCCAGGGGGCCAGGGGGCAGCTGTCCCGGTTGCAACCGAATCCGGGACAAATGCCATGCTTTGGTCCCGGTTCGTGCGCCCGGGGCAACAGGAATCGCTTGGGGGCATTGGTCCCGGTTCGTGGGGGACATATCGGTCCCGGCTCGTGCCACGGACCGGGACCAATGCCTAGCCACATGCCACGTGGCACGCGCATGAACATTTGTCCCGGTTCAGTCCACGAACCGGGACCAATGCCCCCCTTCCCCTATATATACTGCCCCAGCCCCTCCCCCCTTCCATCTTTTTTTTTTGCTTGGAGGTGTGAGAGAGTGTGGTGTTAGTGTGTTTTATTTTACTATGCACACGAGGTGTTCGACGAAATTCCCGAGCCGCACATAAGCTCACTGAAAATGGTATCTTCGACCGAGGTTAACAAACTTATCTTTTTCATCTGTAACTGATACATAAAAAAGTAGTATTTGTCGTATTAATATGTTATTGTAATGTATTTTGATAAACTTAATTATACGAAGCAGCTGGATGCACGACAGCGATGGATGTATGGTGACCGACGCACTTCCGAGTATATGGCAGGCCTGAATGCATTTCTTGCTGTAGCTCAGGCGAACAAAGACAATGGCTTCATGTGTTGCCCATGTGTTAATTGTCGGAACGTCAGAGAGCACTCTTCTGAAAGAATCATTCACGGCCATCTACTTCGGAGAGCTTTCATGCCCAGCTATAATTGCTGGACGAAGCATGGAGAAAGAGGGGTTGTGATGGAAGACGATGAAGAAGAAGAAGAAGATCCTTTGTTCCCTGAATACGACGATACTGCAATGGAAGAGAATGGAGAAGAAGGAGGTGATCAAGAACAGGCATCAGAAGGCGTACACGGAAGTTACTATGTTTTCAAGCGGGGGTCGGGATAAAGGGAAAATACGTGTGGATGCGCAGAGTAAACCTTCGAAGGAGAACTATGGTTTTTCTGTTGTAGACGAAGATCTCAAATTCACCGTGTCAATAAGGTACAACTCGCTTTGTCGAACTTTATATAAATCACCCGGGATGCCTTGTATGCTCTGGACTAACTCGGAAGATCACGAGAGAAAACAAAAATTGTAACATTTTTATATTCAAATTATATACAAATGGTAAAATAATTAATAGTTTCAATAGTTAGAATAATTATTTAGTTAAACGAAAAATGGATTTAAATTAGTTATGCAAATTCTAGCATTTTTCATGTTGGAATTTTTGTCAAATTCGAAAGTATATAGAAGTTGTAAATGTGCAAACTTAACCATTTTCAAATTTTGGCGCTAAAAAATTTTGGGCGCGCAGGGTGCCACCGAAATTCGAAATTAGTTTTTGGTCCCGGCCCGTGGTACCAACCGGGACCAAAGGGGCTCTAGTCCCGGTTGGTGGCACGGGCCGGGACTAGAGGCTCAGGTGTATAAATATCTCGGCCCTCTCTCCAGGCCGAGCGAACACCCAGGACAGTGGACATGGCTTGGCGAAGCCCTGCCGGTGGCGGGAACGAGTAGAAAGATCCCGCCGGCGGTCCGCCGGCGGGGTTGGGCTAGGGACACGTTAGACTAGGACACAAACATATATTACAAAAAAGGCCCAGGGGCCTTGCTTACATAGATAGGGGGGCGGCGCGGCCACAGGCGGCCGGCCGTGCTTACATATAGGGGGGCGGCGCGGTCACAGGCGACCGGCCGTGCTTGCATATAGGGTGCGGCGGCACGGCCACAGGCGGCCGACCGTTTTCTTGGGGGTGGTGGGTAGCTTAGTCTAGGGGGGGCCGCACCGGCGCCGACCTACTCCTCCTCGTCGGAGGAGATGCACTGGTAGGGGGGTGGCTGCCACAGGTGGGCAGGCGGCTGGGGCGGGCCCGCCGGGGGCTGCGGAGGCATCGGGGGCGCGTACGGCGGTGGCGGGGGCAGCACCTCCTGCGGCGACGGCGGTGGCGGGGGCAGCTCCTCCTCCTCCGGCGACCATACGCCGCCGGTCGAGGCCCATGTCATCCCGTACTCCAGGCCGGGGGGGAGCGGCTGCGGCGGCGGCTGGTCCTCGGACGCCTCCAGCTTGGCGTTCATCACCTGCCACCAAGGGGCAGGCGCCGAAGGGGGCGGGGGCGGCGGCATGGCGTTGGCGTCGGCGGTAGCGGCGGCCAGGACCGCCTCCCACCGCTTGACCTCGTCCTCGACGAGGGAGCGGCGGGAGGCCTCGAAGGCCTCCTCCATACTGTCACGGAGCTCGGGGTCGTCGTCCTCGGGGATGGCGTCGCCGTCGTCCACAAGGAGCCAAAGCTCCGGCTCCCTCCCCTGCGGTGGCGCGGGGTAGTCTTCGGTGCTCACCTCCTCGGCTGTGGGGATGTAGGAGCGGCGGCGCTGCTCGTGCTCCTGCTGGAGCCAGGTGGCCCAGTAAGGGGAGCTCCGCGCGTACGCGCGGTCCCTGAGGAGGCGGGCCGGCAGGAGCGCGCGCCGGCGGTCGATCTCCTCGCCCAGGGCCTCTCTGCTGGACGGGGCCGGCGGCACCGGGTCCTCTGGGGGTTGAGGTGCCAGCCCTCCGGGAGGTGGACGTCCGGCCAGAACACCGGCGTGCGGCGTTCCCAATGCCACTCCGCCTCCTCCTTCCGGACGTACCGGCGGAAGCGCTTGCCCTTGGGCGCGCCACGGGGCGGCGCACGTGACGCCGAAGGCGGAGCAGGAACGCGCGGCTGCCCGTCGATGCGGATGCCTCCCGGGCCGAAACCGAAGGCCTCCGCCGGCGGCGGTGGAACGCCGGAGCGCGCGCCGCTCGAGGACCCGGCCTCCTGGTCGTTCCGGGGGCGCTTGCCGCTCGAGAACCAGCGGGACATGGTGGCTAGGGTTGCTTTGGCTGGGGCGCGGCCGGGGTGGATGGGCTGTACGGGCGGCGGGGGCCCTTTATAAAGGACCCGGGGGAGGCCGGCATGCCAACCGGCGGCCTGAACGTGGCGGCGGTTGCAGGCGGCCAAGAATGCGGGGCGGGAGCCGAGGCGTGGCGGCGGTTGCAGCTGGGCACGCGCGCATGGGGAAGTGGAGGGGGGCGGGAAGACGAGGCGACAGTGGGCCCTTTGACCGTCCCTGTGGTCTTAATTTAAGGGACCGGGCGGGCCAGCCACTAGGCCGCTGGCCAGTGGCCCCTTTCGACCCCTGCGAACCGTTGACCGAATATAATAAAAGACGCGGGCCAGTGGGCCCTTTTGACCAAACATGTGGCCAGTGGGCTTGATTAAAGACGTGGGCCTGGACGCGGTTGGGGAAGGGGAGGCCGGTTGGGGATTGCGAGACAGGAGCCCAAAAAACGAAACGAAAAAAACCTGCCGCGGCAGGGGAAAATTGGCGGGATATATATTTTTTTTCAAAAAAGTATCCATCCCGGTCCCTAAAACGAACCGGGACGAACTCCCTGCCCCAGGTTCGCCACGTGGGCCATCCTTACCATCCCGGGTCCTGGCACAACCGGGACCAATGGGGGAGGGCCATTTGTCCCGGCTAGCCCATCCCGGTTGCACAGCCGGGACAACTGGCCCTTACGACCCGGGACAAATGGCCCTGTTTCCACTAGTGATTGTTGCATCAGGATGCCATCTGCTGATGCTTATGCACATAAAGGGTTGGTTAACTCATCAAGTTAATCTTAACGGTTAAGCGCCTTGGGACATAAAGGTTGGTGTTTTGACATGGAGTTCTCGGTGCGAAACGAATCCAACATACCAGCCAATATGTCAAATTTTCTTTGTCAAGCAGCAGTCCGTCGGATCACAGCCCCTGGACATTCATCGACACTGCATGACGTTCGTATAGTGCACTCTGTTCTATTTTGAAAAAAATGAAAACTATTGAGATGCTTGGTGCAAATGTGATTTGATGGCGTTCCCATAGCATAAATTTTATTCCAAATGTTTTATTACTAACAGACAACTTGGATAACCTAGGTAGGATCGGATATAAAGGTCGATGCCCTCTCCAAGCACCCTTACAAAACATGGTTTTATTTCCATCCACCAATACCGTTTAGGATAGGAATAAAAATGAAGCTTCGTGTCACACCCCAGATTTGGGACACTTGTTACACATGAGGGAGACCATTTTTGTGAGCCAACAAAAAAATTTAATGCCCTTATGTAATCCAACATTATGTTTTGAAACATGATTATCTATGCAATGCAAGCAAACTTGATTCAAAAATCATTCACTTGTTTTCTAAAGTTTTCTGATCATTTCTGGATTGTTTTCATTTTGGTATCATTATTATTTTCAATCAAAATTCATGTGGCAACGTTGTAGTCAACTTAGTAATAATTTTTAGATTAATTAGAATCAAGAAAACAATTTGTCAAAAGTTTAATCTCATGTTTTCCTTAAGTTTTTCTATAAAAACTCACTTCTGAAAAATAAGCCAATTAGGTGTTTTTCACCCTTGTTATCTATATGCTAGAGAGTCACATTTTGTGTTTTCTTGGCATGGATGTTATCTCTATTATATGGACTACAAATTGGTTAACTTGGTTTGAAAAATTGTATCACATAAACAATCAATTGCTTGATGTTTTTGTGTTAACAAAATAAGATAGATTTAGTGATTTTTAGAAAACAGAGAAAAACCCAAACTTGGAAAACAAATTTTAATTTCCACCTTGTTTTCATGATGTGTTTGAACTTCAAAATTACTTTATTTTGTTGTTTATGAAAGTACAAATGTTGCTTAACAGAACCAAACTTGGAAAACAAATTTTGAATACGATTTTTTTGATGAAAACAACTAAAACATTTGGCTAATCCACTCTATTAAACCAACACTTATAAAATTTCTAAGTCTGAAAGCTGAAACTGAATTTTCTTCAGAAACAGTCAGTTTTCACAATTTTCAAATGATCATAACTTTTTGTTTAGTGAACCAAATGCTGCAAGGTTTGGAGCTTCTAGGAGCCTAGTCAGCACCCATCCTTTTCCACCCTTACTCACCAACAAAGTTTGACCACAAAGGGAGAGAGAGGGTGAAGAACAGAGGTGAAAACGGGCGGGTGCAGTATAGGCACGGCCTGACAGGCTCACCCCTGTCGCCTGCCACAGTGCCACCCCGCGATTTTTCTTCCATTTCCTCGCCCTTTGGCCTTTGACTCGCCTAGTCATGCCCCTGGACACGCCCAAGAGGCAAATGGCACGACATGGGCACGCCAGGACGCGCACGGGCGCGTCTCACTGACGCCCATGGCCACCCGAGTGTGCACCACTGCCGCACGCCCCTATAAATCCATGCCAAGGGCTACGTCCCTCACCACTACACGCACATTCACTCACTCACTCTCCCCAGCCACCACAATGAGCTCGAGAAGCCACCAGCTAGCCACTATCGCCGGAGAACAACCGAGGCCACCGCGGACAGTCGAGGTGCAATACTCGCGTCTCAGGCCACCCCAACCCTCTCTGTCACTCTCATCTTGTTCCCCACTCTCCTTAGACCGTGCCTGACGTTCCCCGTGGTTCCTCATTTGCAGGAATGCCGGAGAGCACGTCGGAGCCGCCGCGTGACACCTGCACCGCGCCGTTGACTGGAGCCACGTCTAGCCACGGTCTCAGCGCCCCTGCACAACCCCAAGACTCTGCGACCTCATCGACCACTCGCCACCGTTCTGCAACCCCCTTAGGTGAGCTATTTCTTCTTAGTTCGCCGCCGGCCGCGCGCGATCTCGTCGGAGCGAAAAGAAAAGACAGAGGAAAGAGGCGATGACCGTGCGCTGTAGATCTAAAGATCTACAGTCACGTTTGAACCGCGAACCGGTACGCGCTTTGCATTCGCTGTGGAAGCGAGGCGGGCCGCAGAGCGCAAATGAGCCGCACGCCCGTGTGCTGCTCAGCCCGCGGACAGTTTCTTTTTCCATTTTTTCAAATGAACTTATCTGCTGTTTTGCTTTAATCGTGTAAGAAAATATTAATCTCAAAAATAAAATAACAAAAATTACCTAAGGTTTATGAACAAATTCTTGAACGGATGCAACTTGCAGAACTTGGTTTGAACATCGTATGAACGAATGAAAAATCATGAACTGAGAACTGTCTGTTAAGGAAACAATGAAATAACTTTTGATTGGAATGGTTAAAACGTGCAAACTAAAATTCCTGGAGTAGCCCTTGACTAGATCTACCAGCAGAACTTGACCTCACCTCAAGGTGAGATACCATGTGGAAATGGCATCCACTTTCGTTAAAGTCCAGTAGCCTGTTCTGTGAATTTTAGGATTTATTTTACAACACTTTTTGAGGTGAATCCAATTGGATCTGTTAGATATTGGATAGATCTATGATATACTAGCTTTGTGTGAATTTTACATCTCTAGTTTTAATTTGGCAACAGATCTAAGAAATTGTACTTTTCTGTTAAAAATAAAATGAGTAGATTAAATCTTTGAATAATTGCTTGCTAGTGTTGTTTGGTTTCCTATCATGTTTAAATGATGTGTTGAGTGTTATCATGTTGTTTTCTCACAGATCTACCATGTTAGAAAGTTTATGCATGTTTAGGATTTGTTTGGAACTAGTATGAGCATAAGATTAATACCTAGTTTATTTTCTATTTAATCTTGTGAATGGAAATGCTTAGCTAGAATTTGTCCAAGTTGTTATGAGTATTTTAACATGGATCCAGTACCATTTTGGTACTGGTTATTACTTGTTTTCATCTCTGTTAGAAAGCATGTTGTTCCTTATAGATGCATGTGTAGGTTTAATTATTTAATGTCCATAGTATTGTTTTTCACTAGGATAGCTAGTAGTATTTTTGATAGGAAACTATTTTGTTTCCACAAGTTGGACCAGAGGCTAAATACCTCTTAGATGACATGAAAAAGTAGTGGAGCACCCACTGGTTCCATCTCATTTGGTTGAGAAATGATTTAACTCAACCATAGTAGTGTAGTAATAATAGTGAATATTATTATTTTTGATGCATGCTTGTGTGGGTTTTATTTTATGAACTTGTGTGTTATTTATGAGTGTGCATTGCTTGCTGTATGTATAGTGAGTGTCATTGTTTGCTTAGTAAGGTTCTGATTGAGTGTATTTATTTTTATTTTACGACGATAGAAACCGAAGAAGAGGTAGTTGGAGCAGGAGATTATTACTACCACTCCTGTTGTGATGACGAGCAAGACCCTCGTTTCCTCCAAGGCAAGCCATACTTAAGCTTGCTGTTATTTGCTACTTATCATTATCTATCATGCATTATCTACTTCTGAAGTTTTCAAAAACTTGTTTACCAAAAACTATTTTTATGAGCTGCGTGTCATGAGTATGTTAACACGGCTGAAGTCGTATTGTGTTGTCACTTATGTATTAACGGCCTACGCACCGACTTGTGATTATTCCTACTGTCTATGTAGTCTTCTTTTCTAGCTGTTAGTAGTAACATATTGTAGAAGTTTCTTGGAGGACTCATCACCTGGAGGGATGGCACACTTGGACCATGGAGATGAATATCATCATGGTGGAGATGTTCCATGGAGATGGAGATCACCATGTGAAACGGGCCATACTGTATCACAACTATGTGATTGTTATTCCTGTTGTTTTACTCCTATGCATTTTAGATTCGTAGAAGTAGAACGACCCCTCGCAAATGTGAGCTTTTCATGCCCCGAACTAAAACTTGCACCATCCCATGTCTTCTATGATTGATGGTGGGTCTGTTGCAGCAGGGCACCATCAATTTTCGTTGACTAGGTGGGTATGTATCGGTTTGGTGGTACGACTCACTAGTGGAAACAACCCCTCTCGTCCAGGGGGCCAGGGGGCAGCTGTCCCGGTTGCAACCGAATCCGGGACAAATGCCATGCTTTGGTCCCGGTTCGTGCGCCCGGGGCAACAGGAATCGCTTGGGGGCATTGGTCCCGGTTCGTGGGGGACATATCGGTCCCGGCTCGTGCCACGGACCGGGACCAATGCCTAGCCACATGCCACGTGGCACGCGCATGAACATTTGTCCCGGTTCAGTCCACGAACCGGGACCAATGCCCCCCTTCCCCTATATATACTGCCCCAGCCCCTCCCCCCTTCCAACTTTTTTTTTGCTTGGAGTTGTGAGAGAGTGTGGTGTTAGTGTGTTTTATTTTACTATGCACACGAGGTGTTCGACGAAATTCCCGAGCCGCACATAAGCTCACTGAAAATGGTATCTTCGACCGAGGTTAACAAACTAATCTTTTTCATCTGTAACTGATACATAAAAAAGTAGTATTTGTCGTATTAATATGTTATTATAATGTATTTTGATAAACTTAATTATACGAAGCAGCTGGATGCACGACAGCGATGGATGTATGGTGACCGAAGCACTTCCGAGTATATGGCAGGCCTGAATGCATTTCTTGCTGTAGCTCAGGCGAACAAAGACAATGGCTTCATGTGTTGCCCATGTGTTAATTGTCGGAACGTCAGAGAGCACTCTTCCGAAAGAATCATTCACGGCCATCTACTTCGGAGAGGTTTCATGCCCAGCTATAATTGCTGGACGAAGCATGGAGAAAAAGGGGTTGTGATGGAAGACGATGAAGAAGAAGAAGATCCTTTGTTCCCTGAATACGACGATACTGCAATGGAAGAGAATGGAGAAGAAGGAGGTGATCAAGAACAGGCATCAGCAGGCGTACACGGAAGTTACTATGTTTTCAAGCGGGGGTCGGGATAAAGGGAAAATACGTGTGGATGCGCAGAGTAAACCTTCGAAGGAGAACTATGGTTTTTCTGTTGTAGACGAAGATCTCAAATTCACCGTGTCAATAAGGTACAACTCGCTTTGTCGAACTTTATATAAATCACCCGGGATGCCTTGTATGCTCTGGACTAACTCGGAAGATCACGAGAGAAAACAAAAATTGTAACATTTTTATATTCAAATTATATACAAATGGTAAAATAATTAATAGTTTCAATAGTTAGAATAATTATTTAGTTAAACGAAAAATGGATTTAAATTAGTTATGCAAATTCTAGCATTTTTCATGTTGGAATTTTTGTCAAATTCGAAAGTATATAGAAGTTGTAAATGTGCAAACTTAACCATTTTCAAATTTTGGCGCTAAAAAATTTTGGGCGCGCAGGGTGCCACCGAAATTCGAAATTAGTTTTTGGTCCCGGCCCGTGGTACCAACCGGGACCAAAGGGGCTCTAGTCCCGGTTGGTGGCACGGGCCGGGACTAGAGGCTCATGTGTATAAATATCTCGGCCCTCTCTCCAGGCCGAGCGAACACCCAGGACAGTGGACATGGCTTGGCGAAGCCCTGCCGGTGGCGGGAACGAGTAGAAAGATCCCGCCGGCGGTCCGCCGGCGGGGTTGGGCTAGGGACACGTTAGACTAGGACACAAACATATATTACAAAAAAGGCCCAGGGGCCTTGCTTACATAGATAGGGGGGCGGCGCGGCCATAGGCGGCCGGCCGTGCTTACATATAGGGGGGCGGCGCGGTCACAGGCGACCAGCCGTGCTTGCATATAGGGTGCGGCGGCACGGCCACAGGCGGCCGGCCGTTTTCTTGGGGGGTGGTGGGTAGCTTAGTCTAGGGGGGGGCCGCACCGGCGCCGACCTACTCCTCCTCGTCGGAGGAGATGCACTGGTAGGGGGGTGGCTGCCACAGGTGGGCAGGCGGCTGGGGCGGGCCCGCCGGGGGCTGCGGAGGCATCGGGGGCGCGTACGGCGGTGGCGGGGGCAGCACCTCCTGCGGCGGCGGCGGTGGCGGGGGCAGCTCCTCCTCCTCCGGCGACCATACGCCGCCGGTCCAGGCCCGGGTCATCCCGTACTCCAGGCCGGGGGGGAGCGGCTGCGGCGGCGGCTGGTCCTCGGACGCCTCCAGCTTGGCGTTCATCACCTGCCACCAAGGGGCAGGCGCCGAAGGGGGCGGGGGCGGCGGCATGGCGTTGGCGTCGGCGGCAGCGGCGGCCAGGACCGCCTCCCACCGCTTGACCTCGTCCTCGACGAGGGAGCGGCGGGAGGCCTCGAAGGCCTCCTCCATACTGTCACGGAGCTCGGGGTCGTCGTCCTCGGGGATGGCGTCGCCGTCGTCCACAAGGAGCCAAAGCTCCGTCTCCCTCCCCGGCGGTGGCGCGGGGTAGTCTTCGATGCTCACCTCCTCGGCTGTGGGGATGTAGGAGCGGCGGCGCTGCTCGTGCTCCTGCTGGAGCCAGGTGGCCCAGTAGGGGGAGCTCCGCGCGTACGCGCGGTCCCTGAGGAGGCGGGCCGGCAGGAGCGCGCGCCGGCGGTCGATCTCCTCGCCCAGGGCCTCTCTGCTGGACGGGGCCGGCGGCACCGGGATCCTCTGGGGGTTGAGGTGCCAGCCCTCCGGGAGGTGGACGTCCGGCCAGAACACCGGCGTGCGGCGTTCCCAATGCCACTCCGCCTCCTCCTTCCGGACGTACCGGCGGAAGCGCTTGCCCTTGGGCGCGCCGCGGGGCGGCGCACGTGACGCCGGAGGCGGAGCGGGAACGCGCGGCTGCCCGCCGATGGGGATGCCGCCCGGGCCGAAACCGAAGGCCTCCGCCGGCGGCTGTGGAACGCCGGAGCGCGCGCCGCTCGAGGACCCGGCCTCCTGGTCGTTCCGGGGGCGCTTGCCGCTCGAGAACCAGCGGGACATGGTGGCTAGGGTTGCTTTGGCTGGGGCGCGGCCGGGGTGGATGGGCTGTACGGGCGGCGGGGGCCCTTTATAAAGGACCCGGGGGAGGCTGGCATGCGAACCGGCGGCCTGAACGTGACGGCGGTTGCAGGCGGCCATGAATGCGGGGCGGGAGCCGAGGCGTGGCGGCGGTTGCAGCTGGGCACACGCGCGTGGGGAAGTGGAGGGGGGCGGGAAGACGAGGCGACAGTGGGCCCTTTGACCGTCCTTGTGGTCTTAATTTAAGGGACCGGGCGGGCCAGCCAGTAGGCCGCTGGCCAGTGGCCCCTTTCGACCCCTGCGAACCGTTGACCGAATATAATAAAAGACGCGGGCCAGTGGGCCCTTTTGACCAAACATGTGGCCAGTGGGCTTGATTAAAGACGTGGGCCTAGACGCGGTTGGGGAAGGGGAGGCCGGTTGGGGATTGCGAGACAGGAGCCCAAAAAACGAAACGAAAAAAACCTGCCGCGGCAGGGGAAAATTGGCGGGATATATATTTTTTTTCAAAAAAGTATCCATCCCGGTCCCTAAAACGAACCGGGACGAACTCCCTGCCCCAGGTTCGCCACGTGGGCCATCCTTACCATCCCGGGTCCTGGCACAACCGGGACCAATGGGGGAGGGCCATTTGTCCCGGCTAGCCCATCCCGGTTGCACAGCCGGGACAACTGGCCCTTACGACCCGGGACAAATGGCCCTGTTTCCACTAGTGACTGTTGCAGCAGGATGCCATCTGCTGATGCTTATGCACATAAAGGGTTGGTTAACTCATCAAGTTAATCTTAACGGTTAAGCGCCTTGGGACATAAAGGTTGGTGTTTTGACATGGAGTTCTCGGTGCGAAACGAATCCAACATACCAGCCAATATGTCAAATTTTCTTTGTCAAGCAGCAGTCCGTCGGATCACAGCCCCTGGACATTCATCGACACTGCATGACGTTCGTATAGTGCACTCTGTTCTATTTTGAAAAAAATGAAAACTATTGAGATGCTTGGTGCAAATGTGATTTGATGGCGTTCCCATAGCATAAATTTTATTCCAAATGTTTTATTACTAACAGACAACTTGGATAACCTAGGTAAGATCGGATATAAAGGTCGATGCCCTCTCCAAGCACCCTTACAAAACATGGTTTTATTTCCATCCACCAATACCGTTTAGGATAGGAATAAAAATGAAGCTTCGTGTCACACCCCAGATTTGGGACACTTGTTACACATGAGGGAGACCATTTTTGTGAGCCAACAAAAAAATTTAATGCCCTTATGTAATCCAACATTATGTTTTGAAACATGATTATCTATGCAATGCAAGCAAACTTGATTCAAAAATCATTCACTTGTTTTCTAATGTTTTCTGATCATTTCTGGATTGTTTTCATTTTGGTATCATTATTATTTTCAATCAAAATTCATGTGGCAACGTTGTAGTCAACTTAGTAATAATTTTTAGATTAATTAGAATCAAGAAAACAATTTGTCAAAAGTTTAATCTCATGTTTTCCTTAAGTTTTTCTATAAAAACTCACTTCTGAAAAATAAGCCAATTAGGTGTTTTTCACCCTTGTTATCTATATGCTAGAGAGTCACATTTTGTGTTTTCTTGGCATGGATGTGATCTCTATTATATGGACTACAAATTGGTTAACTTGGTTTGAAAAATTGTATCACATAAACAATCAATTGCTTGATGTTTTTGTGTTAACAAAATAAGACAGATTTAGTGATTTTTAGAAAACAGAGAAAAACCCAAACTTGGAAAACAAATTTTAATTTCCACCTTGTTTTCATGATGTGTTTGAACTTCAAAATTATTTTATTTTGTTGTTTATGAAAGTACAAATGTTGCTTAACAGAACCAAACTTGGAAAACAAATTTTGAATACGATTTGTTTGATAAAAACAACTAAAACATTTGGCTAATCCACTCTATTAAACCAACACTTATAAAATTTCTAAGTCTGAAAGCTGAAACTGAATTTTCTTCAGAAACAGTCAGTTTTCACAATTTTCAAATGATCATAACTTTTTGTTTAGTGAACCAAATGCTGCAAGGTTTGGAGCTTCTAGGAGCCTAGTCAGCACCCATCCTTTTCCACCCTTACTCACCAATAAAGTTTGACCACAAAGGGAGAGAGAGGGTGAAGAACAGGGGTGAAAACGGGCGGGTGCGGTATGGGCACGGCCTGACAGGCTCACCCCTGTCGCCTGCCACAGTGCCACCCCGCGATTTTTCTTCCATTTCCTCGCCCTTTGGCCTTTGACTCGCCTAGTCATGCCCCTGGACACGCCCAAGAGGCAAATGGCACGACATGGGCACGCCAGGACGCGCACGGGCGCGTCTCACTGACGCCCATGGCCACCCGAGTGTGCACCACTGCCGCACGCCCCTATAAATCCATGCCAAGGGCTACGTCCCTCACCACTACACGCACATTCACTCACTCACTCTCCCCAGCCACCACAATGAGCTCAAGAAGCCACCAGCTAGCCACTATCGTCGGAGAACAACCGAGGCCACCGCGGACAGTCGAGGTGCAATACTCGCGTCTCAGGCCACCCCAGCCCTCTCTATCACTCTCATCTTGTTCCCCACTCTCCTTAGACCGTGCCTGACGTTCCCCGTGGTTCCTCATTTGCAGGAATGCCGGAGAGCACGTCGGAGCCGCCGCGTGACACCTGCACCGCGCCGTTGACTGGAGCCACGTCTAGCCATGGTCTCAGCGCCCCTGCACAGCCCCGAGACTCTGCGACCTCATCGACCACTCGCCACCGTTCTGCAACCCCCTTAGGTGAGCTATTTCTTCTTAGTTCGCCGCCGGCCGCGCGCGATCTCGTCGGAGCGAAAAGAAAAGACAGAGCAAAGAGGCGATGACCGTGCGCTGTAGATCTAAAGATCTACAGTCACGTTTGAACCGCGAACCGGTACGCGCTTCGCATTCGCTGTGGAAGTGAGGCGGGCCGCAGAGCGCAAATGAGCCGCACGCCCGTGTGCTGCTCAGCCCGCGGACAGTTTCTTTTTCCATTTTTTCAAATGAACTTGTCTGCTGTTTTGCTTTAATCGTGTAAGAAAATATTAAACTCAAAAATAAAATAACAAAAATTACCTAAGGTTTGTGAACAAATTCTTGAACGGATGCAACTTGCAGAACTTGGTTTGAACATCGTATGAACGAATGAAAAATCATGAACTGAGAACTGTCTGTTAAGGAAACAATGAAATAACTTTTGATTGGAATGGTTAAAACGTGCAAACTAAAATTCCTGGAGTCGCCCTTGACTAGATCTACCAGCAGAACTTGACCTCACCTCAAGGTGAGATACCATGTGGAAATGGCATCCACTTTCGTTAAAGTCCAGTAGCCTGTTCTGTGAATTTTAGGATTTATTTTACAACACTTTTTGAGGTGAATCCAATTGGATCTGTTAGATATTGGATAGATCTATGATATACTAGCTTTGTGTGAATTTTACATCTCTAGTTTTAATTTGGCAACAGATCTAAGAAATTGTACTTTTCTGTTAAAAATAAAATGAGTAGATTAAATCTTTGAATAATTGCTTGCTAGTGTTGTTTGGTTTCCTATCATGTTTAAATGATGTGTTGAGTGTTATCATGTTGTTTTCTCACAGATCTACCATGTTAGAAAGTTTATGCATGTTTAGGATTTGTTTGGAACTAGTATGAGCATAGGATTAATACCTAGTTTATTTTCTATTTAATCTTGTGAATGGAAATGCTTAGCTAGAATTTGTCCAAGTTGTTATGAGTATTTTCACATGGATCCAGTACCATTTTGGTACTGGTTATTACTTGTTTTCATCTCTGTTAGAAAGCATGTTGTTCCTTATAGATGCATGTGTAGGTTTAATTATTTAATGTCCATAGTATTGTTTTTCACTAGGATAGCTAGTAGTATTTTTGATAGGAAACTATTTTGTTTCCACAAGTTGGACCAGAGGCTAAATACCTCTTAGATGACATGAAAAAGTAGTGGAGCACCCACTGGTTCCATCTCATTTGGTTGAGAAATGATTTAACTCAACCATAGTAGTGTAGTAATAATAGTGAATATTATTATTTTTGATGCATGCTTGTGTGGGTTTTATTTTATGAACTTGTGTGTTATTTATGAGTGTGCATTGCTTGCTGTATGTATAGTGAGTGTCATTGTTTGCTTAGTAAGGTTCTGATTGAGTGTATTTATTTTTATTTTACGACGATAGAAACTGAAGAAGAGGTAGTTGGAGCAGGAGATTATTACTACCACTCCTGCTGTGATGACGAGCAAGACCCTCGTTTCCTCCAAGGCAAGCCATACTTAAGCTTGCTGTTATTTCCTACTTATCATTATCTATCATGCATTATCTACTTCTGAAGTTTTCAAAAACTTGTTTACCAAAAACTATTTTTATCGAGTGAATATTATTATTAATATTATATAGTATATTATCACTTTGCCATTAGTCAACTTGGTGTTACCAAGCCCTTAGCCACCATAAGGTATATAAATGCCGCCTAAGATAATAATCTTGAGTCCCTAAGTGGACACTTCTAAAATGTGATTTTGCAAACAAAAAGGAGTTATGAAAAGTCCACGGTGGAAAAGGGGGACCTTGTTCACCGGGGGAGCTAAAGAGTGGTTTTCAAAAGTTTTACAAAAGGCACATAACCTAGTCTTCGCTGGACAACCAAGAAGTACTGCCACTCTACCCCAACATGGGTACGGGGCCTATCTAGATACTTGAACTTGTTAGTGTGCGTTACATCCCAAGATGCTATAGAGAGGATGATTCTCTGAACACAGTGAGGGATTAAGTTCTCCTACGGGTGCGACTGTTGGGTCTCCTGACAAGGCAAGGTGGGACCTGGTGCGGGGGAGAACACCCCAACTGAAGGGATGAGCATATACTAGCTTGTGTCAGAGTGGACAGTTAGGATCATTCTCTGATGCTTGCATATCGCTGTGTCGATCCATGGGTGGTTCATGGCAGACGTTTGGATCTAGTGGAATGTGCACACCTCTGCAGAGTAAAAACTATTCAGAATAGCCGAGCCCTCGGATATGGGCAGTTGAAAGGCCATGTAGCTAGTATTGTGTCATGTTTTTCAAAAATGTGTTTTTGAACAAAGGCGTGTACCTGAGAGGTACCGATGAAGGATCTGGACATGTTGTTCCAAGAAGTTTTGCAAAGAAAACTTTCTTTTACAAAACAAGTTTATAAAACCTTTTGTACATGCGATATCTACAAGAGAAAGAAAAACTTATATTATTTTCTTCTGAAGTATCTTCTTCAACGAAGATACAGATAAAAATGAATGCAACTATGATGTCATCCTAGATTTACATCATAGATAGTGAGCCCTATTTACAGCCTACCTATCCACCATATAAGCATGATGCATTTTGTAAGTGTATGAAGGATGACTTGCTGAGTACATTCAAAAGTACTCATATTGGTTTCGCCCCTGGAAATTTACTTGGCTAGACATTGAGGACATACCACCGGAGGAGGATTACGAGGAGGGATACTACTCTGACGATTATGCGAACTAGGCCCGGCTCCTGGTCAGCAGCCTGTCAGTGACAGGGTGAGATGGGCTACCTATGTGTGTTTATTTTCCGCTGGGTGTGAGTTGTGAGACTTTGTCTTCCCTGCGTGGCACTAAATAAATACTTGGTCATGTGACCATTGGCTTGTAAGACTGTTGTTATTCGTGTAATGGATAATGTATCTGTGTAGCACTTCGTATGTTGTTCACGACCGAATTTATTGGGGTCGTGAATGTATGCATATGAGGGGTTCTGAACTATCCGGTTTGGGGCCTCTACAAAGTTGGTATCTGAGCTATACTGTCCCTAGGAGCCCTTAGTTAGCATGGACGTCAACCAGTACTCCATAAATATATATACATCATTAAGTGACTAAGCTTTAAAAGATTCTTATACCTATCTTCCCTATTTTCTCAAACCATACTTACATTAAGTTATATCATCTTCGACTCTAAAATTTTGCACACTTGGGTCTAACTAAATCTTACTTAAAATTTTGTGTAGATGCACGTTGTTTTCACGGAGGTGTGCCAATTGGGACTACGTAGGGACTTCCCTTTTCTCTTCGAGCGGAGGCTCGTCGTGATGACCGAGCTTCTTGACCGTCCCGTTACCGAGCTGCGGGGAGGGATGATCACCGGGACTCCCATAGAGGAAGAGTGGTTGGTGGAGTGCACCATACACCCTCAGCTTACCACTCCTTCCGCGGAGACTTTCTTCTTCGCCACCGTCGAGCGCTCCTGGCAGGAGGGAGCAGTGCGAGTGATCCAGGAGGCCATAGTGCGTCTGGCTCACTTGAGGGACTACCAGTTCGTGGGGCCCAGCTACGAGTTCCTCGGGAGGAGGGACGAGACTGGCACACCTGTTGCCGTGTCTCAGGACTTCACGGGTCTCGGTGCACACCAGGATGACATATAGGTTCTAATTTACCGCACTCAGCGTCGTCTCGACGATATGAGCATCCTGCAGCACACCACTGTTGCAGAGTGCCGTCTCCTCTGTACCCATCTGGGTAAGACGATGCTCGACCTCGAGACAGCTACTGCGCGATCCCGAGCCTTGGCGAGTCAGCTGCGGACCACTCGTCTGGCACGTACCCGTCTCACCACCAAGGTGGGATCACTTCAGCAGGCAAACACGATTCTACGTGAGTGCGTGAAGACTGCTAGAGAGGAGTTGGCCACTCGAGACTCCACACTCGAGGAGTTAGAGGAGGAGAACTCCGAGCTCTGCAGGGAGAACGAGGATCTCCTTGTTGACGACGACGTCCTGTCCGATGCCGAGGGTATGGACATGAGCGAGTAGAGTCTGCAGGAGGACGACAACTCCGTTGAGGAGGAGGACCCAGAGGAGCTCCTCTTCAACGTTGACAACACATAGGACTAGTCGTAGTGCCTCTTAGTTGTGGAGTTGTGCCAGTGAGATGTACGCCGACTCTATAAGGCGAATCCCCCCGATGTAGCTCTAAGGAGCGTAGTTGTGGTAGATGTCTGTTGGTGTGTTGTGCTATGTATGACTCGATGCTAGTAGGATGATGTTTGTCTGTATGACATCTGTGTTTGGAAATTTGTCTCAACCCTTAAAACAAATCATTACCCTAATTAAATCACTTATCATTTTCTTTTGGAATTCGAACACCCCTCTTAGTTGCTAATTTTTTTTAACATTCTAAAAACAATTAGTCTTGCTGCATAGTCTTACACATGTCTCAATAAACAGCATGCCGCCGCGTCGGGAACCACCACCACCACCCCCGCCGTCGGTGGAGGCATTGTTGGCACTCACGATGGATGATCGTCAGTCCAGTAGAGCCGAGAGTGCTGCCAAAATTGCTGCCCTCCAGCAGTTGGCCGTGGCCAGCGCCAACAACAATAACAACAATGGCGATGACAATGGAAATGGCGGGCGCTCGAAGCTAAAGGTGTTTCAGTAGACCAATCCTACGGTGTTCACCAAGATCGTGGAACCACTTGACACTGGCGATTGGCTTCGCACCATCGCCAATGATCTGAAAGTAGCAGGAGTGGATGAGAATGATAAGGTGCTCTTCGCCACCCATTTTCTTGCTGGACCAGCGAGGACTTGGTGGGAGACCACCTGTGACACCGTCGCTCCCGATCACGTGTTCAGCTGGGAAGACTTCTCTACCCGTTTCCGCAAGTATCACATCCCTCAGGGGGTGATGAATATCATGAAGGACAAGTTCCTAAAACTGAGGCAGGGAAGAATGTCTGTGTCAAAGTAGTGGGAAGAGTTCACTCTGCTAGCCTGGTATGCACCTGATGAAGTCAACACATAAGCTAAGAAGAAGGAGAGATTCCTCAATGGGTTGCACGATGAGTTGTAGTGTACCCTTGTGTGACGCCCCGAGATCGGGCACTATGCAGATTTCAGCCTTCCCGCTAAATGCGCATAATAACCGATTCCAGGTTGCCATCTATGATAACTTTACAATAGTTCACGAATAATCCACAATTACAACAGAAGCAGATAGATACAAGATGACTCACACGAGCCGGGGTTACAACTGATACAATACAAAGATCCAAATAACAGCGGAAGAAACAAACGTCCGTCTACGGACAAGATCCAAATTGGACTAAGAGTCCTGAAGATAACCGAAGGCGTCCAATCCCTGCCCAGGCCAAGCCGGAGGGATTCCCAAGCTAACGTCGCCAGACTTCAAACCTGTTGACTGCAAGTTGGAATTTGCAGCCACGAAAGAGATTCGTGGGTCAGTACGGTTAAGTACTGGCAAGGGGGATAGAACCCATACTCACAAGTTACCGGCGTAGCCAGTCATCACAAGATACAAATACTTTAGGATCAACGGAAGAAAGTGGGTTATTGCAAATAAGCGACAACAGGCTGCACTAACCAACTACAGAGATTCTATTACTTCCAACTATCAGAAAGGGGATAAGATCGAGGTTTGTAACCAACTGAAAGATAACTTCAAACAAACCCATCCTGGATCTCGCCCCTTATCCGAAGAAGCAATCCGAGGATAACTCACACCGTGGTATTAAAGATGAGTCAAGTTATTGTGTGAATAACCTATTACTAGTCAAATTATTAGTCATTGGGTGTAACATGGTTGATCATTAGGTTTAAGTTATCCTGAGTACTTGTTAGCCAGTACTTTCACCAAGTAATCCATAACCGCGGAAAACACGGCTTCTCGAGAAGATTTACCCTGCAGGGGTGCACCATAGCAACCGCACTCATGAATATCCCGCCAGATGGGATGCCTCCCACCAAGCGGGGCACTCAACACAATCCAACCCTTCTTCGCATCAAGCCCAAAGCACCGCGTGCTGTGCGTGCGCGGCTAATCGAGCCCCACGAAGAAAAGGGGACCCTCATAGCACTGGAAGACCACGCCGCCCTAAATGCCGACTACGAAAGTTCCACCCGGGCGCCAAGGGCTCGCAAGATCATGCATGCAGCAAATGGAAAGCCCGAACTAGTACGGCGATTTGGACGAGATGCGAATCGAGTCAAACTGAGGGGGAGCCCATACTCCCCAAATGCGGGTAGTGCGCTCATCATGGATCAGTAGACAAGACCCTTTTCCTAATTAGGGGGTCGACACTAGCGGGCCTCAAAACCACCCTGGGCCTCCCGCCGGTGCCTTATCATCAAATTTATTATTAACAGTAGCATTAACAGGATTGATTGATTAATATTTCGAGCCCCCGGAACGACAACAACAATAATAGTACGATAGTAAAAGAAGTAACCGACAACAGGCTCGAGCAAAAGCAACTCTAATTATGCTAGATAGGAACAGGCACAAACAAAGGCTGTATGTATGGAGGTGAGGCAATATCAAGGTTAAGGGATTCATGTGATGGGTTCGTAACAGAAACAACTACCACTAAGGCTAGCAGAAAAGAATCAACGGAAAGAATCGGTAACAAGTGATGAAAGGCAGCCATATGGCATGCAAGTGAGTATACTTGCCTGAGATCCCGCGAGGTAGCAGAACTTGTCGTTGCTCACATCATCTCAACGTCCTATCCGGGAAGAAGCAATGAACCTCGAACAAACACCGGATGCAACAATTACTACTACGGCAAAAGATCCAGCATGATCAAGATATGGATGCATGTCATGTTTAATAGATGCACCAAAGTAAACTAGTGGATATGATACACAGGTTTAAATGGATTCCATATGCAAAGATTGCATATGGCAAACCCATGCCTTATAGTTGAATTAATTGTTCTAACACTAAGCATCATGTATAAGTGAGTTAGAAGGATGCATGCATGATGAAGAACAAGAAAGTAACAATATTAGATGCAATTGGAAGGATGGTTAACAAGTTTAGAAAACATTTACCAAGTTTGGAAATTATTGTTACTTAATGGTGTTAAGCAAGTAGTGGTTGTTATCATCAAGTTAAGTTGGTCAAACCAAACAACAAAGTTGATATTTGAAAAGGTTATCAAATTTTAGTTGGATTACATGTTTCACATTCTGAAATTGGACTTTGGATTATTTAATTATGAATTAAACAATATTAAACAAGTTTTAATTGAATTAAACAAGTTTTAAATGGTTTAGGCAATTTAAATTATTCAAACAATGAAAAAAGTTTTATATTTGAATAGAACATTCAAAAAGGTGTGAAAAACATATTTTATTTGAATTATTTGAAAACAGTATGAATTAGTTATGAATTATTTCAATTTGCATTTGAATTATTCAAATTTGAAATTTAATTGCATTTGAAATTGTCAAAACAGTAAACAAATGGATTATTTGGATAGATGATTAAATTTGGAGCAATAAACATATAAAACTTTTATTCATTGGGTTTATAGTTTAAAAGTTATTAAAGATTTGGATTTAGTGTTTATTCTGCCATTTAAAAAGAATTGGAAAATTAACAGATTTGATTTAAACTTTTGTTACCGAGCAGGAGTTATACACACACGCTGCCAGGTAGGGTCCAGGGCTAGGTGGCAGCCACGCAGGCGCGGCGAGCTCCACGTGGCAACCACGGTCTATGACCAGTGGGCCCGTGCGTGCGGGTAAAGGAAGAAAAAAGGATGCGACCCTGGGATTCGATCCCAGGATCTCGCCCACGCGCGGAAGGAGCAGCACCACTACGCCACTTCTGCTGATTTGATTCAGTTACGGAGGTGTTCAGTTTCAGACAAAAAGAGGCGGGCTTGCTTCCCTGACGAAACTGACGGAACAGCTACCGCGTTCGACAGGCAGCGAGCGACTGCGACCTCCGGTGATGCACGACGGCGGGTGCCCGCGACGGACGTGTGGGTGCAGGGTGGCGTGGGCGCGGCGCTTGGCGGGTGCAGCACAGGAGAATAGGCGAGGGAGAGGGGAAAGAGCAGGGCGGAGGGCGAGTACCTGCGCTGCAGGTCGTCGGCGACTGCCGATCTCCGGCGACGGCGCGGCCACTCCGGCGCGTCCCAGCTCGCGGCGAAGAGGCGGGGCGGAAGAGGGGACTGCCGCGGGTCCATTCCCGCTGCCAGCTGCTCCTCGCGGTGGATGTGACCGGCGAGGAAGGCGATGGTCTCGGTGGGGTGCTCACGGTGGTGTGGGTTCAGTCTGTCGATGGTTCAGGCAACGATAGAAACAGAGAGGAGGTAGCTAGGGAGGACGGCGGCGGTGGAAGGAGGCAGGCTAGGGCGAGCTAGGGCAGAGGGTAGATAGAGGGCACGCTAGGTTTTTATGGAGAGAGGGGAGTGGTACGGCTGCAAATCGAGCGAGGGAGACGTCGATCAGAGGGTGGTGAGGCTGTTCGTACTGAAAGTGACGACAGCAGGTGGAAGAAAGGGCCTCGAAGGGGTATGGGCCAGCAGAGAAGTAGATGGGCTTGGGGAAAGATTGGGCTGAGGTGGAGAAGAGAAAGGAAAAGGGTTGGGCTGCCCTCTCCTTTGGGAATTTTCCTTTTAATTGATTTTTTTTTGTAAAAAGAAATAGAAGGGAGAGAGAAAGGATATGGGTTTTGGGGTGGTTTATTTCATTAAATAATTTTAGTACTTTTCCAAAACATGAAATGAAAGCAATGCTGGCATTATTCTCAAACTTGGAATTATTAGTTGGAATTTTAAAGTGGTTAGTTGAATTTTCAAATAAGGTTTGTTTTGGGAATTTTTGGGAAATAACCAATTTTATTTAATAAGCAACAAGCAATTATACAAACATTATTGAAATTAGCTGGTTTTAATCTTTAAACCCATATTGAAAATATGATAATTAGAAGTGATTTGATTTGAATTTTTGAATTAGCCACTAAGGTTTTAATAACAAGGAACATTTTATTAACAGGCATGTTGATCAAAACAGCTTCAAACAGTGAAAAACAATTGAGTGGTTTAGTTTGAAATTTTGAAATTGGAGATTTTGAGCAGGGGGTGAAAGTTTTAATTGACTTGAAATTTCCAGTTGTGATGCAAACATGGTGCAATGCAATGTGATGCGTATGATGCAAACAAAACAAACAGGTAACACCACAGGTGTTACAGACGACACCACTAACAAGGGATTGCGCCCTCGCAATCCACCTGCTAACCCGGGAGGGGAAAGAAGGTCGACTATCGATTCTTCGTGCTTCCAGTTGATCTCCTCGACACCACTAACAAGGGATTCTTGCTCGGAGTGACGACGATGTTCTTCCACCAGGAATCTTCCGATGATCGAACCTATTAGGTTAAAGGCTCAGAAAACGTCCACCCACGTAGGATCCTAACACTTTTGAAAGATGGACAAGAGGGGAGACTCCAAAACAAATAAGATGGGAGGGGAAATAGAATAGGAATAAGGAGAAAAACAAGAATCCTATTGAGAGATTTTCCAAAATAGTTTAGCAGAAATAGTTTTTGACACTCTAGGAACAACGACCGTTAGCGAGGTTATCCTACAGGCTTTGCGGACCCGTTGCTTCGATAACCATTCGTATCGAAACAATCTCGGGAATCGGAACCAAGGCTCTGATACCATTTGTGACGCCCCGAGATCGGGCACTATGCAGATTTCAGCCTTCCCGCTAAATCCGCATAATAACCGATTCCAGGTTGCCATCTATGATAACTTTACAATAGTTCACGAATAATCCACAATTACAACAGAAGCAGATAGATACAAGATGACTCACACGAGCCGGGGTTACAACTGATACAATACAAAGATCCAAATAACAGCGGAAGAAACAAACGTCCGTCTACGGACAAGATCCAAATTGGACTAAGAGTCCTGAAGATAACCGAAGGCGTCCAATCCCTGCCCAGGCCAAGCCGGAGGGATTCCCAAGCTAACGTCGCCAGACTTCAAACCTGTTGACTGCAAGTTGGAATTTGCAGCCACGAAAGAGATTCGTGGGTCAGTACGGTTAAGTACTGGCAAGGGGGATAGAACCCATACTCACAAGTTACCGGCGTAGCCAGTCATCACAAGATACAAATACTTTAGGATCAACGGAAGAAAGTGGGTTATTGCAAATAAGCGACAACAGGCTGCACTAACCAACTACAGAGATTCTATTACTTCCAACTATCAGAAAGGGGATAAGATCGAGGTTTGTAACCAACTGAAAGATAACTTCAAACAAACCCATCCTGGATCTCGCCCCTTATCCGAAGAAGCAATCCGAGGATAACTCACACCGTGGTATTAAAGATGAGTCAAGTTATTGTGTGAATAACCTATTACTAGTCAAATTATTAGTCATTGGGTGTAACATGGTTGATCATTAGGTTTAAGTTATCCTGAGTACTTGTTAGCCAGTACTTTCACCAAGTAATCCATAACCGCGGAAAACACGGCTTCTCGAGAAGATTTACCCTGCAGGGGTGCACCATAGCAACCGCACTCATGAATATCCCGCCAGATGGGATGCCTCCCACCAAGCGGGGCACTCAACACAATCCAACCCTTCTTCGCATCAAGCCCAAAGCACCGCGTGCTGTGCGTGCGCGGCTAATCGAGCCCCACGAAGAAAAGGGGACCCTCATAGCACTGGAAGACCACGCCGCCCTAAATGCCGACTACGAAAGTTCCACCCGGGCGCCAAGGGCTCGCAAGATCATGCATGCAGCAAATGGAAAGCCCGAACTAGTACGGCGATTTGGACGAGATGCGAATCGAGTCAAACTGAGGGGGAGCCCATACTCCCCAAATGCGGGTAGTGCGCTCATCATGGATCAGTAGACAAGACCCTTTTCCTAATTAGGGGGTCGACACTAGCGGGCCTCAAAACCACCCTGGGCCTCCCGCCGGTGCCTTATCATCAAATTTATTATTAACAGTAGCATTAACAGGATTGATTGATTAATATTTCGAGCCCCCGGAACGGCAACAACAATAATAGTACGATAGTAAAAGAAGTAACCGACAACAGGCTCGAGCAAAAGCAACTCTAATTATGCTAGATAGGAACAGGCACAAACAAAGGCTGTATGTATGGAGGTGAGGCAATATCAAGGTTAAGGGATTCATGTGATGGGTTCGTAACAGAAACAACTACCACTAAGGCTAGCAGAAAAGAATCAACGGAAAGAATCGGTAACAAGTGATGAAAGGCAGCCATATGGCATGCAAGTGAGTATACTTGCCTGAGATCCCGCGAGGTAGCAGAACTTGTCGTTGCTCACATCATCTCAACGTCCTATCCGGGAAGAAGCAATGAACCTCGAACAAACACCGGATGCAACAATTACTACTACGGCAAAAGATCCAGCATGATCAAGATATGGATGCATGTCATGTTTAATAGATGCACCAAAGTAAACTAGTGGATATGATACACAGGTTTAAATGGATTCCATATGCAAAGATTGCATATGGCAAACCCATGCCTTATAGTTGAATTAATTGTTCTAACACTAAGCATCATGTATAAGTGAGTTAGAAGGATTCATGCATGATGAAGAACAAGAAAGTAACAATATTAGATGCAATTGGAAGGATGGTTAACAAGTTTAGAAAACATTTACCAAGTTTGGAAATTATTGTTACTTAATGGTGTTAAGCAAGTAGTGGTTGTTATCATCAAGTTAAGTTGGTCAAACCAAACAACAAAGTTGATATTTGAAAAGGTTATCAAATTTTAGTTGGATTACATGTTTCACATTCTGAAATTGGACTTTGGATTATTTAATTATGAATTAAACAATATTAAACAAGTTTTAATTGAATTAAACAAGTTTTAAATGGTTTAGGCAATTTAAATTATTCAAACAATGAAACAAGTTTTATATTTGAATAGAACATTCAAAAAGGTGTGAAAAACATATTTTATTTGAATTATTTGAAAACAGTATGAATTAGTTATGAATTATTTCAATTTGCATTTGAATTATTCAAATTTGAAATTTAATTGCATTTGAAATTGTCAAAACAGTAAACAAATGGATTATTTGGATAGATGATTAAATTTGGAGCAATAAACATATAAAACTTTTATTCATTGGGTTTATAGTTTAAAAGTTATTAAAGATTTGGATTTAGTGTTTATTCTGCCATTTAAAAAGAATTGGAAAATTAACAGATTTGATTTAAACTTTTGTTACCGAGCAGGAGTTATACACACACGCTGCCAGGTAGGGTCCAGGGCTAGGTGGCAGCCACGCAGGCGCGGCGAGCTCCACGTGGCAACCACGGTCTATGACCAGTGGGCCCGTGCGTGCGGGTAAAGGAAGAAAAAAGGATGCGACCCTGGGATTCGATCCCAGGATCTCGCCCACGCGCGGAAGGAGCAGCACCACTACGCCACTTCTGCTGATTTGATTCAGATACGGAGGTGTTCAGTTTCAGACAAAAAGAGGCGGGCTTGCTTCCCTGACGAAACTGACGGAACAGCTACCGCGTTCGACAGGCAGCGAGCGACTGCGACCTCCGGTGATGCACGACGGCGGGTGCCCGCGACGGACGTGTGGGTGCAGGGTGGCGTGGGCGCGGCGCTTGGCGGGTGCAGCACAGGAGAATAGGCGAGGGAGAGGGGAAAGAGCAGGGCGGAGGGCGAGTACCTGCGCTGCAGGTCGTCGGCGACTGCCGATCTCCGGCGACGGCGCGGCCACTCCGGCGCGTCCCAGCTCGCGGCGAAGAGGCGGGGCGGAAGAGGGGACTGCCGCGGGTCCATTCCCGCTGCCAGCTGCTCCTCGCGGTGGATGTGACCGGCGAGGAAGGCGATGGTCTCGGTGGGGTGCTCACGGTGGTGTGGGTTCAGTCTGTCGATGGTTCAGGCAACGATAGAAACAGAGAGGAGGTAGCTAGGGAGGACGGCGGCGGTGGAAGGAGGCAGGCTAGGGCGAGCTAGGGCAGAGGGTAGATAGAGGGCACGCTAGGTTTTTATGGAGATAGGGGAGTGGTACGGCTGCAAATCGAGCGAGGGAGACGTCGATCAGAGGGTGGTGAGGCTGTTCGTACTGAAAGTGACGACAGCAGGTGGAAGAAAGGGCCTCGAAGGGGTATGGGCCAGCAGAGAAGTAGATGGGCTTGGGGAAAGATTGGGCTGAGGTGGAGAAGAGAAAGGAAAAGGGTTGGGCTGCCCTCTCCTTTGGGAATTTTCCTTTTAATTGATTTTTTTTTTGTAAAAAGAAATAGAAGGGAGAGAGAAAGGATATGGGTTTTGGGGTGGTTTATTTCATTAAATAATTTTAGTACTTTTCCAAAACATGAAATGAAAGCAATGCTGGCATTATTCTCAAACTTGGAATTATTAGTTGGAATTTTAAAGTGGTTAGTTGAATTTTCAAATAAGGTTTGTTTTGGGAATTTTTGGGAAATAACCAATTTTATTTAATAAGCAACAAGCAATTATACAAACATTATTGAAATTAGCTGATTTTAATCTTTAAACCCATATTGAAAATATGATAATTAGAAGTGATTTGATTTGAATTTTTGAATTAGCCACTAAGGTTTTAATAACAGGGAACATTTTATTAACAGGCATGTTGATCAAAACAGCTTCAAACAGTGAAAAACAATTGAGTGGTTTAGTTTGAAATTTTGAAATTGGAGATTTTGAGCAGGGGGTGAAAGTTTTAATTGACTTGAAATTTCCAGTTGTGATGCAAACATGGTGCAATGCAATGTGATGCGTATGATGCAAACAAAACAAACAGGTAACACCACAGGTGTTACACCTTGTGGTCATTCCATTTGCGGATCTGGAGTCACTCGCGGATGCAGCGATGATGATGGAGCACAAGAGACAGAATGTCTTTGAAAACAGGAAGAGGAAGATGCAGTTCCAAGGAGGACCAAGTGCACCCAGAAACCGCCCCACACCATATACCAGGCCACCACCACACAGGGCGCCTACTTTTGCGCCGAGAAACCACCATAACAGCCACAACCACAACAACAACCACCACCATGGCCACAACAACCACAACAATCATACCAACCACCACAACAACAACAACAACAACCGTGCATCCTATGCACCCAAGCCTGGAGGCAGTGGAAATGGGAATGGGAATGGACACAAGCCCAACCATGCTACCAAGCCAAACCAGAACACCAAACCCAGTGGAGGTTGCTTTGCCTGCGGCAAGGAAGGACATTTTGCCCGTGACTGCCCGACCAAGAATACAGCCTTAGCTCAGAACAATGCTACCAATATGACACATGCACCAGTGCCCAAGAGGCAGAATGTGACCAGACGACACCTGAATCACCTCACTGCTGAGGAGGTTCAGGACACGCCAGAGATGGTGATGGGTACGTTTCCTGTCAACTCTGTACCTACTGTAGTGTTGTTTGATTCGGGTGCATCACATTCCTTTGTTACTATGCCTTTTGTTGAAAAGATTGGAATGAAACCCGCCCTTATGCAAAACCCAATGCTAGTACAAAGACCTGGGGCCAGCACAAAGACCAACCGTGTTTCCAAAGAAGTACTCGTGGACATATAAGGGAAAACTTTTCATGCCGACCTGATAGTACTGGGATCCCAATGGATAGAAGTAGTACTAGGCATGAACTGGATGACCAAGTATAGTGGTGTGATTGACTGCACCAGAAAGTCCATATCATTGACTGCCAGTGATGGGGAAAGGGTTACCTTCGCCGCAACCAAGTCAAAGTCAGAGACTCACTGCCACACTGGTATAGCCACAGCCGCACTTGAGGAAGTTCCGGTAGTATGTGAATATCCGGATGTGTTTCCAGAGGAGTTACCTGGTATGCCGCCTGATCGGGATATCGAGTTTGTTATTGAGTTGATACCCGGCACTGGACCCATAGCACGGAAACATTACCGGATGAACCCAAAGGAGCTAGATGAGTTGAAGAAGCAGCCGGATGACATGTTAAGGAAAGGTCTGATTCGCCCTAGTGCATCACCATGGGGATCACCTGTCATTTTTGTGGACAAGCGGGATGGTTTATCACGTCTATGTGTGGATTACCTTAAGTTGAATGATGTTACCATCAAGAACAAATACCCTCTTCCCAAAATTGAAGACCTGTTTGACCAGCTAAATGGGGCAAGAATTTTCTCAAAGATTGATCTTCAGACTGGTTATCATCAGTTGAAGGTTCGCGAGACCGATATTCCAAAGACCGCCTTCACCACACGTTACGGATTATATGAGTACACCGTGATGTCTTTTGGTCTAACCAATGCCCCCGCCTACTTCATGAATCTTATGAATAATGTTTTCATGGAATGCCTGGACAAGTTTGTCGTGGTTTTTATTGACGACACTCTTATTTACTCCAAGAGTGAGGAAGAACATGAAGAACATCTAAGAATTGTTCTGGGAACACTTCGACATCATCAACTATATGCTAATTTCAGCAAGTGCCTATTCTGGTTGAAAGAAGTGGGATTTCTTGGACACGTAGTATCCAGAGGTGGAATCTCTGTTGATCCTACTCTGGTTCAGTCTGTCGCTAATCGGGATGCCCCGACTAATCAGACTAAAGTCAGATCTTTTCTGGGATTAGGCGGATATTATCGCAAGTTTGTTCAAGGATTTTCCAGCATAGCCAGACCACTCAGTCAGTTGCTCAAGAAGGATGGCAAGTTTGTTTGGACGAACAAATGTGCTGAGAGTTTTCAAGAGTTGAAGAATCTTCTGGTGACAGCCCCGGTACTCATTATGCCGGATGTCTCCAAGAGTTTCGATGTGTATTGTGATGCTTCTAAGCTTGGTCTTGGAAGTGTTCTCGTGCAAGAAGGAAAGGTCATCTCGTTTATCTCACACCAGTTGAGACCACATGAGTTGAATTATCCTACTCATGACTTAGAGCTTGCTGCAGTTGTACATGCTCTGAAAGCATGGCAACATTTCCTTATTGGGAAGAGGTGTGAAACCTATGCAGATCATAAGAGTTTGAAGTATATCTTCACACAACGTGAACTCAATATGAGGCAACGCCGTTGGATAGAGCTCATCAAGGACTATGATCTTAGTATCCACTATCACCCCGGAAAGGCGAATGTTGTTGCGAATGCTCTTAGTCGAGAGCCGACCTCTCTAAATTCTATGATTCAGATCAGACAACCGAAGTTGTGGAAAGAACTTGACCAGCTTGGTATCGATTTGGTCAGCTATGGCATGTTGGACACCATGGAAGTTAAACCAACTCTAGTTGATCAAATCAAAGAAGCTCAGAAGGGCCAGAAGAGTATTGAGGGAATTAAAACCGCATGGAGAAAGAAGAAGTTGCCGGTTTTGCCATTGATTCTGATGGAGTATTATGGTATGAAGGACGCATTTGTGTTCCAGTTGAATCTGAGTTGAAGCAAACAATCATGACTGAGACTCATGACACTTTATACTCAATTCACCCTGGAGGAACAAAAATGTACCAAGATTTGAAGGAGAAGTTTTGGTGGCACGGAATGAAGCGAGATATTGCCTCGTTTATAGCCAAGTGCCATATTTTTCAGCAAGTGAAGGATGGACATCAGCGTCCCGCTGGTTTGTTACAGCCGTTGCAAGTACCTGTTTGGAAATGGGATGAAGTTGGGATGGACTTCATTGCTGGACTACCACGGTCCAATCGAGGAAATGATTCGATATGGGTAGTCGTTGACAGGCTCACCAAAGTTGCACACTTTATCCCTATCAAGACCACATATCGTGGAGACCAGCTCGCTGATCTCTATATTTCTCGGATAGTCATCCTACATGGAGTTCCCAGCAGAATTATGTCAGATCGAGGATCACAGTTCACCTCTCGATTCTGGAAGAAGTTACACGAAGCCTTGGGAACCAAACTAGCCTTTAGCACAACCTACCATCCGCAGACTGATGGACAGACATAGCGTGTGAACCAGATATTGGAGGACATGCTTCATGCCTGTGTTTTGTCCTATGGAGTTAAGTGGGAAGACTGCCTGCCGTTTGCAGAGTTTTCCTACAGTAACAGCTATCGGTCAAGCCTACAGATGGCACCTTTTGAAGCATTGTATGGACGGAAATGCCGCACACCTCTGAACTGGATTGAAATAGGAGACAGTCAAATCTTTGGAATTGATACTCTGAAAGCTGCAGAGGAACAAGTGCATTTAATCCGTGGCCGTCTTAAGGCCGCACAATCACGCCAGAAGAGTTATGCGGACACTAAGCGTCGCGATGTCTCTTTCACTATAGGAGATTTCGTGTACCTTCGTGTTACGCCGCTCAAAGGGATGCAACGTTTTCATGTCAAGGGAAAGCTTGCACCCCGATATATTGGCCCGTTTAAGATCCTAGCCCGTCGTGGAGAGGTATCTTATCAGCTGGAGCTACCTGAAGAGCTCTCATCCTTTCACGATGTTTTTCACGTGTCATTGCTCTGGAAGTGTCTTCATGTACCTGAGAAGAATCTCACTTACCAAGACATTGACTTCAAGACTATTGACATCAATGATGATTTGACCTGCCGTGATCGACCCCTGCGTGTACTTGAGGAAAATGATCGTGCTACCAGGAGAAATGCTTTCAAGTTCCTTAAGATTCAGTGGATGAATTATTCAGAGGAGGAAGCAACCTGGGAGCGTGAAGATTATATCAGAAAGGAGTTCCTTGGCTTCCTTAAAGACTAAACCCGCGAATCTCGGGGCGAGAATCTTTTAAGGGAGGGGGGAGATATGTCACACCCCAGATTTGGGACACTTGTTAAACATGAGGGAGACCATTTTTGTGAGCCAACAAAAACTTTTAATGCCATTATTTAATCCAACATTATGTTTTGAAACATGATTATCTATGCAATGCAAGCAAACTTGATTCAAAAATCATTCACTTGTTTTCTGATGTTTTCTGATCATTTTTGGATTGTTTTCATTTTGGTATCATTATTATTTTCAGTCAAAACTCATGTGGAAATGTTGTAGTCAACTTAGTAATAATTTTTAGATTGATTAGAATCAAGAAAACAATTTGACAAAAGTTTAATCTCATGTTTTCCTTAAGTTTTTCTATAAAAACTCACTTGTGAAAAATAAGCCAATTAGGTGTTTTTCACCCTTCTTATCTATATGCTAGAGAGTGACATTTTGTGTTTTCTTAGCATGGATGTGATCTCTATTATATGGACTACAAATTGGTTAACTTGGTTTGAAAAATTGATTCACAGAAACAATCAATTGCTTGATGTTTTTGTGTTAAGAAAATAAGATAGATTTAGTAATTTTTAGAAAACAGAGAAAAACCCAAACTAGCTGCTTTTTACCTTGTTTTCATGATGCATTTGAACTTCAAAATTGTTTTCTTTTGTTTTTTATAAAAGTACAAATGTTGGTTAACAGAAACCAACTTGGAAAACAAATTTTGAATAGGATTTGGTACATGAAAACAACTAAAACAGTTGGCTAATCCACTCTGTTAAACCAACACTTAGAAAATTTCTAAGTTTGAAAACTGAAACTGAATTTTCTTCAGAAACAGTGAGTATTCACAATTTTCAAATGATCATAACTTTTTGTTAAGTGAACCAAATGCTGCACGGTTTGGAGATTCTAGAAGCCTAGTTAGCACCCATCATTTTCAACCCTTAGTCACCATGCAAGTTTGACCACAGAGGGAGAGAGAGGGTGAAGAACAGACGTGAAAACGGGCGGGTGCAGTATGGGCACGGCCTAACAGGCTCAACCCTGTCGCGTGCCACGGTGCCACCTCGCGATTTTTCTTCCGATTCCTCGCCCCTTTGGCCTTTGACTCGCCTAGTCATGCCCCTGGACCCGCCCAAGAGGCAAATGGCATGGCATGGGCACGCCAGGACACACACGGGCGCGTCTCACTGACGCTCGTGGCCACCCGAGCGTGCACCACTGCCGCCCGCCCCTATAAAGCCATGCCAAGGGATACGGCCCTTGCCACTACACGCACATTCACTCACTCAGTCTCCCCAGCCACCGCAATGAGCTCGAGAAGCCACCAGCTAGTCTAGATCGCCGGAGAACCACCGCGGCCACCGCGGACAGTCGAGGTGCAATACTCGCGCCTCAGGACACCCCAGCCCTCTCTGTCACTCTCATCTTGTTCCCCACTCTCCGTAGACCGTGCCTGATGTTCCCCGTGGTTCCTCGTTTGCAGGAACACCGGAGAGCACGTCGAAGCCGCCGCGTGACACCTGCACCGGGCCGTTGACTGGAGCCACCTCGAGCCACGGTCTCAGCGCCCCTGCACAGCCCCGAGCCTCTGCGACGTCATCGACCACTCGCCTCCGTTCTGCAACCCCCCTAGAGAAAAGAAAAGAGAGAGGAAAGAGGCGATGACCGTGCGCAGTAGATCTAAAGATCTACGGTCACGTTTGAACCGCGAACCGGTACGCGCTTCGCGCGCGCCGTGGAAGCGAGGCGGGCCGCAGAGCGCAAATGGGCCCCGCGCCCGTGTGCTGCTCAGCCCGCGGACAGTTTCTTTTTCCATTTTTTAAAATGAACTAATGTGCTTTTTTGCTTTAATCGTGTAAGAAAACGTTAAACTCAAAAATAAAATGAACAAAAATTACCTGAGCTCCATGAACGAATTCCTTAACGGATGCAACTTGCAGAACTGGGTTTGAACATTGTATGAACGAATGAAAAATGATGAACTAAGCACTGTATGTTAAGGAAAAAATGAAATAACTTTTGATTGGAATGGTCAAAACGTGCAAACTAAAATTCCTGGAGTAGCCCTTTACTAGATCTACCAGCAGAACTTGACCTCACCCCAAGGTGAGCTACCATGTGTAAATGGCATCCACTTTGGTAAAAGTCCAGTAGTCTGTTCTGTGATTTTTAGGATTTATTTTACAACACTTTTCGAGGTGAATCCAATTTTGTCTGTTAGATATTGGATAGGTCTATGATATTAGCTTTGTGTGAATTTTAGAGCTCTAGCTTTAATTTGGCAACAGATCTATGAAATTGTACTTTTCTGTTAAAAATAAAATGAGTAGATTAAATCTTTGAATAATTGCTTGCTAGTGTTGTTTGGTTTCCTAGCATGTTTAAATGATTTGTTGAGTGTCATGTTGTTTTCTCACAGATCTACCATGTTAGAAAGTTTATGCATGTTTAGAATTTGTTTGGAACTAGTATGAGCATAGGATTAATACCTAGTTAATATTCTATTTAATCTTTTGAATGGAAATGCTTAGCTAGAATTTGTCCAAGTTGTTATGAGTATTTTCAAATGGATCCAGTACCATTTTGGTACTGGTTATTACTTGTTTTCATATCTGTTAGAAAGCATGTTGTTCCTTAGAGATGCATGTGCAGGTTTAATTATTTAATGTCCATAGTATTGTTTTTCACTAGGATAGCTAGTTGTATTTTTTACAGTAAATTATTTTGTTTGCACAAGTCGGACCAGAGGCTAAATACCTCTTAAATGACATGGAAAACTTAGTGGAGCACCCACTGGTTCCATATCATTTGGTTGAGAAATGATTTAACTAAACCATAGTAGTGTAGTAATAATAGTGAATATTATAATTTTTGATGCATGCTTCTGCCGGTTTTATTTAATGAACTTGTGTGTTATTTATGAGTGTGCATTTCTCGATATATGTATAGTGAGTGTCATTGTTTGCTTAGTAAGATTCTGATTGAGTGTCTTTATTTTAATTTTACGACGATAGAAACCGAAGAAGAGGTAGTTGGAGCAGGAGGTTATTACTACCACTCGTGCTGTGATCACGAGCAAGACCCTTGTTTCCTCCAAGTCAAGCCATACATAAAGCTTGCTGTTATTTCCTACTTATCGTTATCTATCATGCATTATCTACTTCTGAAGTTTTCAAAAACTTGTTTACCAAAAACTATTTTTATTGAGTGAATATTATTATTAATGTTATATTGTATATTATCACTTTGCCATTAGTCAACTTGGTGTTATCAAGCACTTAGCCACCATAAGGTATATAAATACCGCCTAAGATAATAATCTTGAGTCCCTAAGTGGACACTTTTAAAATGTGCTTTTGCAAACAAAAAGGAGTTATGAAAATTCCACGGTGGAAACACGGTACCTTGTTCACCGGGGGAGCTAAAGAGTGGTTTTCAAAAGTTTTACAAAAGGCACATAAGCTAGTCTTCGCTGGACAACCAAGAAGTACTGCCACTCTACTCCAACATGGGTATGGGGCCTATCTAGATACTTGAACTTGTTAGTGTGCATTACATTCCAAGATTCTATAGAGAGGACGATTCTGTGAACCGAAGTGTCGCCAGGAGGGAGGAACGGGACATACATAGTGAGGGATTAAGTTCTCCTCCAGGTGCGACTGTTGGGTCTCCTGACAAGGCAAGGTGGGACCTGGTGCCGGGGAGAACACCCCAACTGAAGGGATGAGCATATACTAGCTTGTGTCAGAGTGGACAGTTAGGATCATTCTCTGATGCTTGCATATCGCTGTGTCGATCCATGGGTGGTTCATGGTAGACGTTTGGATCTGGTGGAATGTGTACACCTCTGCAGAGTAAAACTATTCAGAATAGCCGAGCCCTCGGATATGGGCACTTGAAAGGCCATGTAGCTAGTATTGTGTCATGTTTTTCAAAAATGTGTTTTTTAACAAAGGCTTGTACCTGAGAGGTACCGATGAAGGATCTGGACATGTTGTTCCAAGAAGTTTTGCAAAGAAAACTTTCTTTTATAAAGCAAGTTTATAAAACCTCTTGTACATGCGATATCTACAAGAGAAAGAAAAACTTATATTATTTTCTTCTGAAGTATCTTCTTCAACGAAGATACAGATAAATTTGAATGCAACTATGATGTCATCCTAGATGTACATCATAGATAGTGAGCCCTATTTATAGCCTACTTATCCACCATATAAGCATGATGCATTTTGTAAGTGTATGAAGGATGACTTGTTGAGTACATTCAAAAGTACTCATATTGGTTTCGCCCCTGGCTATTTACTTGGCCAGACTTTGAGGAGATACCACCGGAGGAGGAGTACAAGGAGGGATACTACTCTGACGATTATGCGAACTAGGCCCGGCTCCCGGTCAGCAGCCTGTCAGTGACAGCGTGACATGGGCTACCTATGTGTGTTTATTTTCCGTTGTATGTGAGTTGTGAGACTTTTTCTGCCCTGCGTGGCAGTAAATAAACACTTGGTCATGTGACCATTGGCTTGTAAGACTGTTGTGAAGGGAATATGCCCGAGAGGCAATAATAAAGTGTTTATTATGTTATTCTTTGTTTATGATAGATGTTTATTTCTCATGCTAGAATTGTATTAACCGGAAACATTAATACATGTGTGATTAATAAACAAACCAACGTTCCTAGTGAAGCCTCTCTTTTAACTAGATCGTTTTTTAACAGATGATCAAGGTTTCCTGATCGTAGACATAGGATGTTGTTCATAACGGGGTCATGTCATTAGGAGAATGACATGATGAACTTAAACCATAAGTAAGTATAACAATACGATCAAGTCATTTAGTTTTGTTGTTATGTCTTACATTCGGAGTAACATTGTTCCTTACACCATGAGTTCATGTTAATCACTAATACCGAAAGAATATTTTGATGGCATCAAACGTCACACCGTAACATGGTGACTATAAAGGTGGCATTAGATATTCGGAAAGTGTTAGTTGAAGCTCATGGATCAAGAATGAGATTTGTCCATCCAATATGACGGATAGATATACTCAGGGCCCTCTCGGTGATATCACATCGACACCACTTACAAGCAAGTGATATGATCACAAGGATGTTATCTCACGGGAACGAGAAAAGAGTACTTGTCGGATAATGAGATCAAACAAGGTATGGTGGATACCGATGATCAGATCTCGGACAAGTAATATATCGCGGGATAAAGGGAAATCGTTACGACGTTGAAAGGTTCACACGATCACGAGAGTCATCGTTGAATATATAGGAGTCATCACGGATCTCCATATCCCTCTGTTGATTATTAATCGGAGAGGAGTCTCGATCATGTATGTAATATTCGCGAACCGTAGGGTGACACACTTAAGGTTCGATGAAGCGTTTGAGAGGATACGGAATACTGAAGAATATTTTGGGCAGCTCCGAAAAATTGTTTCGGGGGAAAATTGAAATAGTTCAAGGGGGTTTTTCGTCAAATGGTGGTTAATAGAATTAACAAATGGTTCGAGGTGCTGCATGCAAATTTTGTGAATGGAATTAACAAATATAAATAAAGAAATAAAAATGTTTTATTTATTAATTAAAGAAAAACGTTTGGATTTTCTAAGTGGGAAATTAAGGAATTTTGAGTGGGTGTGAGTGGGTCTTCCACTCACATGAAGAGAGGAAGGGGTGGGGGCACCCATGGCTGGCCGCACCCCCTCCTTTGGGCTGCCTCCCCCTCCCCTATAAAAGGAAGGTGAGGGCTCCCTCTTCTTCACACATTTGCCCACTTTTTTCCCTTCCACCTGCTGCTCCATTCCATGGTCTCCGGCTTGGCGAAGCCCCGACCGTGAGATTCTTCACCACCACCACGCCGTCGTGCTGCTGGAATTCCGGGGGATCCTCTACTTCCGCAACCCGCTGGATCGAGGGAACGGAAGTCTTCATCGAGCTGAACGTGTGACCGATTACGGAGGCACCGCCGAATTGCGGTGCACTTCTTCTCGCTCGGGATCGACGTGAGAACGACTACGCCAACAACGAGATCTTATCTCGTACCACTTTGAGTCTTCGAGGGTATGTTATCTCAAGACTCTCTATCTCCCTGTTGCCTTTCATCTCATAGATTAGATCTTGGCCATTCGGTTTTATCGCGCGTAGGAATTTTTTTTGTTTTCTATTCAACGTACCCTTCAATGGTATCAGAGCCGGATCTTTGCGTAGATGGATTGTACGGGTAGAACACATAGGAGTATGTGGGCGTTGATTATCATGTTTTTGCCTCTTTGAGTATTTTATGATCTTAGTGGCATAGTAGGATGAAGCTGCCCTAGACTAAGTTTACCACTACAAGAAAACTGACACGTAGAGACACTATTTTTATTACGTAGAGACACTTATACCGCCCCTACATAGTTTTAGTGACATTATCTATCGTGTCACAAAAGTGCCACTACGGGCAGTGTATCTCGTACCGTAGAGTCAATTTACAAAATGCCTATATATGACATAAAGTCACTTTGTAGAGACAAGAAGTTGTGTATTTACACGCATAGAGGCACTTCAAATATACACTTGAAAGATGTATTTATAGATATAGAGGCACTTTGGTGCCGCACTTTAGATTGTCTGTAATATTGTCTAGACATTTTTTTGTGACAATATATCCATCTCTAAAATGTAGAGACATCTTAGTGAGGCATTTTATTTGAACTGTAGAAATATAAAGTACTACGTAGAGACATTCATATTGCCTCTTTAAATAATATAAAGGCACGCATTTGTGTTAGTCCCCAAAGAGGCATTTTGGCATGCTCCAAAAAGCGACATCATAGATGCATTCTCTTATATCCTTCTGAGATAAAAACTCCAATATGTATTCTGGCTACATTTTTTCTCTCGCAACGGTGTCGAAATTTGATAAAAGCATACTACACATAACAAATATATTAGAACACATGAACAAAAGATAACTGAATACTCATTCATCGAAAGGTCAATATGGATACATTGAGGGTTCAATAATTGTTAAAATAAAACACAAATATAAATCCAGACGATGACACTAAAGTGTGTGAGCTAGATGTTAGCTTCATCCTTGGCAACCTTGACCTCATCTTATTTATTGTATATCCTGTAGAGGAAGATATGTTCCAAAATAACACAGTAGCACGACTGTTCTCAAGCAAAATAGTTGATGCCTATATATGCAAATAATGTAGCTAGCTACCTGTAGTAGAAATAAAATGACTTCATAGCAGACCTACAAATTGCAAAATCCATAAGGTTCATACAGAAAAATCAAACACTATGGTAGGAGAAAGTGATTAATATGACAGGAAAATATGGTGATTGGACTTAGATCACTCATGATACATGACAGCAAGATTATTTTTAAATGCCAGTAAAATGGAACAAGAACTATAACCCACCTACCTAAGAAGCAGACTGTAAACAATCTAATATTAGGCTATCTAGAACTCTTTCCTCGCTCAAACAAGTTCTTGTACACATACTACAGTAGAATATACCTGCAACCGAGAACATATAAAGGGATTTCAGGTTCAGTAAGTTGTGTTGTAACTTTTGAAATTGTAGATACCTACAAACCGAACTTTACTAATCTAATTACACATGGAATAATACTCAACTCTGATTCCATCTTACAATGACTGTAAACAATTTCATCCTGCTCCTTATTTCAGTACCAATCTCTTCTTACTCTGCTACATGAGTCAAAGTTAGAGAAAAAACAGAGATGAATGTTGGATGAAACTGTTTTGTGATTTGTTATGTCTTTTATAAACCTTTTGATACGTCTACATGAATTTGAGAAGAAAAAAGTTGCATGCCCCCATAGAGTGCAGAAAATAGTACTAGTGATTGGAATTGTGTCTATGCACCAGCACCACCCTATTCTAGGATAACCAAGAGATTTTAGTAGCAGCCAGGAGAATGAGACCTAGATCACACACATGTAGTCGAAACTAGAGCAGCTCCTTTGCTGCCACGCGGCCGGCGACCTGATCCTGAAGCCGAGGTAGAAGAGCCCTAGAAACACCCACATCTGAAATCCAAAATTAGAGAGTAAATCGAAGAATTTGGGGCTGGAAGTGAAAGAAAAAAATCAGAGGATTGGTTCAGGAGAGAGGATGGGTTCTGGAGCTAGTAGCCACCATTAATCTCTGGTCGTTGGCGGCCTCCTGGATGAGGGAGCCTGGGCTACACGAAGCAATGAGTTGATAGGTAAGATGAGTGTGTCGTGCCTTATGTGCTAAGAACGCAGTATATTGTCCCCTCCGCTAGGCCGATGTCGCTGCCCACTCCAGAGGAGAAGGATGTGCGGCCTGGACGGCCGTGCATGCCGGCCATTCCGGCGGGCGTGCCGCGGGGGCCGACGTTGGCAAGGCGGTAGGCACCGAGGTGGACCCCGACGGTGTAGTGCGACTGCGAGGAGGTGGAATTCATGTTCGGCTTTGGCTGCGCCGCGGCTTCGGGATCTTTTGCCGAAGACGGAGTGCGCGTGTGCAGAGGAGGTGTGCTTGAGCGGGGCTCATAGGGATGGTGGTTGGATGCAGATCGGATCGTGGTGGCGTGGGCGAGGTGGGGGAGAAAAGAAGGTGTCGGGGTGAGGATAGCGCGGGGTTATTTTGGCGACCACGCCCAGTCTAATTACTCAAATCATGTTTGTATTTTTTTAAGCCATGAAATTTCAAAAAAAAAATCTATTTTTCACACATTTTACATTTATAAATTTATATTTGAATATTGTTAATTGAATCATAAACTACTCCCTCCGTCCTGGTGTATAGGGCACAATCTCAAAAACACGCAGTCCCATCTATTAGACACATTTTACATTAATTCTCTTCTAATTAGTGGGTGGTTGGTTTTCTCCATCCCTCTTCACCAATGCATGTAATGTTTAAACCCCAATGAATGACTACCTAGGGTCTAGAGAATTGCTATATGTACCCTATACACCAGGACGGAGGGAGTAAATATTCTCCTTGTATATTATCCTATACAATCCCACTACTAATTGATGTAATTGACCTAAAATGCACACGATAACACGGGAAAGTATTCATCTTTATTTTACTACGCCACGTCTAGATATGTTCCGCGCTCTTTGTTGAACTAGCATTCACCATTATTAGGCGCCTTGTCGAGGTCGACTTCAACAATAAGATCAAGTTACCTATATTGTCAGCCCCGCCGAGGTTGTTTCCCTCTACCTTATATAGTAATCAATACCCACAAAGCTTGGCAGACTTGACCAACCTTTACCATTGAATAATATAGTCAATAGTTAACCTAGACCTATTACTAATCTGCTGCTCGGTTATTATGTGTAATAGCCGACTGCCAGAATATTAGGTGGGCTATTAACATTGTTTATAACCGAGAGTTACTAATGGAGTGCCAGCTACATAACACAATCCCTATCGATCCCACATAAACAGTCGGATTTCAGTATGAACTGTAAGTTATTACATCTGAAACTTTCAAACTTGCACCCATGATATATTTGAACCTTCCAAATTTTATTCATGATTGCCTTATAATGGTGGTGTTATTTATCTCACTATTAAGACAATCTGCAAAATGTCTCTCCTAGTAAAAGAGACACACATAGTGACTCTAGACAATGACTTTATAGGTAAGGCATTCTCAAATACGCCTCTTCTAATGTCCTTACGGACTTTCCAAGAGACATTACAAAGAGTGCCTCCAACAAGATGTCTTTATTGTTGAGGCAATCTCAAGAATATCTCTTACAATGCCCTTACAAGTAGAATAAGAGACATTTTGGAGAATGTCTCTTGATAGATGTATCTATCGCTAAGGCATTCTCTAAAGTGTCTCTATTATTTCCTCTACATTAAATTAAATTATGATTTAAGAGACATAGTGGAGTGTGCCTCTACGAAAATGTCTCTACTGCACGTTTTTGTTGTAGTGTACGTGTACTATGTATGCGAGAATTGTCTCACTTGTGACTAAGGGGGTGTCTGTTTCTCCTACTATATTTAAGATCTAATCTACAAAGGGTTGTTAAAAATATGTTTTATCAACGTTGTGGTTCTTGTACGTAGGTATGAACGGTTCTATCCTCGTAAGCCCAAGCCACGTAAAATATGCAAAAATAAATTAGAGGCGTCTAACTTGTTTTTGTAGGTCATGTGATGTGATATGGTCAATATTACAAACGTTATGTATGAGATGATATCTTTTGTAAATTATTGACATACCGGCTGGAGCCATATGGTTGTCTTATTTTTATGGCCTGCGTGCTGTATATCATATCCATGTGATATGTTTTAATGGACAATCAAGATGGAGGTGCCACGAACCTTGGTGCCACGCCGGTGGAATGATGGAAATCATGCCATGATGCACAAGATGGAGATCAAGTGCAAGAAGGACCATATCATATCACATTATCCATGCATGTTATGTTTATCCTTTTATGCATCTTATTTTTCTTAGATCGTGACGGTAGCATTATAAGATGATCCCTCTTACTTAATATCAAGATAATAATGTGTTCTTCCTTAAGTATGCACCGTTAAGAAAGTTCGTCGTTTCGAGACACCACGTGATGATCGGGTGTGATAGACTCAACGTTCGCATATAACGGGTGTTTTCAAGCCTAGCATGTACAGACATGGCCTTGAAACACACGCAATACTACGGTTCTAATTAGCGAGCCTAGCATGTACATACATGGCCTTGGAACACGTAACCGAAAGGTAAAGCATGAGTCATATGGATGATATGATGAGCATGTTGATGTTCGCCTTTGCAACTACACCGTCTCACGTGATGATCGGTTTCGGTGTAGTGAATTTGGTTCATGTTATCACTAAAGATGACTAAGAGGGATGTTGTTTTTGAGTGGGAGTTCATGGGATAATTTTAGAATTAACTTGAACTTAATTTATCATAAACATAGTCTAAATAGTCTTTGCAAATATGTTGTATAGCATGGCACCACCTACCTTCAATTTCAATATGTTCATGGAGAAAGAGAAATTAGCAAACAATGGGAGCAACTTTACCAACTGGGCACTTAACCTGAGGATTCTCCTCACCGCTTGCAAGAAGCTCTATGTGCTTGATGCACCTCTAGGTGACCAGCCCACTGATGATGCTTCTGATGGAGATAAAAATGTTTATCTGACTCAACAAGAAGACCACAGTATAGTTCACTGCGGCATCCTCTATGGATTAGAGCGAAAGCTGCGAAAACGTTTCGAGAACAGCACTGCATATGCCACAATGGGAGAATTGAAAATGATTTTCGATACCCATACCACAGTTGAGAGTTATGACGCTTCAGAAAAGTTCTTTAGCTGCATGATGGAAGAGAACAGCTCGGTTAGTGAGCACGTACTCAAAATGTCTGCGTACGCTGATAAGCTCATAGCCTTGGGAATATCAATTCCCATTGAGCTAGGGACAAATCGTGTTCTCCAATCTCTGTCACCTAGTTACAAGAACTTCGTGATGAACTATAATATGCAAAGCATGAAGAAGTCTCTTCCCGAGCTTCTCTCGATGCTTAAAACTGCTGAAGTGGAGATCAAGAAAGAACATCAAGTATTGATGATCAATAAGACCACTAGTTTCAAGAAAGGCAAGAAAGGCAAGCCAAGGGTAAACTTCAAGAAGGGTGGAAAATCTGTTGCTGCTACTGAGAAGAAAACCAGGCATGGCCCTAAGCCTGAGACTGAGTCCTTTTATTGCAAGGGTATTGGCCACTGGAAGTGCAATTGCCCCAAGTATCTGGCAGATAAGAAGGCCGGCAAAGTGCACAAAGGTATATATGATATACTTGTTATTTATGTGTACATTACTAGTACTCATAGTAGCACCTGGGTATTTGATACTGGTTCGGTTGCTCACATATGTAACTCGAAACAGGAGCTGCGGAATAAGCGACCACTAGCAAAGGATGAGGTGACGATGCGCGTCGGCAATGGATCAAGAGTTGATGTGATCGCCGTCAGGACGCTTCCTCTACGTCTACCATCGGTATTAGTTATAAACCTCAATAATTGTTATTTGGTGTCTGCATTAAGCATGAATATCGTTTCTGGATCTTGCTTAATGCGGGATGGTTATTCCTTTAAGTCTGAGAACAATGGTTGTTCGATTTGTATGAATAATATCTTTTATGGTCATGCACCTGAGAAGAATGTTTTATCTCTTTTGAATGTTGATAGTATTGATACACATATTCATAATGTGAATGCCAAAAGAATTAAGTTAAATGATGATACTGCTACTTACATGTGGCATTGCCGCTTAGATCATATTGGTGTTAAATGCATGAAGAAGCTCCATTCTGATGGACTCTTAGAATCACTTGATTATGAATCATTTGAAACATGTGAACCATGCCTTATGGGCAAGATGACTAGAACCCCATTTTCTGGAACCATGGAACGGGCGACAGACTTACTAGAAATCATACATACTGATGTGTGTGGACCAATGAGTGTATCGGCGCGTGGTGGATATCATTATTTTGTCACTTTCACAGATGATTTAATTAGATATGGGTATATTTACTTAATGAAACACAAATCTGAGACGTTTGAAAAGTTCAAAGAATTTCAGTCTGAAGTTGAAAATCATCGTAACAGAAAGATTAAATTTCTACGGTCTGATCGTGGAGGTGAATATCTAAGTTACGAGTTTGGCATGCATATGAAACAATGTGGAATAGTTTCACAACTCACACTTTCCGGAACACCACAGCGTAATGGTGTTTCGGAACATCGTAATTGTACTTGATTGGATATGGTTCGATCTATGATGTCTCTTATAGATTTGCCACTATCGTTTGGGGGTTATGCACTAGAGACCTCTCCATTCACTTTAAATAGGGCACCATCTAAATCCGTTGAAACGACACCGTATGAATTATGGTTTGGAAACAAACCTAAGCTGTCATTTCTAAAAGTTTGGGGATGTGATGTTTATGTGAAGAAGCTTCAACCTGATAAACTCGAACCCAAAGCGGAAAAATGCGTCTTCATAGGATACCCTAAAGAAACAATAGGGTACACCTTCTATCACAGATCCGAAGTCAAGATTTTCGTTGCCAAGAATGGAACCTTTTTGGAGAAGGAGTTTCTCTCGAAGGATGTGAATAGTAGGAAGGTAGAACTCGACGAGGTTATTGAACCTTCTCTTCTTGGAATGGCGAGTAGCACAGCGCCGGAAGTTGTTCCGGTGCCGACCTCGTCAGTTGAAGAGAGAGCTAATGATAAAAATCATGAAACTCCAGAAGAGGAAACTGCCGCACCTCACAGGTCAACTAGGGAACGTACAGCTCCTGAACTGTACGGAGATCCCGTATTAAACTTCATGGTAGATGGAGGTGATGACACTGCGACATATGATGAAGCGATGATGAGCCTAGATTCCAACAAATGGCTTGAAGCCATGAAATCCGAAATAGGATCCATCTACGAAAACCAAGTTTGGACTTTGGTGGACTTACCCAATGACCACAAGGCCGTTGAGAACAAATGGATCTTTAAAAAGAAAACTGACGCTGATGGTAATGTGACCGTCTATAAAGCTCGACTTGTCGCAAAAGGTTTCTGACAAATTCAAGGAGTTGACACTACAAGAAATGTGTTGATACATGACGTTTTAATAGCGACGGTTGAAGAAATATACGACGATAAAAGTTTACGACAATTTCGTGCCAAATCGTCGTTGGGCATTTGAGGGGATCAAAACCTTATAAATATACGACGATTTGAGTCAAAAACGTCATGGTTCTATATGATGAAATCATCGTAATCTATCCTAGGCGCTCTAGGGCCATATTTTTAGCAAATCACGACGAATTTAAATCGTCATGTGTCTATAAACTTGGATGCATAGATATTACTAGACATACATGTCACCAATTTCGCCTACATGTCATGTCTACTTGTCATTTTTGCTTGTGTGGCACCTTCCACTTGTGATTTTCGCTTGTGTGGCACTTTCCACTTGACATTTTTGCTTGTGTGGCACTTTCCACTTGTCATTTTGACTAAATTGATGTGCATGTTGACTAATATGGGCCCGACCCGCTCTGCTGACAAAGGGGGCCGACACAAGTGCCCAGATTTCTGTTGCCTCGTGGAGGCCTGCTGACAAGCGGGACCGAGGTGGCTCGAAATTACAGAAAAAGGGGAGAAATGGTGTCACCCCCGTGATTCGAACCGCAGACCCTCCAAGCCACGACGAAAGAACAACGCCACTAGGCCACTGCGCGGCTCTTGTACAATTCCCATTTCTAAGCTACTTAACATACAATAAGTTGTTGGGCCTCGGCCTGAGCGACCCATTCTCCTGTGGGCTGCTGTGTGCATGCAAATGGGTCGATAATTTTCTAGCCAAGCTAGGCCAGTTGCGGACTTTTTTTTCTTCCTTCTTTTTGTTTTTATTTCTAGAAACTGAATTTGATCTCCAAATTGACCGAAATCAATTTCGATTTTTTTTGTAAAATTATCTATAGTCATTATTGACCATTTAGTACCTTTCTAATACAAAAGAAAAATACAACCATGCAAATGAGCATATATTTCTTCATTATAGACTTTAGTGGGTTTGAAATACACTTTTAGGGTCAAAACTTCTCTCAAAATTGACAACATGATCGTTCATCTCTAGGTGTTCAATATTGGGGAACTCTTGGTGTATCTCTGAACAAATAGGTACTTGTGTATCTAAAAATAATTTTTACAAAAAATCTTGAGCAAACTATGAAGGACCTGCAGTTCAAATTTGGCCCGGTTTTAACGGAATCGGCAGAAATTCGTCTTTTTCAAAAGAGGTGTATTTAGAGCGATTGAGAGTTATTAAATTTGTTATTTGTAGATAAAATATGACATAATATATTTAGAATTTTACTTTGTGCAATTTTGTAACATATTTTTGGTAGGTAAAAACCTTTTTTGACACTCCGAAAATGGAAAATGATGTTTTTATTCAATAAAAATAAAAATTTCTTCGTGAACATTGTTAGTTGTTCCATTATGCATGCTTGTGTAGAATATGGGCACATTTCAACAAACTATGCCATGAGTGTGGCCATAACATCCGTCATTTGGCCCGAAACCCAAGAATCTTCGTAGGAGATAGCTCATTTATGTGAACACCTTTTCAACTCAGTTGTCGTATTCCAAGTTTATTATTTTTGATGGATACTAGGACATATATAATAACACCACGTGAAGGTCTTGCATCATTTTGAGTTTTTTTGAATTTTCTGAACTTTTGTAAGCCGGTTTCGGTAAAGAGTCAAAACGGGGGACATGACCGTTCGTACATAGGTGTTGAATCTTGATGAACTCTTGGTGTATATATGTTAAAATAGGTACTTGTGCATCTAAAAATGATTTTTCCAAAAAATAAAGAGAAAACTACGAGGCACCTGTAGTTCAAATTTGGCCCGGTTTCACCGGAATCGGCAGAAATTTGTCTATTTCAAAAGAGGTGTATTTAGAGCTATTGAGAGGTATTAAATTTGTTATTTCTAGATCAAATATGACATAATATATTTATAATTTTACTTTGTACAATTATGTAACATATTTTTAGTAGGTGCTTCACAAAAAACCCTTTTTTGGCACTCCGAAAATGGAAAATGATGTTTTTATTCAATAAAAAATAAAATTTTCTTCGTAAACATTGTTATTTTTTCCATTATTCATGTTTGTGTAGAATATGGGCACATTTCAACAAACTATGCCATGAGTGTGGCCATAACATCCGTCATTTGGCCCGAAACCCAAGAATCTTCCTAGGAAATAGCTCATTTCTATGAACACCTTTTCAACCCAGTTGTCGTATTCTAAGTTTATTATTTTTGGTGGATACTAGGACATATATAATGACACCACGCGAAGTCCTTGCATCATTTCGAGTTTTTTTTTTTCTGGAATTTTCTAAGCCGGTTTTAGGAAAAAGTCAAGACGGTGGGCATGACCGTTCGTAGCTAGAGGTTGAATGTTGATAAAATATTGGTATATCTCTAAAGAAATAGGTACTTTCGTATCTAAAAATGATTTTTATAAAAAATCATGAGCAAACTACGAGGCACCTGTAGTTCAAATTTGGCTCGGTTCCAGCTGGATCGGCAGAAATTTGTCTTTTTCAAAAGAGGTGTATTAAAAGCTATTGAGAGGTAGTAATTTTGTTATTTGAACATGAAATGTGGTATAATAACTCTATAAATTTATTTGGTACATTTTTGCGACATTTTTTTTGGTATGTGCTTCACAAAAAACCCTGTTTTTCGCACTCCGAAAATGGAAAATGGTATTTTTATTCACAGAAAAATTAAACTTTCTTCGTCAACATTGTCCGTGCTTCCAAGATTCATGCTTGTCTGGAATATGGGCACATTTCAACAAACTATGCCATGGATGTGCCCATAACATCCGTCATTTGGCCCGAAACCCAAGAATATTCGGAGGAGATAGCTCATTTCTATGAACACCTTTTCAATCCAGTTGTCGTATTCTAAGTTTATTATTTTTGGTCGATACTAGGACATATATAATGACACCACGCGAAGGCCTTGCATCATTTCGAGTTTTTTTGAATTTTCTGGAATTTTCTAAGCCGGTTTTAGGAAAAAGTCAAGACGGCGGGCATGACCGTTCATAGCTAGAGGTTGAATGTTGATAAAATATTGGTATATCTCTGAAGAAATAGGTACTTGTGTATCTAAAAATGTTTTTGCCAAAAAATCATGAGCAAACTACGAGGCACCTATAGTTCAAATTTGGCCCGGTTCCAGCTGAATCGGCAGAAATTTATCTTTTTCAAAAGAGGTTTATTAAAATATATTGAGAGGTAGTAATTTTGTTATTTGAACATGAAATGTGGTATAATAACTCTATAAATTTATCGGGTACATTTTGCGACATTTTTTTGGTATGTGCTTCACAAAAAACCCTGTTTTTCGCACTCCGAAAATGGAAAATGGTATTTTTATTCATAGAAAAATTAAAATTTCTTCGGCAACATTGTCCGTGCTTCCAAGATGCATGCTTGTGTGGAATATGGGCACATTTCAACAAACGATGCTATGGATGTGGCCATAACATCCGTCATTTGGCCCGAAACCCAAGAATCTCCGGAGGAGATAGCTCATTTATGTGAACACTTTTTCAACCCAACTGTCGTATTCCAAGTTTATTATTTTTGATGGATACTAGGACATATATATTGACACCACGCGAAGGTCTTGCATCATTTCGAGTTTTTTTGAATTTTCTGGAATTTTCTAAGCCAGTTTTAGGAAAAAGTGAACACGACGGGCATTACGTTTCGTATCTAGAGAATGAATATTGATAAAGTCTTGCTAAATCTCTGAAAAAATGGGTACTTGTGTATCTAAAAATGATTTTTACAAAAACTCATGAGCAAACTACGAGGCACCTGTAGTTCAAATTTGGCCCGGTTCCAACGGAATCGGCAGAAATTTGTCTTTTTCAAAAGAAGTGTATTAAAATCTATTGAGAGGTAGTAATTTTGTTATTTGAACATGAAATGTGGTATAATAACTCTGTAAATTTATTTGGTACATTTTTGCGACATTTTTTTGGTATGTGCTTCACAAAAAACCCTGTTTTTCGCACTCCGAAAATGGAAAATGGTATTTTTATTCACAGAAAAATTAAATTTTCTTCGGCAACATTTTCCGTGCTTCCAAGATGCATGCTTGTGTGGAATATGGGCACATTTCAACAAACAATGCCATGGATGTGGCCATAACATCCGTCATTTGGCCCGAAACCCAAGAATCTCCGGAGGAGATAGCTCATTTATGTGAACACTTTTTCAACCCCAACTGTCGTATTCCAAGTTTATTATTTTTGGTGGATACTAGGACATACATATTGACACCATGCGAAGGTCTTGCATCATTTCGAGTTTTTTTGAATTTTCTGGAATTTTCTAAGCCAGTTTTAGGAAAAATTCAACACGGCGGGCATTACGTTTCGTATCTAGAGAATGAATATTGAGAAATTCTTGCTGTATCTCTGAAAAAATAGGTACTTGTGTATCTAAAAATGATTTTTACAAAAAATCATGAGCAAACTACGAGGCACCTGTAGTTCAAATTTGGCCCGGTTCCAGTGGAATCGGCAGAAATTTGTCTTTCTCAAAAGAAGTGTATTAAAAGCTATTGAGAGGTAGTAATTTTGTTATTTGAACATGAAATGTGGTATAATAACTCTATAAATTTATTTGGTACATTTTTTGCGATATTTTTTTGGTATGTGCTTCACAAAAAACCCTGTTTTTCGCACTCCGAAAATGGAAAATGCTATTTTTATTCACAGAAAAATCAAACTTTCCTCGGCAACATTGTCCGTGCTGCCAAGATGCATGCTTGTGTGGAACATGGGCACATTTCAACAAACGATGCCATGGATGTGGCCATAACATCCGTCATTTGGCCCGAACCCCAAGAAACTCATCTTTGAAAACATATAGATGTATATATTCTTTTAATGTACACTTTTATGCCTATTTATCGGTATAATCTTAAATTAATAGTATTAGAAATCATGTGCCAATTGAAACTATAATTTTCCCTAAAACTATTAAATATAAGTTTTAAAGTATTTTCTATTGACATAGTGAAAATGAATTTTTTTTGGCAGTATGATATCAGTCTATTGTTACTACCAAACCGCCTAGCTATGGACTGTACAGAGGGGCCAAGAAATGGTAGGTCCCAAGTGCAGTCGGTCACTCTATGGCAAGCTATAAAATTTAGTACGAAAATGAGGAAACGAGCGCGCTGCGCGCGGCGGCGCGCCTAACTTCCCTCCCTCGCACCAAACTTATCCTCAAACCCTAACTTTTCGCATCGCCCTCGCAGCCGCCTCCTCTCTCTCCCTCACCAGACGCGCATCGCCCTCCTCTCTCTCTGCATGGCCATATCCCCACCGCTCACCCACCCCGAAGCCTCCACGGCGAAGACGACGAACGGGCAGCGGAACCCTAGGTCCGATCCACCACCGCCGCCGCCGTGCCAGATCGCGCTCCTCGGCTCCCTCCTCCTTCCCGACGCCCGACGGGCCCTTCCTCGTCGCGCACAAGAAGGCGGCGCCCACCCGACCAAAGCCCTGCCTCTCCAAGCCGCCCGCCCTCGCTGACGCTGCCACTCGGTGGCCTCCACCTCCGCATCCTCGGCCCTCGCCCCCTCCCTCGCCTGGAGCTCCTCGGTCGGTAACCCACGCTTCTGAATCTTCCCATCCCCACAACATATTGTCTGGTTTAGTATTTTGTTCATGTTTTGTTTCAATGGACAAGAAGAGGAAGGGGAAGAAGAAGAAGAAGAAGGGGAAGAACAAGAAAGCGATACATCTCTTTCCTTTCTTCTTCTTCCCCGAACGATTTTCTGCGGTGAAGATAAGAGAAGCGGGGAACACCACACGCACGCCGACCAAAAAACCCTAGGCGCGTGAACCTCATGGAGGCCTTCACCACCACCGGCGCAGCTGCGCTGGCATCGCCCCGCCCCTCCGCCGCCACCGTTGCGCGCTCGCCGGCACCGGGCCCCTCACGGTGGGCGCCGCTTCGCCGCTCGCCGCTTCGCCGCTCGCCTCCGGCCGTCGGGCTCCGGCAAGCAGCCGTGCCGCCTCGCCAGGGAGCGGCGCTGCTGGTGAGTACGTCCTCACTTTCGATTTACCCCGTCGCCCAACGTAGTATTCCGTTTGCTATCCCTGGCTGTACGGGTGTTATTGAGGAAATTTAATTTGGGAGTAGACGGTCGAGTAGAAACACGCTTTGCGATGCAAAATCTGGAGCAAAGAGTTATGCATTGCCACTTCGTGTACTGTGTTAAGAGTTCCAATTCAATCCCATTACCAGCGCGTTGTTTGGTAGTCACTCACAGGGAATTGGTAATTTGATGTCTCTCTTAGCTCATCTATCACTCATGTCATTTTCAGTGTGTAACCATCAGTAGCTACAACGTTTTTGCATGTTCACTACTCAATAATCATCTGACATGCTAAAGTGTGCTACTCTCTTAGAAGGTCTCCTACGCACATTGGCATGGACTTGAAAATTATATTCAGTTGACAGTACTAAATGCCGCCTGTTGTTTCTAAAATATAGCTAATTGTTTTTCTGATGTTCATGTCTTACTTTTTTTGATAGGTCAAAGCTAAGAAGGAGACATTTGCTACATTTGACGAGTTATTGGAGAACTCTGACAAGCCTTTACTAGTCGACTTCTATGCAACTTGGTAAGCAACCAGTAGCGAAATCGTGGTCCTAAATGTCTCTGTGTGCTATGTCAGTGCTCTATACCCCTCCGTGCCTCTTCTTTAGTGTTTTTCATGTGGACTTTCGAAGTGCTATCATGGTACTTTTGCTTTAGTCCACAAACAAGTGCCATATAAAACTGAAGTGAATATTACTGATTTGGACTTTTTTGCGTTGCATGGTGAATTGTGTTCAGATATGTTTGATGAAGAAATGCATTTGAGTCAAGTCTCAATGGTTACTCATTTACCAATACAAACTGGAAGACCTAATACCCATCTCTAACGTGTAGAGTTTATTACAGTATGATTGGTCGCTCAAATTGCATTGATATGTTGCAGGAATATCGGTAAAATCAGTACTGTTATGCAGTATATTTGCATTTATTTTTTATTCGTTTTGTTAGGTGCGGTCCGTGCCAATACATGGTTCCCATACTTCAAGAAGTGCATGAGAAGCTGAGTGACAAGATTAACATTGTGAAAATTGATACAAAGAAATACACAAGCATCGCAAACCGTTACCAGATCCAAGCATTACCAACTTTCATAATCTTCAAGGACGGGGAACTTTGTTATCGCTTTGTAAGTTGATGTACTAGATTTTCTCCATTTGCACGAATATTTGTTCGGTCAGTGCTAATCGAAATAAGTAATAATGTGACATTTTGGGGTCTAATTTTGTTTTTCTGCTGATATTCAGGAGGGAGCGTTGCCTGCTGATCAGCTAATCCTAGAGATAGAGAGTGCGTTGAAGGTCCCAAAGTAGCATGTCGGGCGAGCATGCAAAATTTCCCCTGAAATGTATGTTTCCTCTTGTAATATGCCTGTTTTATGTTATGGATATTCATGTTATAGATCATCCGTTGTTAATTGTTGTTTCAGAGTGTTTTTACATGTTACAAATAAAATCCCCTTCAAAACCATCTTTACCGTATTTTTTCAAATTAATAAATCACGTGACAGTTTTGGTCCAATATGAGAAACTAAACTACACAGTTTGCTGTATGTAATGAACCTTAATTGGCCAAAATAAGTTTAGCATATAGATCTCAGACATCTCAGTTTCTGGCCGCCTATATCCATATCGATCCCGATTGTGTATATCTATAAACAAGTATTCGGTTCTTCTTAACTCTGGTTATGGAATTGGCAAAGTTAATTACGCAGAAGTGAGTCTATTGCATATGCTGGTTTACCATGATTCTATTCTTAACTAGCTGAATGTAGATCTATTCACCTTTTTGCAACTTCAGTTAGCTATTATATTGGCACAATTCCTTTTATCCTTCCTCCGTTTCACCTTTTAGTCTTCACTGTACAATCACCAATCAGTTACATCATTCAGATTGTTAAAGCATGAAAGCCCCCCACTCCCGCCCAAAGTGATTAGCAGTTCCAAATGTTAATGTCTGGTCCCATTTCTGGATTGATTTCACTGAGGATTTCAAATGAAAAGCAGTTAAATCGTACCTACCAGGCATCAATGCCAATACCTGTTTGTATGCTGTTGCACTCGCTTTCTGTAAGGCCGGGAACCATTGTTTGTTTGCTTACAACTTTCATCTTTTGTTTCAATGTGCCACAACATATTGCCTGGTTTAGTATTTTCTTCATGTTTAGTGACTTTGTTGAACCAGTCCCTCAATTAACAATAGGTCAGCTACAAGATGTAATTTATTGTACATGTATATCACGAAATGTACATGCAAATCGTGATCAATTAGTAGTTGTGAAATCTGTACTGTTTTCATCATTGTTTAAAAGAAATATGTGTTCCTTTGCCGTTCCATGATCTTTATTCACCTCTAATATCTTGCTATACATGTGAATTGTTCTTTGGTATGCGATTTCTGCTACTCAACTAATTTGTCATCAATTTTTTTTGGAATGATCGACTGACTATCACTAGTGTGCATGAAGTTTCACTTGTCTTACATATTTTAGGCTTTAACAACCGGTAACTTGTCTGTGCAGAAACTTGCAGTGACCAACATATGGTTCATACGACCAGAGCAGCAGCCCAGTTTGTGATCGCTATCGAAGGAGCCCGTGCTGGAGAGGTTGAAGACAAGCGGGGTGCTGAAGAGGTTGAAGATAAGTGGAGCTGTTATTCTGTGATTATATCTTGTTATTGCAGTTGTAGAGTTTGTTATACTATGATTGCCATTGTGTATTTGTGTACTGATTTTGAATTCTGAATCTATGTACTGTTCTTCAGATATTTTCTAAACTGGTGGTTAATCTGTATCATCTGTACCCAAAGAGGCCACAACCCAGATGTTAATAGATCAATAACATGCCATAACAGGCAATGGCCTAGCCCAAACGTTGCCTTATACTGAATGTTAAAAAAAATCGCTCAATACTCGACTGGGCCAAAAGTATATGGGCTAAAAATAAAACCATGGCCCAATTTCGAAAACGTAAAAAAAATGATCATAAAAGGCCAAGACCCATAAATAAAAAACCTGCAAAAAGGCTAAGGCCTATGTAAAAAATGGACCATCAAAGGCCAAAATTATTGGGCTAGGCCCATGAAGATCACCGAAATGGACCGGGCTGATTTTGATCCACGACGATTTCATTTTGTCATGATTTTGCCACGTAGGACTAGCCACGTCGGAGCTGATGTGGCCTGGCCGAACTGAGCATGACGATTTTGAGTCATCATAATATTATGACGATCCAAAATCGTCGTGGACATTCATGACGATTTCTAAAAAATCGTCGTTGTGGTTCATTTCTGACGCTCGGTTTTCAACGATTTGTTTTTCGTCATTGGATCGTCATGAATGAACTATAGTGACGATTTAGTGACGAAAATAGAGCGTCATGTATCAGCATATTTCTTGTAGTGTGACTATGATGAGACTTTCTCACCAGTAGCGATGCTTAAGTCAGTTAGGATTATGTTAGCAGTTGCTGAATTTTTTGATTATGAAATCTGGCAGATGGATGTCAAAACGGCGTTCCTTAATGGTGACATTGAGAAAGAGTTGTATATGATGCAACCCAAAGGTTTTGTTGATCCTAAGGATGCTGACAAGGTGTGTAAGCTTCAACGTTCCATTTATGGACTGAAGCAAGCATCCCGGAGTTGGAACCTCCATTTTGATAAGGTGATCAAAGGGTTTGGATTTGTCCAAACATACGGAGAAGCTTGTATTTACAAGAAAGTGAGTGGGAGCTCTGTAGCATTTCTAGTACCATATGTGGATGACATATTGTTGATTGGAAATGATATAGAACTTTTAAAAAGCATAAAAGGTTATTTGAACAGTAGTTTTTCGATGAAGCAGCTTATATATTAGGCATCAAAATCTACAGGGATAGATCAAGACGCTTAATTGGACTTTCGCAAAGTACATACCTTGACAAGATTCTGACGAAGTTCAGAATGGAAGATAGTAGGAAGGGGTTCTTACCTATGCTGCAAGGCAAAACGTTGAGTAAGACTCAATGTCCAGCTATCAGGCTCTAAGTGGTCAACCTCACGGCTGTCCACCAAGTTGCCGTTACTGTCCATTTAGCTTAAACGGGGAGCCACTTCCTGCCCGTATAATTTGGTGCTGTTAAGTGGGCAACCACCTGCCCACTTAATCCCACCAACCCCATCAATTCAGTACAGCTCGCGGACAAATATAGAGATTAAGTTGCACGATACGACGCGATGAGATGCCGCTGCGCGACCCGTCTCCGGCGCCGATCTCCGCCGGGTGGAGGCACCAGCTTCCCGCGCCCCCCGCTAGGTTCTCATCGTCGTTCCACCAGGGGTTGGCGAGCTCCGCGCCTCTCCACCAGCAGTACCAAGGCGGCGCCGGTGCGGGCTGCTCGACCCAGGAGTACGACGCGGCGCCGAGGTCCGCGTTTGCGCAGAGCTGCGTCGGCTCCAGCAGGGCGGCGTTCTACCCGGTTCCAGCGTCGGCTCCAGCAGGGCATTCGCGCAGAGCTACGTTCGCGTAGACCTGCTCGGCATGGCGCAGTTTGACTGCGCTCCTCTCGGCATGTTCCCCCCGGCGACGACCCCGACGCCAACGCCGTTCCGGTCTTCAGCAGAGAGCGAGCTGTACCGGCCTCTCGACCCCGACGCCAACGCCGTTCCGGTTTTCGGCAGAGAGGCGTTGGCCTCAGTGCCCGCGAGGTGGGGGCGGGCGGTGAGCGCGCGGCCAGGGAGAAGCAGGAGAACGGGAGAAGACGCGCGGCGGACAGCCAAGACATGGTGACACCGTCGCCTCTTGTCCGGGGACACGACACCGGAGCCCGGGCGCCGAATCCGCCACGTCCGCGCGCGCCCCGGAGCCCAACAAGCAGGAAACACCCGAGCTGTGCGGATACGGGATGGGACGGCGGAGATCACCGTAGATCGATCAGTTCACCACCACCGCACCGCCCCGGCGGCTCCACACCGCGGCTCAGTAGGTGCCCCCAATCATCGGCCGGAGCTTTGAATGGGACCGCCGGATGGAGATGTGACAAGAGGACCGTTTGGACCAGCGCGCCAACCATTCTAGCCATCGCCATGAGCAGGTCTCGGGAGCGATTCTGAAGCGGCAGCGGCGGTAGCGGTACGGCCGTGATTGTCTACCAGGTGAGTATCTCTGTCCGTGGACGTCCACTTAACCATTTAAGTGGACTTGGGCTGGCGGCCCCGTGGACAGGCCGTGACCGCTTACAGCCTGATCCAGCTACATCAGAAGATGGAGAAAAGATGAATAAGACTCCCTATGCTTCAGCCATAGGTTCTATCATGTATGCTATGCTATGTACAAGACTGGATGTGGCACATGCTATTAGTTTGACTAGTAGGTACCAATCCGATCCAGGTTTGGAACACTGGACGGCGGTCAAGAATATCTTTAAGTACATCAGAAGAACTAAGGATATGTTTCTCGTATATGGCGGTGAAGAAGAGCTCGTCGCAAAATGTTACGTCGATGCTAGCTTTGACACTGATCCGGATGACTCTAAGTCTTAGTCCGGATACGTATTTGTTATGAATGGAGGAGCAGTAAGCTGGAGGAGTTCCAAGCAATCCTTGGTGGCGAGATCATCAACAGAAGCCGAATATGTTGCTGCCTCGGAGGCAACACGGGAAGCAGTTTGGATGAAGGAGTTCATATCCGAACTAGGCGTGCTTCCAAGTGCGTTGGATCCAATAGTTATCTATTGTGACAACAATGGTTCCATAGCCAATGCTAAGGAGCCAATGTCTCACAAGAAGTCCAAACATATCAAGCGCCGTTTTTCACTCCATCCGTGAACATGTCGTGGATGGGGATGTGAAGATTTGCAAAGTACATACGGATCTGAATGTGGCAGATCCATTGACTAAACCTGTCTCAAGGGCAAAACATGATCAACACCAGAACTCAATGGGTGTTAGATTCATCACTATGTAATATAGATTATTGCCCCTAGTGCAAGTGGGAGACTGAAGGGAATATGCCCGAGAGGCAATAATAAAGTGTTTATTATGTTATTCCTTGTTTATGATAGATGTTTATTTCTCATGGTAGAATTGTATTAACCGGAAACATTAATACATGTGTGATTAATAAACAAACCAAAGTTCCTAGTGAAGCCTCTCTTTTAACTAGCTCGTTGATTAACAGATGATCAAGGTTTCGTGATCATCGACATTGGATGTTGTTAATAACGGGGTCATGTTATTAGGAGAATGACATGATGAACTTAAACCCTAACTAAGTATAACAATACGATCAAGTAATTTAGTTTTTTTTGTTATGTCTTACATTCGGAGTAACATTGTTCCTTAGACCATGAGATCATGTTAATCACTAATACCGAAAGAATACTTTGATGACTTCAAACGTGACACCATAACAGGGTGACTATAAAGGTGGCATTAGTTATTCGGAAAGTGTTAGTTGAAGCTCATCGATCAAGAATGGGATTTGTCCATCCAATATGAAGGATAGATATACTCAGGGCCCTCTCGGTGATATCACATCGACACCGCTCGCAACCAAGTGATATGATCACAAGGATGTTATATCACGGGAACGAGAAAAGAGTACTTGTCAGATAACGAGATCGAAAAAGGTACGGTGCATACCGATGATCGGATCTCGGACAAGTAATATATCGCGAGACAAAGGGAAATCGTTACGACGTTGAAAGGTTCACACGATCACGAGAGTCATCGTTGAATATATAGGAGTCATCACGGACCTCCAGATCCCGCTGTTGATTATTGATCGGAGAGGAGTCTCGATCATGTCTGTAATATTCGCGAACCGTAGGGTGACACACTTCAGGTTCAATGAAGCGCTAGAGAGGATACGGAATACCGAAGAATATTTTGGGCAGCTCCGAAAAATTGTTTCGGGGGAAAATTGAAATAGTTCAAGGGGTTTTTTCGTCGAATGGTTGTTAATAGAATTAAAAAATGGTTCGAGGGGCTGCATGCAAATGTTTGTTAATGGAATTAACAAATATAAATAAAGAAACAAAAATGTTTTATTTATTTATTAAAGAAAAACCTTTGGATTTTCTAAGTGGGAAATTAAGGAATTTTGAGTGGGTGTGAGTGGGGCTTCCACTCACATGAAGAGAGGAAGGAGTGGGGGCACCCATGTCTGGCCGCACCCTCCCTTTGGGCTGCCTCCCCCTCCCCTATAAAAGGAGGGTGAGGCCTCCCTCTTCTTCACACACTTGCCCACTTCTTTTCCCTTCCACCCGCTGCTCCATTTCATGGTCTCCGGCTTGGCGAAGCCCTGACCGTGGGATTCTTCACCACCACCATGCCATCGTGCTGCTGGAATTCCGGGGGATCCTCTACTTCCGCAACCCGCTGGATCGAGGGAACGGAAGTCTTCATCGAGCTGAACGTGTGACCGATTACGGAGGCACCGCCGGATTGCGGTGCACTTCTTCTCGCTCGGGATCGGCGTGAGAACGACTACACCAACAACGAGATCTTATCTCGTACCACTTTGAGTCTTTGAGGGTATGTTATCTCAAGACTCTCTATCTCCCCGTTGCCTTTCATCTCAAAGATTAGATCTTGGCCATCCGGGTTTATCGCGCGTAGGAATTTTTTTTGTTTTCTATGCAACGTACCCTCCATGTTGTTATTCGTGTAATGGATAATGTATCTGTGTACCACTTTGTATGTTGTTCACGATTGAATTTCTTGGGATCGTGAATGTATGCATATGAGGGGTTGTGGACCATCCGGTTTGGGGCCTCTACACTTCGCCTCCAAAACCACAGACCATAAATGAGAATGCTACGGAGATGATTTACATAGGGTCAAAGTATCTTTGATCAAGTATTTATCCCTAATCACCTCTTGCTATAACCCATCCTTGATATAGCAATTCCAAAAAAAATTATATAAGAGATTGATGTTCTTTATATTTAAATCAGTAACCCCAAGCCCCCTGGCCCCTCTAGGATAAATATTTTCAAAGTTGGGCGACTTTTTTTGCCATACCCATTCATAGCAAGTGGTTGAAATGTTTCAGTTTGTTTTTGTTGATAATGCATAGATAAATCTGGGATACCTGTAAATGATTTTTTTGGACATTTCTAGGAGAAAACGAGTGCACACTTGTAAAATTTGAATCAACTTTCTATTGTTATGTTATTGAGTGCCGAGTGGATAGGTGTGTTTGATGTTCTCTGAATAAAAAAAACTTCTCCGTTCATACATCCTTCTCATTTGGAGCTGAAATCAGTCAAGACTAATGGACTAGCTCTAGTGAGGAATAAAATAAAGGGTCTTGGGAACACATTATTAATTCTTTCGGCCCTTTACCTAGGTGAATAAGACATTTCGTCTTCATGAAAGAAATCTAGACTAAAATTAGTGAGATATGTACAAGAAATTGTGTAGGTCACATATTGATAAAATTGTGTAAGCATGGCATTGCTCTACCTTGTGAATAAAATTTATGATGTCAATTTACTTCTTGCTCTATGATTATATGTAATATATGTCGGAAGCTATAAATGACAATGCTCTATGGTTTGAATACCTCTTTTAATAAATATGGAAAATGCTCATTGGGAGCGTTTTGAAGCGAAAAATAGTTGCCGATATAACTATGGGATATGGTTACCCAAGGATGTTTGTTAACGATGAGGTCATATTGGAGATTCTAGCTCTTGGACTTGATCTCGCTGGGGACATACACCAGTTCGCGATGGTCCCTCGTGATATGGTTCCTCACACAAAACTACCCGTGAGCACATATACTTCATATTTGTCCATTACAATTGTTTATTCCCTCTGCTTAATCTTGACATCAGTTGAATTTGCAATGTTAAGTACCTCTACGAAGATTATATTTCAAGTGTTTAATAACTAAAAGAAAACTTGGATAACATAGGTAAGATCAGATTTAAGCATAGATGACCTATCCAAAAGCATCCGCTCAAAAAATAATTTTATTTCCACTCCCACTTTTAGGATCGGAATAAAAAATAACCTTCACCTATGAAACCAAATAACATAAATGAGAATGGTACGAAGATGATTTACATCCGGTCAAATTATCTTTTCTGAAGTGCTTAGACCTAATCACCTCTGGCCACAAACAATCCTTGCTATTATATTTCCAAGGCCATTTACATAGGAGATTGATGTTCTTTTTATTTAAATTTGTAACCCCGGGCTAGATGCTCAACATGCATTTTGTACGTTTTGCTCACTAAGGGCTGCAACATGCACCATGGTCCACACCACATATGGCTCCATTGTGGTATCTGGCCGACCGTATATACCTTCATGATTACCTTATATGTCCAATAAAAATAGAATACCTTTTCTTGAACTCATTAACAAATGGGTTTTCTATTTTTCAGGCCCCCACTACTCTAGTTTTCCCAGGATATTAGCTTTGGCACAAATTAATTCAAATTCTAAAAAGTAGTTAGAAAGAGATAAAAACGTCATATGGTCTATTTAGTGCCCAAATTAGAGTGCTTCCATTTTGCCACATAATTTTGGTACTTTATTAAAAAAAACCTAGTTTTAACACTTAAAAATAAAAAAACGTTTTTTGTGCCAAAAAGTTGAAACACCCTTTAAGACTTCTGTTCGCCATGCCAAGATGCACTTTTGCTAAAAATTTGGGCGCATTGCCATCAACTATGCCATGCAGATGGTCATTTTCCTGAAAGTGATGACAAATCATACACGATAGCCTTTTTTAAAACCGTGTTTTGTTATATTGTGATAACTCAAGTTTTGTATCTTTTTTGTCGGCGGGTGCACATAAAAGGTCTCTATGTGCTAGTTTTTTTGTTTTTAATTTCTTGATTGCTTTGAAATTTTGGTCAATATTGTTGGCATAGCCATTCATAGCTGGTGGTCAAAGTATTTCATTATACTGAGTGTCGGGAATATTTAATTATAGCTGGTGGTAAAACTAGAGCACACTTGTACGTAAAATTTTAATCAACTTTCTTTTGTTATTATACTGAGTGTCGGGAAGATTTGGCCTGCTGGATGTTCTCCAGATCGAAACCTTATCCATTTATACGTCCTTCAAACTAGGAGGTGAAATGACTCGAGACTAATGGACTAGCTCTGGCGATGAATATCAAAATTGGTCTTTGGAACACATTATTAATTCTTTCTGCTCTTTTTCCTTGTGAATGAGACATTTCGTTTGCATGATAGAAATCTAGACTAAGAATAGTGAAATATTTACATGAAATTGTGTAGGTCACATTTTTATACAATTGCGCAAGAATGATATTACTCTACATTACGAATGAAAATTATGTTATCGACTTACTTGTGCTATGAATATATGTAATTAATATAGGAAGCTCATCGCTAGCTTTTTTGAAGCAAAAACATGTTGCCGATACAACTAAGGGACACAGTTATCCAAGGATATTTGTTATTGATGAGCTCATCTTGGAGTTTCTTTCTCTTAGACGAGGTATCATTGGAAACGGGTATACAATAGTTCGCGTTGGTACCTTGTAAAATTGTTTCTTGGAAAAAAAATCGCAGGAGCACATCTCTTTCATATTTGTCCATTAATATTGTTCCTCCTATCTAAGCATCCTCGTAAAACATGGGTTCTTTCCATCCCCACTACCATTTTAGGAGACGAATAAAAAAGAACATTCACCTCCGAAACCACATACCATAAATGCAAATGGTACGAAGATGATTTCCATTGGGTCAAAATATATTTTCTCACGTACTTATCCTTGATCTCCCCTTGCCACAAACCATCCTTTATATAAAAATTCCCAAGCCATTTACATAAGAGATTGAAGTTGTTTATATTTCAACATGTAACCCCAAGCCCCCCCCCCCCCACTCCCAGCGCCCCGCTTGCTCTTTACGTTAGACTACAATATTCTATAGTAGTAGGTGCTATTAATAACCTTCTACTTCCCTTGAAAGCTTAATATAGATTTATATATAGAAACCAAATAAATAAATTCAAGAATCCAACAGAAATATTACTAATCAAACTTTGAAGTAAAACTTACATCCCCCTCCTCTAAATAGAAAACCCTTCGAACTAGTTGTCTTCGATTCAACTTTCTCCTCAGCATCCCCCGATTCATTAATTGTTAGCCAATGTTTGAACAGATATTTTGAATGCCGAAGTACCAGATTGGAACTATCCTAATCTTCCCTGTTATAGTATGAATATGTACCAACATCCCGAAAATGGCGTAGTTAATTCTATGAAAAAAAATGATATTCAGGCCACTTTACTAGTCAAAGAGCCGGACTATAAGGACATCTTTGTATTGTAGGAATTTCATAGGAATTTTGTAGGATTCCAATATTACTTGGAATTTTTTTCCTATGGTTGGTGTTTGAGTCAAAGGAATGGTGCCACCTAAATTCATATGGAATGGATTCATATGCCTCAATTCCATTGGAATTTCAACTTCCAGGCCAAATCATTTTTTAGACTAAAGCGCGTAAGATCAAGGTATTTTTTTGTTTTTTTTTTACATTTTATCCAAATGACTACTCCCGTGATTTTCCTACGTTTTATCTATCATCTCTTTTGCATAGGCAAAGCTATGAGATTCGTATGTTTTTTAATCCTGCAATCCAAAGAGGCCCTAATGTTTTGATTCCTAGCACATGCTAAATCATCTTCAAAAATATCACGGGCATATTGGACGACGGCTAACCCATTAAGAAACAGGAGCAATCAAAACCTTTCATAAGCCCTTTTTCAAACACTCTTTTTACTGAAGCAGGAAGAATAAATGTTTCCCTGCAATTGGAGTGTCATAAATCCTGTAATTGTCTCTAATTCCCGGGCATTTGTGGAGGAACCCTGCTATACGTTCAAAATTCTCCGTCCGAAACGAATCAGTCATGCCAAACAATCCATCAGAATTTTCTTCCAAAAGCAGCATTACGTCAGATCATAGCCACCGCACATTCATCGACACTGCATGCAGTACGTTTTTTTTACCTTTCCAAGACCCAAGTTTGTCCTCAAAACGACTCTCTACTGGGTGCCACTCTAGATTTTTCACTTTTCTGTGATGGATAGGGATTCCCGAATAATTAAAAGGTAAAGAGCCGGACTCACAACCAAAAATTTGCCTGTACCGATCCTCTACCTCCTTAGCCTTTCCAAAACAAAAAACTTCGCTTTTATGAGAGTTAATCTTGAGACCCGACAATTTCTCAAAGATACACAAAATTAACTTAAGGTTTAGAGCCATATCTAGATCATGCTCTAACAATAAGATGGTATCATCGGCATACTTGAGGATAGACAAACCTCCATCTATTAGGTTAGGGATTAGACCTCCAATATGTCCATTATCCTTAGCCCTAGCAATAAGAATTGCTAACATATCTGCAACAATATTAAAAAAGTATAGGAGATAGAGGATCTCCTGGCCTAAGTCCTTTTTTCGTCTGAAAATAATGACCAATATCATCATTAACCCGAATACCAACACTTCCTCCCTGAACAAACTGCATAATCATGTTGCACCACTCCTGTGCAAACCCTTTCATACGCAAAGCTTGTTGGAGAAAGGGCCATTTGACCTTATCATACGCCTTTTCAAAATCAATTTTAAAAGAACACCATTCAATTTCTTCCTCTTAAGCTCATGGATAATTTCATGAAGGACAACAACTCCTTCTAGGATGTTTCTCAAAGCTGACTGAGAGGGTCTAACCACCTTATTCACAATTTGGGTAATACGATTAGTACCCATCTTTGTGAAAATCTTAAAACTAACATTGAGTAGACATATAGGTCTATATTGCTGGATCTGAACAACATTCTCTTCCTTGGGAAGCAAAGTAATCACACCAAAGTTCAGTTTAAACAACTGAAGATTACCTTTCTTTAACTGGACAAACATGGCCATCAGATCAGATTTAATAATTTCCCAGAAATTCTTATAAAACTCTGACGGGAACCCAACTGGTCCAGGAGCCTTATTCAATTCCATCTGCGATATTGCCTCAAAAACTTCTTCCACTAAGAAATCTGAAGTGAGAATATCGTTTTCCTCTTGAGATAACTGCGGTATATCCATAATATTACTCTCCACTGAGAAAATATTATTAGGAATCGACGGCCCAAAGAACTTCTTATAATATTCAGTAATATAGGTTTTAAATTTTTCATGCAGTATGTATAGTGCACTCTGTTTTATTTTGAAAGTAATGCAAACTATTGTGATGCTTGGTGAGAATGCGACCATGTTGGGAAAAAAAATCCGGACTACAACATACTCTACCGGTCCCCACTACAGCATCTCCCAGATATTATCAGCTCGTGTGGGAAAAAAGAAGACATCAACTGGACAAGTAGCAGTAGTGATGCCGATGACCTTGACAATCACAAGAAATTGACTTGTATATGAAACGCCACCCAACACAGCTAACTCACACCGATTGGTTCAGAATAAGTGATGTATGTTTTGTGTGGCACGGGTAACTTCACGACGAAAATCTTGTGGAAAAAAAGAAGAAGACCCTACAAAAGCTAGCACTCGTCTAGTGATAACGATTTTAATGGCAGGTGCATCTTTTATTGGGAATCTCACTCACAGTAACTTGTTTTACTAGGGTTGACGATGGCGGCTATATGCAGAAGACCATCACATTCTACACTGACTCTTTTCTTCTGACGTGATCGATGGAGACTCTTGGACAGATGCGGCCATGATTGCTGTTAGCCCAGTTTCCAACTCGATTGTGGTGGAGCGGCTGTACGGTGTGCGAGTCGCCATGAACCTCTATGCGATTCATCTGCGTGCTGTGTTACAGCTGCTCATAATCCTTGGACTCTTCTGAATTTCGTATATAAGATTTTCTCTTTATCCATTAATTAAAGCATGTGCTATTTTTTCAGATTGGTAGAGATATAGGGAAAAGGGTCAGAATCCCGTATATCATGCATGTCTCGTACCTATGAAGACACAGGTTATATATCTACAAGCTCATCAGCTGTGCTGTTTCTGTTTAAGTTGTTTTTCATTGATATATCCAATCAATGACAGATCCAAGTTTAAATAAACTAGTCATTAACACGTGCGCTTGCATGGGCTAGTTTAAATAAGTATTTTAGCATGTGCTTTAAAAACATTAGAGAGTTTTTCACTTCCTTTGTCAATATCCATTGAATTTTTTTATTGAATCATTAATATATTTGTGTTGGATTCAAAATTTAATATGATAAACGTGACTTTGAAGATCTAATAGTTAGTAAATTTTATTTAGAAACAACATCTCGCCTTCTAATTCTTTGAAAGCATTTTTTTCTTTGTAGATATGACTTTTGAACCTCGGTACAACGGAATTCTTACTAAATCTATGGGAAAATATATGCAGCTTAAAAGAATTTGTTATTAATTATGTATATAGGCATTTTGTAAGAAAAATTTTCATTTGAATTTTTATTAAAAAGTCAATATGAGCAGTGTGAATTTTAAGAAAATGGGATTTCCATTATCGAACAAATAATCTTTGAGTAGAAAACTTTAGTTGTTTATTAAAATTAAAAATTATTTGTCAACACCGATACATCTTCAGACAATTTCTGTATGTATTAATATACGTGTGGGTTTTTTTTGATGAATATATTTCTATAAAACTGGTATATCTAATAAGTCTCTTGTCCATTCAGCATCTTCCCAACATGTATTCACAGGATCTCGGTTTTCGATTCCCTTTTCTTCTCCCTATTGATTTTTTAAAGAAGTCTTTTCTTTGGCATTATCCAATTTTTCACATTTTTAGCTGTATCCCCACCGGGACTGCTCTAATTTCTTCGCTTTATGGCTCCTCTATTTGGATCGGGAAGCTGCTATTTGGATCGGGCTCCTCTATTTGGTTGAAAGGTTATTTCTACGTTGTTTTCTAGAATTAACGCGAGGGCTCCTAGGGTGTACTTATAAAAATTTGTATGTACGTAGATTGTAATTGGAATATTCAATATAGTTGAGTTCCACTCTTCTTACACGGACATAATATGAAGGTGATACCTTTTCTTTTTTGACGGCATGTCAAGGTGGAACCTTGGCATCCTTATTTGCATGCCGCGGGACATACGGCCATGTGCGTCCGACGGCAGCAATTTTATCACAAATAAAATTTCATCCTCTCAGGTGGTACCTTGGCATCAAACAGCTCATTAGGCATGCCTGATTGCTAGATCAAACGCCAGATTTATTACCGTTTTATTGCATAATAATTGGGCGCTGCTGTCGGGGACATGAATCTGCGATCGGCGCGATAGTCAATAGGATGCAAGTATCTAGACACGTAGATGTACGATTCCTCAAGAGTCCCAGTGAAAAAGAAGTACCGATCAGCTATCTGATTGTGGGCTATGATTTTTTTTAATGTACTTGTATTATTCCTAACAGTCCCAATGAAAAAATATCTACCGATCAGCTATTTGATTGTGGCCCAAAACATGTACGACTCCAATTTTTTTTCTGCACATGAACACAGTACGATTCCATCCTGGTGCTAAGAGTCCCACCAAAAATAAAATTATCGATTCAGTTATTTGATCATGACCGCATAATTTAGATCGAAAGGTTATTTTTACGTTATTTTCTAGGATTAACGTGAGGGCTTCTAGGGAGTCTTCAATTAGTAAATACTAGGAAGATTTGGCTGCCGCCGCGGCCGTGGAAGAAGAATCTGTGACAATACCATTGGATAGTTTTTTTTGAAACGGATACCATTGGATAGTGGATTGTGGGAAACATCTACAATAACACTATCAAACTAATCGTACGATCTGTACTATTCCAAGCAAAATAATACAAAGGCCCCACTTGAAAATCAGGATCTATATCTTCTTTGTCTACAAATGCCAATGTAATGGAAAACTGGGAAAGGAAAAAAAACAGTTCATTGGTTAGATGTGATAACTGGAAACAAACTCCAATGTTTGTGAAGCTAGCTTCACTGTTTGTTGTCTATTCAGTAGTGGTAAATCAACCGGTTTTCACTACATAATGTAATATACATATACAAAGAGAGGAACATGTTATTACAGAAGGTCTCAGTGCACCTTGGAAACCATCTGTACCTCCCATTACAAAAGAAGTTTCAGTCTACAAACTATATGTGCCTCCTGTGAGATAATTTGGACGACCGTGAGGGACTTTGTAGTGTCTTCGCAATGGCACGCCAAGCCAGTGACATATGAGAACTTTGTTGTAGGGTCCCGCTGGTTGTTCTGATTTAAAATTGAACTGCACTTCCCTATGAGAGCTATCTAGCAACAAAATAATTGAAATGAATACTGCACAGCCACAACAACGAAAATTAACTGAATTCTAAGCAGACTTGCATGACCATGAACTTAAATAATTTTTAGAAATGACGCTAGAGAAGGGTTGAGAATACTGCACTTGTTTCAACATCTAATAGGGTAGTTACTTACTCTAACTTTTGTTTTTTTCATGAACATTATGATTTATCTTTACAGGTAGTTAACAGAGGTTTGTTGTAGGTGCCCTAGAGTGCCCAGATTATAGAATCATCAGGGTGTCCTAGAGGCATGCATACCAGTGCATACAACCAGTATCACAACTATGTAACGCAGATGAATACTAAAGGAGATCACCCATTATCTGGAGTATGAAACCAGTTAAACTAATCCAATAAATAAATAAACTTCACATATTTATACAATAAGAAAAGAAATTCAGATAACTAACTGCATGAAAGATCTTTTTTCGAATAGATTCGACGTTGTCCCCGCATGAATTCAAAAGAGTTTTTTTTTTCTAACGGCATGTGCAGTCCCTGCACCGCAGGCCTCCTGTTTGGTGGTAGCATGAATTGAAAATAGTGACAGGAAGCTTATAGGGGTTTGAATCTGGAAGCAAAAAAATTTAATTCCCCTGCCAGCGGGCTCCTCATTCGTGGTAATATGAATTTATAAAATAGTGACAGGAAGTTCATACGGGTTTTAAGCTGAAAGCTTAAATTGTGAACTCACCACGAAATATGTGACAAAAATGCCACAGTTCCATGGAGGTCTTGGGGAAAATTTGTACTGACATGAGCACAATAAAACTATATGACCACCTCCATGAAAGGAGAAAGAAAAGGAAATTAATGCTAGTTTGCAATGCCAGTTTGTGTAAGTGGTGTAGGATACAATGAAAATAACCATGTGTACTTGATGAATTTTTCACCGGTCCCACAATTTCATCGGCGTGAAACCACAATGAAATAACAAATAAAGTGTTTATAAAAGCACACCCCTATAAGATTTTTCTGCGAACTAAATTGTTGGACTTTAAATTATTATAAAAAAAAACACCGAAAGCATTGCTTGAGCTGTGGAGTAATGGATTTAGAATATCAGCAATACCTTTGAAATACCTCTTCTTTAAATTAGGATGAAAGATCACTTGAGACATGCTTTTCAGTTGTGCAGCAATGTGTGTACAACACCGCAATTATGGTAACACCTAGTTTGAAAACCCTTTCAATCTCACGCTCTTCAAAAACTGAGTAGGAAAGTACTATCAAAATTACAGAAATTCATAAACAGAAAAATTGATGCAACTATTGTATGTTGACATAACCCGGTCTTTGTATTTCAGATCTTGATATTATGAAAACATATCATCCCAGTAGCTGCAAACTTGCAAGCCAGTACAAAGTAAGTTATGAGATAGTGATTTAGAACAAAAATCCAAATCATATTCCGTAGCCCTCTATGTGGAACATCACTAATATCTTGCAATACCTAGGAGGCAAATACCTAGGAGAGCAAATGGTTGCAATTTTAATGCTCGGCAAATCAATGTTTCAAATAGCGGGATATTGCATATAGCGGCGACTCTTAAAAACAGCTATAGCCGACATATAGCGGGATATAGCGGCGTTATAGCGGCAAGTTGTACACCGCGTCATTTAGCGGCAACATGCTCAAACAGCTATATCGGAGCTATAGCGAGGCTATAGCGGGCTATTTAAAACTATGGCAAATACTGAGCTGCAAAGTATCGAAATAAAACCTAGAGAAGGTTCATGCCGAGTCCGGGGGACTTATGATCAGATTGGAAAGAACTGACATGCGTTTTTGAAAGTGAACCATTTCTGAGACCGAATAGTCGAATTAGCTCACTTTGGTAGCCTGCAAAAAAAATTAAAATAAATTAGTATTTGAGATTTACTTGGTGCAGTACAAAAATGGAAAATTTAGAAATTGATATCATGCAAATGAACATTAATCCATGGAAGAAGGGATAATAAGTACATGAGTTAATCGGCAAGAAAAAGAAGCTCAGATGTACTGCAACTTATGCAGATGATAATCAGCTGCAACCATTTTTGCTTTTTGGCGAATAAATAGGAAGAATGGATACTCACTTATTAGACTAAGATTTATTAGAGAAATGCCAGCCGTACAAATTTCAAAGGGGTCCTAATTTCAAATACATCCTAAAAATACATGGTGCAGTACTTTATTCCCAATTGTTACAAATATTACCAAAAAAAACACACATTTTCAAATTTGTTCATCTAATAGATTGTATACACACAAAACTGGTACATAAAACAACACACCAACGGACGAATCTATCGCCATTCACCCTGTCGACTGAAACCAAGAGAACAAAAAGAACATGATCTAACAATTAAAAGACCACAATGAACAATCGAGTATAGAGCAGCAGATATCCAGAAGAAGGAACATGGTGCTCGCCTTGCCTTATTTCCTGACGATTATACCTCATATTACGCTACCACCAGTTTCTGAATAAAGAAAGTAGCGGGCACAACCTTATAATACCTTAGGGCATCTCCAATGTTTAGTTTCAATTGAGGCCATAACCTGGGACCCACGACATATCTTATAGCACACTAAAAAGCTCACAATGTTTAAGATCCAACTAGACCTTAAGGTGGAGCCCACATAGGAGAACATTTGACCAATTGCTAAATACAAAGAGTGTAAAGTATGTGAGAGAAACATTACTTTCCTTTATTAAATTCCTTATGGCAAGGCCATAGTGGTATGGGTGGTTCTTAAGAATTTAAGCTTAAGGTCTAGTCTCACAATGTATAAGGGTGGGTCTTAAGACCACTTTTTGGCTTAAGGCCTCTCCTTATTTCTACATTGGAGATGCCCTTAGAATACCAAATACACAGCCATGCTAGCTGTAGCCCCGCAGGGAAGCTCGAAACGAGTCACCAGGCCTTGGAGCCATCCTAGCGGCAGCAACACACTGGCCTATATGGTCCTCTACTGTATGTGGCGAATTTTTGATGTGCTGACTTCAGAACTGAATACCAAAATAAAAGATGAAAAGTGGTGCTAGCAGGTTGTCTCTTAAACTGAATTTGTTTCTTCACAGATGTGCTTTTGTAGCTAACAGGAATTTCTTCAGAACATTGCATGATATATGTGAGAAGTGTGCATCTGTTATGATCTACTTTTTAAGAAGTTCTGAACCTGATCTTCTATTGTTTAGATTTCCTTATTTGCTAGGATCAGCAATGTGCAGCTACATGCTAATCAAATTAGTTCCCTCTCCTCTAACCATGGTCACTATGCAAGCAATAAGATCCTGACTTCCTTTCCATCTCTAATTAGAAAATGACACTGGCATGATATATGCCCTTTTTGTTATAACACCGAAATTATGAAGTCTGGGGTGTCGTGAGTGTACACATGTATATCTAGATAAACAGGACATCAAATTCTAAACCTGAAAGAATGGGTGCAAAGTGGTTCCTATCATCTTGAATATTAGCCCAACTAATGGTCCCATACTGTCATCTAAATTCCTAATTTGTAATTCGATATGCATGCATTAGATCAACACATGAGCGAAGAACAGATCATTTTACTCAGACCCCTTGGTGCTCTCAGGTGGAACGCGTACCTGATTGGTTTAGGATTTGGAGACGTCTCAAACTGTTTGGGGACAGACTTTGGCCTCCTACAAAATTTCTCCTCTTCAGCATCAGTATGGACAGCGGATGCCAACAAGATCAGTGTGCTCCAGGGACGATGACGACACCGTTTCCTGCAACGCGCCACTTTTGCTACTAACGTTCCTTCACCTTGACCCAGCAACGATTGCCGCTCACCGTCGAGTTGTCGCTGCCGTGATCTTCGGTATCAGGCTGCTGCCGCCTCCGGCGATTGATGGGATTGACCACCATCGAACCATGATGGTAATCTGAATCTCTGCTTCCTCTTCCTACTCCCTAGCGCATGCTGAGAACCATGAATCAATAATACTCTGAACCATCCAGCAATATATTCCCAACATCCAAGCCCCTCTGAAGCATAAATCAAGAACCCTCTGAACCAAGAACCATAGTAAAACGGTCATTGAAAAGTTGATAAGCACCAGCGTCGTTTCTTTTGGACTGGTAAAAACAATTATCACTTGGTTAAATGGAAAAAAGTTAGTCGTTCTACATCCAAAGGGGGACTGAGAGTTAAAGAATTACATTAGAAGAATATAATAATGTTGCATAAGAGCATCTCCAACAGTGTTTCTAAAATAAGGCAGGGCGTCATTTTTTGGCACGCGGCGCCACAAACGGAGCAAACACCCAATTAAATCACGCACCCAAAAAATTCCAGCACGTGGTGGATTTCGCTGTCCGAGGCAGCTGTGTGCCAGCAATGGCGCACTGCAATATTGCGTCTCGGAATTTTAATGAGTTGACTTTTTAGTCATGTGGAAAACTGACGTCGCCCGTGGCCGCGCTAAAACTGCTAAAATGGCGCTATAAAACTATTTTAGTGCGTCAGCATTTAGGGCGTCTGTTGGAGATGCTCTAAGTAGTGGTGCAAGTTAGAGACACAGGGATTGTCTCTGGCACAAGTTGGCAAAGACAATTATTTGAGAAACAAAATAGTAGCTGCTGTATGGCCAGGATCATCCGACTTTCCCTCCTCGAAGGAGCTCCTTCAAGTTAAACAAACATACTTCAGAGGCAGAAAATTTTCCAAGACAAGGAGTACTGCCGGTGGAAAGAGTCGTGGAATTTATAGCCGGATGCCCAACATGTATGCATTGGGTACGTTCTGCACACTAGGGGCTGCAACATCCACCATGGTCCACGACACATATCGATCCATTGTTTTAAAGAATACGTCATAAACAGACGTATTGGTTTCCTAGAAGTAAGGCCAACACTACTAGAGATTTGCTTATAGCAGCATATCCTACCACAGGCGAACAAGAAAAAACCATGCGCCTGGGCTAATTAGCGCAGGCGAACAGTTAAACGGTACGCCTGGGGTAAGCCTGTTACCCCAGGCGAACAAAACTCAGCCGCACCTGGGGTAAAGTGTGGCAGGGCCACCACCGCAGACCCCCGGGCACTCTTCCTTTACCCCAGGCGAACAGAATACCGGTTCGCCTGCGGTATAACAAATACCCCAGGCGAATACGGGAAGAAGCGACTGGGGTAAAAAGTGGACTGGGGTAGCTGCCGTTAGCGCAGGCGTACGACGTCCCTGTTCGCCTGGGATAAGGAAACGCCTGGGGTAGCACCCCTTCGCGCAGGCGCATCCCATGCCATATTCGCCTGGGGTAATATTTGTCCTCAATATAAGTGCGGCCAGCCACCCACCACCACCCCTATCCACCCCACTCACTCACTCACTAGTCCAAACTCGAGCCATTAGTGCTCCTAGCTCAATCCCCCACACCCCTCCACCATTTTTAGCCAATTTAACCAATCATGTTTGTTATATTTTAGCTAGTATGCTACCCCACTTTCCCTCTTCCAAATCTCTCCACTAGATCTACTAACCGGACACTAGATCTCACCACAAATGCACCACTAGCTACTTCTAGATCTATCACTCTCTTATCGGTCGTCTCTACGGTGATCTTCGACGTCGTCATCGCGTCTATATATTTTGCATTGTGTGTCATCTTAATAGGTGCGTGGGATTGGTCGGTGGATGAGAATTCGTTCTCTTTTTCATTTTATTGTGTTGCCATGAGGATGAGTTGCCAATGTTTTGCCGAAATGTTGATTCATTTCCTTTTCGGCAAATTTCTGGCGCTCCGCATTACACCTTTTGTAGGAAGGTCATGCCGAAATTTTCCGTGAAAACCGGATCTAGTTAATGAAACCTCTCCCTCTTGCATTTTGTAGCAATGGTCATTGCGATGAGGACAAGCGTGGTGCATAGGTACGTGCGACGCGCGACGGCCGAGATGCATCGAAACAACCGCACCGAGATAGAGTGTCCGTGTCGGAAATGCAAGCTGGGGTCTTTGTTCAAACCAGATTCTGGTAATGTGGAGAAGCACCTGCTCAGGTATAGTTTCATGGAGGGCCACACTAAGTGGATGGATGATGATGAAGACGATGATCACGTCGAGACCAATTGGGCGGCGACATGTGAAGATGATCAGGAGGAGTCTGAACATGGCAATGGAGAGGACGAAGAGGCTGTCGACGGAGACGAATATAATGAAGAAGAAGGTAGTCATGGTGATCAACAACATGAAGACGAGGACATGAACACCCCGCTAACTTCAGTCGTGCGGGACCCTCATGTTCAAGATCTTCTTCTCACTAACACGTCGACCGACGCCAGACGTAAATCTAAGATCACGCAACTAGAGATAGACTCTGCAACTCCGTTATATGACGCAAGTTGCGGGACGGAGGAGTCACGCTTGAGAGTAGCTCTGGATCTTCTTGAGATGAAGGCAAAACACGGATGGACCGACACAAGCATGGACGATCTTCTGCGATACCTGAAGACGCACTTACCTGAAGGGAACACATGTGCTAGTAGTCTACAGGAGGCCAAGAAAATCGTGTGCCCCCTCGATTTACCACACACAAAATACCACGCTTGCGTCCGTGACTGCATAATTTACCGTAACGAGCACGCGGACCAGATAAAATGTCCGCTGTGCGGTGCTGATCGTTACAAGAGGGGGACGAAGAAAGGTCCTAGGAAAGTTGTGTGGTACTTTCCACTCATTCCCCGTCTGCAGCGGTACTTCGTGGACCCCAAGGAAGCAAAGCTCATGCGCTGGCACGATGACAGAAAGAAGGCGGTGCTGAGCGATCCAGAACGTGTTGAAAAACCAGTGTTAACACACCCTTCGGATGCACGTCAGTGGAAAGCATTAGACGCATTCGATGAAGAATTCGGGAACGACCCAAGGAACATCAGGCTTGGTGCGAGCACCGACGGTCTCAATCCGTTTGGCAATCAGAGCAGCAAACATAGCACCTGGCCCGTGTTTGTATGGATGTACAACCTCCCCCCGTGGCTGTGTCTGAAGAGGAAGTACATACACATGAGTATGCTGATTCAAGGGCCGACCCAGCCAGGGAGCGATATCAAACTGTATCTCGAGCTATTGAAGGAGGAGCTAGACACGTTGTGGGAGGAAGGGGTGGAAACATGGGACGCCTTCAAAGAAGAAACTTTTCGTATGAGAGTCGCACTGATCACGACGGTGCAGGACTATCTCGGATACGGATATATTGCGTGTCAGGTGTGCCATGGACACAAGGCTTGTGTCAGGTGCATGGAATTTACCCCGTTTCTACAGCTACACAAGGATCCCGGATCTTCTAAAACCGTATACATGAGGCATCGAATGTGGCTACCACTGAACGACCCGTGGAGAAAGCGCGGAGACCTGTTCAACGGTAAAGATGAGCTCGATCTACCTCCACGCAAGAGAAGAGGAGAAGAGATCAATACTCTACTGAAGAATTGGAAAACGTGTCCTCCGTCGGGAAAGGTACAAAAGCGGAAGCGAGGAGAGAAAAAGTGTCCTCCGCCAGAAGGACCGCTCTTGGGGGTATGGAAAAGGAGGTCCGTGTTTTGGGACTTGCGGTACTGGCCAATCCTCGGAGTGCCTCACTGCCTTGATGTCATGCATATCACGAAGAATGTGTGTGAGAGCTTGCTTGGCACCCTGTTCAACATGCCAGATAGGACCAAAGACGGGCCAAAATCAAGATACGACCTGATGGTCCTGAATATCAGGAGCGAGCTTCACTTACCGCCTTCTACGCGTGAACAGATGGAGGAGGACGAGGATGAGGTGGAGGAGATGGACGACCGCAAGCGGAAAAGGGCTAAGAAACACCAAACTCACCGCCTGAAACCTTCTTGCTTCACTCTAAGCCCCGACGAGCTCGCGCAAATATTCACATGCCTCCTCGGAGTGAAATTTCCCTTAGGTTACGCGGGTCTGATAAGCAGATACCTAGACGCGGAGAAAAAAATCTTCAGCGGGATGAAGTCTCATGACTGTCACGTGATGATGACGCAAATACTTCCGGTTGCAATCAGAGGGATAATGGAACCGCACTTCCGTCAAACGCTCACTGGCCTCTGTAACTTTTTCGATGTCATCACTCGGAAGTCGATAAGCGTGAAGAAACTCGGAAGGTTGCAGGAAGAGATCGTCACCATCCTATGCGAGCTTGAGATGTACTTCCCACCTGCCTTCTTTGATATTATGGTACATCTCTTGGTCCATATCGTGGACGATATCACCAATCTTGGGCCGGCATTCTTGCACAACATGATGGCGTTAGAAAGAATGAACGGGATCATCAAATCATTCGTTCGTAACAGGGCACACCCGGATGGAAGCATCGTCCAGGGATTTCTCACCGAAGAATGCATCTCTTTCTGCAAGAATTTTCTAGGCGATGAGAAGCCAGCTGTTGGTTTGCCCGCAAACAAGCACCTTGACAGGTTCATGGGGGTAGGCCACAACACTGGCAAAAGGGTAATGGACGTGGACTCGTGTGGTCGGAGAGCCGACTTTGAAAGGGCCCACCTAGTAGTGTTACAACACATCGACGATGTCGACCCTTGGATAGAAGAGCACAAAACCGCGATAAAAAACAATGCTCGCAGGCCGATGACGGAAGATGAGATATTTAGAGCACACAACTCCTCTTTCGCGACATGGTTCAAGAAGCAGATTGATGCCGATCCCCCGCCAATGACATGTCAGAAAGATAAAATTGTATTGGCCTTGTCATATGGCCCCGCGCCCAATCTGATGACTTATCAAGCATACGACATCAATGGGTACACATTCTACACGGAGGAAAGAGACAAAAGTAGCGACTATCAAAACTCGTCTATAACGATGGAATCTTACACGGGCGAAGAGATTAGAAGATACTACGGAAAGATCGAGGAAATCTGGGAGCTTGACTACGTTGGGGTAAAGCTGTCGATGTTCCATGTCAGATGGGCTACAAACGTCACGAAAGAAGACGAATATTTCACCACTATGTCGATGTCTGAAGCCAACAAACCCAAGTCCAAGAACCCCACCGCGCAAAATGAGCCCTGGGTATTGGCTAAGCACGTGGAGCAATGCTTCTTCATAACCGACCCGGCAAAGCCTAGTCGTGTTGTCGTAAGAAGAGGAAAAAGGGCCCTCATCGGAATGGATGGAGTCGCCGATGAGAAGGACTTCGACGGCTTAGTCGGAGACCCGATGATGGAAGAACCCGGTGAAGACGATGCACCTTACACCACAAGAAGAAGCAGGACCACACTACCTAGGACAGGTCTTCCATTCACAAGAAGAAGTCACAATATGGCGGTCACGTATTCAACATCGACCAAGAAAGGCAAGAGTAAGAATGTGACGAAAGGTTGAGAGAGGGAAATACTCGCGATATAACATGCTAATAGCTACTATGTACAGTGTGTTTTCAGAGAGAAACACTTGCGGTATCTCGCTAAATCAATCTATTTACGCTCGATGCGACATATTAAATATTTTTGCACATGTTAACTTGCATATATGTATGTAATTTTTAAGTGAAAACCAACGTGGGGGAGCCCCATATAATTAATAGCATTCGTATTGCTCGATGTGTCTCAGGCCGAGGTGGGGCTGCGTAATTTTAGCACAGGCGCATTTTCTACGTCATGCGCCTGGGGTATGGATCTGTGGGCCCGCGCATAACAGGGCCTCCAGCCAAACACATTAGAACTGGTTTGTATCACAAACCGGTTCTAAAGGGTGTGTCCCCTGGGCCCCACCTACCTGCAGCAAATGGCCGCAGGCCTTTAGGACCGGTTATAACAAACCGGTCCTAAAGGCCTGCGGCCATTTGCTGCAGGTAGGTGGGGCCCAGGGGACACACCCTTTAGAACCGGTTTGTGATACAAACCGGTTCTAATGTTTAGCGCAGGCGCATTTCTTACGTTACGCGCCTGGGGTATGGCTCTGTGGGCCTGCGCATAACGAATAGCTACGAACATTAGCGCAGGCGCATTCCGACCTGTTCGCCTGGGGTAAAGTATAGCGCAGGCGCATTTCACTCGTTGTGCGCCTGTAAGTCCTCGCTCTGCTAACCCGCATATCACTCTCGTTTCATATCGATCCCAAACCGCACGCCGCCGTCGTCTCTAGCTCTCATCGCACGCCGCCGTCGTCTCTAGCTCTCATCGCACGCCGCCGTCGTCGTTGTCGAGCAGGAGGAGGAGGAGCGGGAGCAGCAGCAGGAGGAGGAGCAGGAGCAGTAGCGGAGGAGGAACGGGAGCAGCAGGGGAGGAGGAGCGGGAGCACGCCGCGCGCCGTCCCTCTCATCGTCGTCGTCCACGCCGGCCGTCGTCACCCACGCCGCCGTCGCCCACGCCCACGACGAACCCAGGTCAGCCCCCCCCTCTTCCAACGCCCTCATACTACTGCTGCTACTCCATCATACATGCTTTAGCTAGAACTGGATCCGATCGATCATGTACCATTATTTCTGGATTCTGGTAGTTCAGCTCATAGTGGAAATCGATCTGCTAGAATTACACTAGCTGAATCACCTAATGCTATATTTCTTACTCTAGCTGAATCACCTACTAATTACATGTGAATAGAACACTGAAGCTTTGGACACTGCTAGAATTCTCTGTGATTTGTTATTAATTAAGTGCAGTATTTTACTTTGATCAATATATATGGAGGGTTTTTCGGCATGATATATGAATTTCCTGGGAGTTTTTGTGCCATGTGATGACAGCAATGCAAGGAACTGTTTTTGTGGCCATGCATGTGTGCATTCAATTTATGTTGCAGGTACATTGAGTGCCAATGTTTTGTCGGAACGTTGATTCATTTCCGTTCCGGCGAATTTCTGGCACTCCGGCATGACCATTTATAGCCGAGGTCACGCCGAATTTTTCCGGTGACTAACAGTATACGTTTTGTCTACTGCTAGCTAGGGCATGTCTTCTTCTACTACGGATCCGGCTTTATTGGACCACTACATCCTTATGGCTCGAGAGTCGCAAGAGGAAGATCGGACACAAACTGACCATGATGTCGAGCCCCACAATGATGACGGGCTCACCGGTGGCGAGGAGGAAACCACCGATAGTGGCGCCGGGGGTCCCTCAGGGAGCAGCACGACGGGAAACAAGCGTCGGAAGCGAGCTCCGAACAAGGTCCGCACCGTTCGAGAGAAATTCACGGAGGTGGACCCTTCCAGTGGCACGCCTCTGATGCCATTGGACCTTGTGAAGGGGTACTTCCTCCAACTTGGCGCGATACTTCGAGACGTCGTCAATGTCAACGAGCCGACTCTCAAGAAGAAGCCAACTCTGCGCGCCCAACTCATCTCGAGGCTGCACGCGCGGTACGAGTTCCCTCCCCCCTACAACAACGAGAATCTGAAGGGCAACCTCGTGAACAAACTCGCCCTCACTAGATTCACCAAAGCCCTGAGCAATTACAAGACTATGGTGAGGGCGATGATTAGGGAATCGAAACCATTCGAAGAGATCCATCGCCACTTCCCGCGGATTACGCCCGATGACTTCCTAAATAACGAGTCGCTTGATTTCACTAAGAATCAAACGGAATGGGGGAAGGATCTAGCGTCGAAGAACATCGGTCACCACAATCTCGGCTGTCGTGGCTACGACGGGAAGGAGCCAGTTTGGGCGAAAGAGGACCAGGCCTACATTGAAAAAGGGATTGAGAACCCTTACGCCAAGTATGCCCATGACCCGCAATTCCAGAAATTCATGAGGTCGAGGTACAGAAAAGTAACTCCGACCGGGAAACTTGTCTCGGACCCGAAGATGGTGGAGGGTGTTATTTTGGTCACGGACGATAGCGTGAAGAATGTTGAGAAGCTAGTGGTAAGAAATTTACCATTTCATGCAACTCATCATCATCAAGTCCATGATTTAATTCTAGTACGAAACCAATTCTAAACCGTTTATATGTTGCTTCTGCAGCTAGAAGAACAACAACTTGAATCTTCCTCGTCGCAGACGTCGACTGCCAAAGTCGCGTGGGATAAGCCTTTCATGAGGGGGTACAACAAGGAAAAGAGCCAGGACCCTCTGAAAAGGCCGCACTTAGGCCGTATCACCGGCGGCGGACTTAATAAGAAGCACGCCAACTATGGCTTGGCTGAGCCCAGCACTAAGGAGTCGCGGGCGGCGAAGAAGAGCGAGGAAACGGAGGAGCTGAAGAAGAAGGTCCATGACTTGGAAACAAACATGGAGAAGAAGATTGAGAAAACGGTGGGGGAAAAGATGAATGCGCTCATCCCCGCCGTATTTGAATAAATATGTGGCTACATCGCCGGGGGCTCACAGGGGCCGTTACCGACGTTCAACATACCGTCGATGTTGGTCGTGCCCACCGCGGCCGCCGCCGGTGGTCCGTCGACGTCGGCCGTGCCTGTCGCCCCCGCCGTGCCCGACGCGCCTGCCCCCGATGGACCGTCGGCCGTGCCCGACGCGCCTGCCCCCGATGGACCGTCGGCCGTGCCCGACGCGCCTGCCCCCGATGGACCGTCGGCCGTGTCCGGCGCGGCCACCACCCCGTTGCTCGACGAGCCCACCATCACCTGTGGTCCGTCGACGTTAGCCGAGCTCAATGCCCTCACGGTAAATTATTGACCGTCTCAAAAGCTGTAGCCAGTTCAATATAACCATACTCTCTGACCTATCCATGCATGTTATCGCAGGCTGACGCGACGGGATGCACCTTCCTGCTAAAAGTGGGCAGCGAGTTGACGGATGTTGCAAAGGGGAGCATCTTGCAGCCACTATCCCGCAAGTACCATTGCAGAGATATACCGGACAACGAGCTTCGGGTTCGCGTCGATCTGGTGCTACCGGGATTCGAGAACTTGTATCCTCCTAATCAACCCGCCGATGCCGACAGCGAGCTGAATCTCGGCCAACTGGACAATCAAATCTTGCTATGGCCGAAAGCCCTTATTCGGCTGAACACGACGTCAGGGTCGGCGCCAAGCCAAGCCATGACCGTCACCACTACACCGGTTGTGCCCGCGGCAAGCCAACAAGACAAGGTCCAACATGGCAATGTCCTCTCTCCACCTCCGGTGGATCCTCCTCCTCCCGAGCACGAGACGTCCAATGATGAGCAACATCACGAGCATGAGACCCATGACGACTACATGGATATTGAACTTGCTCCCATTGACGATTTCATAAATCAGTTGGATGGCGAGAAGCCGGTTCCTCCGAAGTTACCCGCCAGAACTCTTGATATCCAGAAGAAGGTAGATGGCGGAGAGGGCGGTTCTTCTGAGTTACCCACCAGAAAACCGGATATCCAGAAGAAGCTAACCTATTCCCAAGAAACTCCCGAGGAGCAGACGGCCTTTACGGCTCCACAGCCTATGCTGGTTACCCCGAATACACTTCGTGCTACGGCCGCGGAGGCGGTAAAACAAAGCGGCACTCCCATCTGCTTGAGGCCGAAGAAGAATCGGAAGAGGACGGTAGCCAAGAAGAAGAAAGGTGGTGCCTCCTCTAGTAGCCAGCCAGCGGCCGCCCGAGTCCTGGACCGTTTGCCGCCCGCCGTCCCGTGGAGGAAGGTGCATGAGATAGGTGAGCCGATGCTGCCGCCAGAGGTTGTCGCTGTCATGGGTGGTGACATGAGGACCATCCACGATGGGATTTTGTTCAAAGAGAATGAACTTCTACGTGAGAAACATCCCTCCTACCCGCTATAAGTGGTCAAGGTACCCCGATCCGTGGGCTTTGTGGATTCAAATCCCGCAGAGGTGTTCTTCATCAGATACGAAGACATATTCAGGGTCTTCCACTTGGGTAAGCTCGACCGAAGCATTGTCCGCCTGGTATCGCTCAGCATGGCGCACGATATGGTCATGGAGAATACCCCGCACATCGCGATTATGGACCCCTACTACATGAATGAGGACTACTTGCGGTCACATGCGGACCGAGTTCTTATCACGACTTACATAACGGGTTTTTTGATAGATAACAAGGATAAGAACGCCATTCTCATGCCATACTTTCCCAAGTAAGTAGTCCTCTCCGCTTCACGTCGTTACATTCTTTCTAGAATCTCCTTAGTATTCCGATTGATGATATTGATGGCTGGTTCGAAATGTTCTGCGCAGAAACGGAGGATGCGTACTCATCGTCATGGAACCGCATTGGTCACAATGCACTTATCTCGATGCGGGTAGGGCGGTGCAGAAGGACTACACCGACATAAGAGCTGTTCTTAATAGTGCCCTCAACGGCTTCGCCGCCGATTTAGGCAAGCCCCTAAAAAAGGAGAAAATAGTCCGAGGCGCCTATGTGTGCACCCACGTAACAAACTTCCCCTGCCTCAAGCAATCGGAGCAAGAATCTGAGTTGGAAGCTTGGTATGTCATCTTTCAGATGAGGAAGTACTTAAAGGATGCCCAACAGGCCCATCTACCAAGTGATCTCCGAGACCTGACCACAAAGATGGCCAACACCCCCGATGAATATGTGCGGGCTGAGTTCCGTCGCATCCAGCGGAGGATCTGCACGATACTCTCGTCGGATGTCATCACTCGGGGTGGCTTGTTCTTCCACGGCCACGCACCACCGAGCAACCGTGACATAGAAGCACACCTACGAGAGCAACGTGACACCCGGACATTCAACACGCTACAAGGCGTTCGTCCGTTCCCGCCGAGACTATAGGATTGACAAAATGTTAGTATACACTTGCATCATATAACTTTTAGACCTTTATTTGTAGTGTTTTATTCGTAAACCTTGATGCTTCTATTTTTTGATAGTTATTTGCGGTCTATTATCACTTTCGATGCTAAACTCGTATTTTTGTCCTATGCACAGATGACCTGGTAATGTTGTGTATGTCGGTAGGGTTCCCGGAGTCTACGACGACTGGGACCAATGCCATGGTGGAGGCGGAAGGTCGATACGCCACTTACCTAGCGAGAGAGAAGACGGAGAAGACGAGGTCCTGGATGACCACCTTCGCCATCGCCGTGCTTATACTCCTAGCTAGTGTTGATGCTACTTGTTGTTTTGCTTGTCTAGATAACTAAACTATCGATTTGTTTGGACTATACTCCTAGTGTTTGAACTATACTTGTAACTAAACTATTCGCTTCAAGACTATTTGGTGATGATCGAGACTATTTGGTGATGATCGAGAATATTTCTGTTATTTTGCTGTCATTTTCATATTTATTACTGTCAATTTGCTGTAATTCTGTTATTTTCGTTTCTTTTATTTTTGACACAGCAAAACCATACCCCAGGCGAATAAGAAATCGTACCCCAGGAGAATATGTACCCCAGGCGCACATTGCCTGTTCGCCTCAGGTAAAAGGCTTACCCCAGGCGTACAGGGCACGTTCGCCTGGGGTATGTCAAGCTACCCCAGGCGCATTTTGCTGTTCGCCTGTGGTAAGTCATTACCGCTGGCGACGTGGTCCCAGGCGAACGCATATTCGCCTGCGGTAGCCTAATTTGGTTCGCCTGCGGTAGCCTTTTCCCTAGTAGTGCAAGTGGTCAATTACAACGCGTTCGACACGGGCGTCGAGAACGTAATCCACCGGAAAGAGACCCTAAAGGGGACTACTCGCCAACCCTCCACCTATCTATCGGTGCTAAGCTCTTTCTAAACAACATATTGATCCATTTTGGTGTCTAGCCGAACGTACATGGCTTCATGATTAGGCTATCTGACCAATAAAAAGTGAGAACCTTTTTGTGAACACATTAACAAATTTATTCAAATGGTAAAAAAATAGTTACAAAGCCAGAAAATACGACATATGATCTATTTAGTGCCAACATTAGTGTCATTTTTCCTCATATTTGTGGTACTCGCTTCTAAACCAAATCTAATTTTGGTACTTAAAAATGAAAAATCGTTTTTTGGTGCCAAAAAGTTGGAAAAATCCTTTGAGACGTCTGTTTGTCATGCCAAGATGCACCTTTGTAGATCTACACAAGTTATAAATTCAGGAAACCTTTTGGAATCCGTAAATATGACATCACATAAGTAGGAATATTAATAATGAGACTATGAAGTTTTCTTCGATTGAACTTACTCATCAGCATCCCCCGAGTCATTAATTGTTAGCCAATGTTTTAACAATCATTTGAATGCGCAAGTACCATATTGGAACTATCCAAGTTTTGACTATTTACATTATGACTATGTACCAACATCCGGAAAATAGTGTTGTTAACTTTTATGAAAAAAATTCAGAATAATTTACTATTCAAAGAGTTGGACATTAAATTTTTTATTCCAATTGGATGATTGCTAATCCATTAACCAACAATGTAGAAATCAAAACTTTTCCTAAGCCCTTTTTCCGGAGCTCTTTTTACTAAAGAAGAGTAAATTTTTCCCTGCAATTGCGCACTCCAATCATACATCCTGAAAATGCGACCATGTAGGGGGGAAAAAAAACGGACTACAACATGCTGTACCGATCCCCACTACCGAGCATCTCCGAGATATTATCAGCTCTTGTGGAAAAAAAGAAGACCTAAACTGGACAAGCAGCAGTAGTGATGCCGATGACCTAGACAATCACTAGCAAATTGACTTATCTGTGAAACCCCACTCAACACAGCCAACGCACACCGATTGGTTCAGAATAATTGTTATATGCTTTGTGTGGAAAAAAAAAAAAAGACCCTACAATGCTAGCACTCGTCTAGTGGTAACGATTTTAATGGCAGGCGCATCTTTTATTGGGAGTCTCACTCATTCACAGTAACTTGTGTTACTAGCGTTGACGATGGCCGCTATACGCAGAAGATCATCACATTCTACACTGATGTTACTGCCGCTGTGCTATTCATGCCATGTCGTCAGACAAGACAACAACGGGTAGTGTGTATCTGGCTGGTCCAGCATTATTCCGTCAATGGAGACTCTACTCTGATCTAATGTGTTCCCTGGACACTTTTGGACCAAGGTGTGGGCATGATTTCTGTTAGCCCAGTTTCCAACTCGATCGTGGTGGAGCGGCTGTATGGTGCGTGTTGCCAAGAACCTGTGTATGCATTTCATCTGCGTGTAGTGTTGCCACTGCTCATAATCCTTCGATTCTCCTGAATTTCGTGTATATGGTTAGCACACACATGTCCACCACCTCTTCATCTACTCCCTCTCTCTCAAATTAATTGTCACGTATTTTGACAAAAGTGGATGTATCAAAACATAATTTAGTGTTAGATACATCCATTTTTGTCAAACTTTGTGACAATTAATTTGAGACGGAGAGAGTCGTACTACCATAAGCCGGAGCTTTTTGTTCAGATTGCTAGAAAATTGGGAAAGCCACAAAAGGGTCGGAATCTCTTAATACCAGGTCTCATACGTACCTATGGACACCAAGGTTTTGGTTCCCGAGAAAAAAAATAGCACGAGAGGGCACGGGATTCCTGCTTACCGCAGTAACCGAGAAATCCTGGATGGTTACCATACAACTTTAAATTTTGAATTCAAATCTCCTATATAAAGGTTTATTTCTGTTTTAAGCTCATATTGGACAAAAACTGGTCTGTAGCTCAGCCGTATACCACCTTTCTGTTAGAATCCTGTATATGACTTTATTTAACCATATTATCGAGAATTAATTTTGTATAAAGAGTACCAAAAAAATATAAATGTTGCATACCTTTTAGCCAAAGCTAGCCAATAAGAGCAAGTACAATAAGCTTATGTAAGCGGGCTATAAGGATTAGAATAATATTTTTGTGGTGACATGGAAGAGAGAGAAGAGGAGAGAGAAGGGGAGTGGGCTCTCATGCAAGAGTTAGCTGTAGCACGTGCTCCCAGGCACCTTGTGAGAGTGAGAGGTGGCCATGTATCAATAAAGTAACTCATTTTCATAGCTCACTATTGTACGTGTTGGCTGTATAGTTGGCTATAGGAGACGTGGCAATTTCTTATAGCCAGCTGCTAGCTCTACTATTGAATTTGCTCTAAGGAGACTGCAAGGTAGGGTATGGACCAGAGAAGGGGCCTTGCCAGACAGAGCAGTTGCCCTCTTTGTGATCACATGACGGGGTCAGCCCCACACATGTCACTGGTTTGCCCATTGACTAGAGAGGTCTGAAACGAGCTCAAGGTGTGTCAAAGGCAACTTTCTTAGATGTCCTCTGCTGCTACGTCTTTTATCAATTGGTGCCTTAGAACACAGGGTTTTAACAAGCGCAAAGAGGAGAGGGCATGGGCTTCGACCGATGCCTACATATATTTGTTCTCTGGAACATTCGGAAAGAGAGGAATAGGCTCGTTTTCGAGGGGAAAGCGGCAAACCCTGTCGTGCTTGCGGGATTTGCACGTACAGAGTTTAGTTTTTTTCGAAATGGCTAACAACGTGTAGTTCGTTGAGCCAAAAGGCGGTGTCATTGGCTAACTTACCCTTATATCCAATGGCTGAACTCCTGCGTTTTATTTTCAAGAAAATCAAAATTTTGTAAAATGTTCAAATTTTATTGGCCGATAAGTACATTTTGCGGGGTTTCTCGGGAAATCTGTTTACTGGTCTGTAACCCGATTTAGCGACCTGTAACCAAAACCTTGATGCCGACACAGGTTGTAGATCTACAAGTTCATCTGTCGTTCTGTTTCTCTTTAAGTTTTTTTCGTTGATATGTGCAACCAATGATGGTTTCATGTTTAAATATATTTTCATTTAGTTATCACTTGTAACCTTTTGTACTACTGGATTAGCATTACACTAATTTGATACCTACTATATGTTCGCAAATCATTTTTTAATAATGCACCCCATGAGGTGTATCATTTTCATACAAGAAGAGGCAAAGAAGACGACTTACAACATGGTTGGCACAAACGACAAGCACAAGTCGAACAAAGTTAAAACAAGCTAATAACTCGCTGACCCTTCACTTATCCACCAGATCTGGTCTACCCTCTCCAACAGTCTGCCCCACCATTAATCTTACTGACAACCGTGTCCACCTCACGTCCCAAACCCTCAAAGACTACGTCATTGTGGTGTCTCCACACGCACCAACATGTGAGTGTGATCGCTGTCCGCACATCATCATCCCTCCACATGTTCTGTAACCACACTGAAAGGCGATCATCTAGTTCCGAAACACGGATATCCACTCCCTTAGATGGCCAAAAAACTCCAAGATCTCGTGAGCGAAGAAGAAACCAAGTAGGATGTGTTTGATATTATCATCGTGTTGGCCCCAAAAGAGGCATGTAGTCAGGTGCAGAAGGCCTCGTCGGCTAAGCCTATACACTGTCCAGCACCTTTCTCTAGTTGCGAGCCATAGAAGTACATTGCATTTAGCCAGAGTGCGGGAACACCAGACCTCTTCCGCTCCCATCTTCTCAGTCCATTCTGCGAACATCGCTCTGTAAGCCAATATCATAGAGTACTCATTGTTTGCTTCTCAGTTCACTTGAACATATCTTCCACGTCCTCTGTGAGAGTGACATCCACTATTTGGTCGGCCAGGAATAGTATCTCATGAAGTTTAAGGGCCAGAAGGTCCGGGGTGTATCCTCCAGCCAACCGCTTGCAGGCCCACTTGAACAAACTAGGGGCTAGGTCTGCGATCCTGCTTCAATCAAGCCTCCTATCAGTCCCGAAGAAGGTGGAAGCCCATCGCCAATTATCCATAGCCACCTCAAAAATCTGTTTTACCATTCGAGGGACATGGATGTTGAATTCCCTCCATGGTTTGCTCCCATGAACTCTGATCAGACACAACCACCTAGCTCGGAGCGCTTTGTTCATCAGGCGTAAGCTAGGGATGCCAAGGCCTCACATTCATTTCGTCATGCAGACCTGATACCATGCTACCAGGCAATGCCCACCGTGGATGTGTTGTTTCCCCTTCCACAGGAAGCCTCTGAGTACCTTCTCCATATCCACGAGAGTCTTTACTGGGACATCAAGCGACATCATAGTGAAGATCGCACTATAAGCAGGTGGGCATTTGAAAAGTTCCTAAGAAGGTGGGCATTCGAAAAGTTCCAATCTAAGTCCACGGTTGAGGAAGCCAGATCTCCACGCCAGTAAGTGATTCATGAGACCATCCACCAGGTACTGGAGCGGCGATGTGGATTTTCTGAAGAAAAAGGGCAGCCCTAGGTACTTTAGCGGGAATGGCAACACCGGGCAGTGTATCGCCTGTTCCACTAGCATGGTCTCCCCATCTCTCCATAGGGAATGAGGTGCGCCGAGCATTTGTTGAGGTTTGTTAATAATCTCTATGTGACACCCAAGTCCTCTAGAATTGCCGTGAAGACCACCACATCTTCAGCACAGATGGAGATACGGTGCCGGAGTCCTCTGGGGGACAAGGAGGCCAAAAGCCCAAAAGCATTGGCTTTCTCTACTAGGAAGTGGGGTGATGCGCATATAACACACGTTCATTGGGAGGCCCCAAGAGGAAGGTATGAAGAGCACTGTAGCAACTTTCCCTCAGAAAGAAACCAAGGTTGAATCGACCAGTAGGTGGAAAAAGCAACTTCCAAAGGTTGTTGCAGCTGACATGGCAGGGCGCACTACCGGTTCAGCAGCAACGTGTAACCTACACAACGGTATCAATTCACTTTGCCCCAACGAAGCAGTGAGGTTGCCAATCTCACCGGTTTTGCTGGACACAAAGAGGTTAAACATATGGTGTGGAAAATAGTATGAGAACAATATGAAAACGATAGCAGCAGTGTGAAAACAGTAATTGCAGTGGTTGTATTATCAGTATGATAAAATGGACCGGGGTCCACAGTTCACTAGTGGTGTCTCTCCGTAGAAAATAAATAACATGTGTTGTGAACAAATTACAGCTGGGCAATAGATGGAAATGAAGGTTGCACCATAGTGTATATGCAACACATAAAGATTACTATGTGATTAATGAGGGCACTACAACAAAATACATAGACCTTTATCCAACTACATCTATGACTAATAATCCACCTTCTGAATATCATCCGAACAAACTTTGGGTATTAAGTTTCAAGCAACAGATAATCGCAATAAGCAAAGTGCGCAATGTAAACAATGTAAATGACGTAAACATTGTTGTTTTCACCTAATGGCAGCATCACATCCTCCATCTGTCACATTTCTGTCACTCGAGCACACGTGCCAAGGAAGCATGAACCCACTATCGAGCATAAAAACTCCCTCTTGGAGTCACTAGCATCTACTTGGCCAGAGCATATACTAATAACGGAGAACATGCATGATCATAAATAACATATGCATGAAGATAACATGATAGATTGATAATCAGAAGACATAGCATTCAACATTCATCGGATCCCAGCAAACACAACTTGTAACATTTCAATAAGATGATTTAGATCATGTAAGGCAGCTCACGGGATCTAAACATGAGGCATAAAGTGGAGGAGACAACCATCTAGTCCAGGGATGAACTACTCACGCATCACTTTGGAGGAGGGCATGGTGGTGTAGACCCCTGCGGTGATGAATTTGCCCTCAGGCAGGTGCCGGGGAGAGCTCCAGAACCCTCCCGATCTCGGGTTGATGATGACAGCAGCCTCGGGTGTCTCTCGGGAAAAAGTGGTATATTTTTAGGGTTCACGTATCGGGGGGAATAAATAGGCGAAAGGGCGATAGCAGTGGATTCCTGAGGGGCCCACACCACCCCATGGTGCGGCCTGGGGGCACCGCCCTATGGTTTGGCCCCCCTCGGGCCTCTTCAGAACTATGTGGGACGTTCGGGATTTCTAAGACATCCAGGCTTCGAAATTTCCAATTCCATGAATATTTTCAGAACAACTTTTCTGAAACTAAAAACAGCAGAAAACAGAGAACTGGCTCTATGGCATCTTGTCAAAATATTAGTCCCAAAAATCGATAAAAATGACATAAAGTGTATAGAAAACATGTAGCAAATAACATGAAAACAACATGGAACATCAACAATTAAGTATACGTTTATGGCGTATCAACATCTCCGAGCTTAGTTCCTAGTCGTCCTCAAGTAGGTAAACGATAAAAACACATAATTTATGAGGTGACATGCTACAAACATAAACTTGATCATCATAATAATGTAAAGCATGTAAACTAGGATACAAATGAATAAAGGCTATGGTTTATAGTTGATATCAAATAAAATAATGTATAAGCCATTATAAAAAATAAAGTAAAACTTTTCAATGAATCAATACTAAAAGACAATCCACTGTCCAAAGTATATTAAAGATGATTTAAGCTTCAAGAACAACAATATAATCATCCACGGCATCAAACTCTCACAACAACTCCTGTTAGGATCAAGTCAAGTGACAACAATATGCACCTAGGAAAACCATTCAATTAATTTTGCAGTCAAAACAAGCAAGCATTCTGTATTGGTTCCTCGCACCAGGATGATGTGGCTAAAAGAACATTATGGGGGGTTTTTATGGTCAATGGAACAAAATCTCACCCAAGTGAAAGTGATCATTAGACAAGAGGAAGTCTTATAATCAAGTTATGCAAGGAGTAGTGATTGACACACAACAGATGCACATAAAGCTATAAGTGTTTGAAAGCTCTCCAATGGAACTAGTGGGAGTGCATCCAATCTGCTTGCCCACAAAGACCTCGAGCTCTTTTGAGGAGACTCATAATGTAAATTCCCCACATAGTTATGCAAGTCATAATATGAAAACTCTCTCCAAGCTGAAGTAATGATGCAAACAAGCACAAGTGTGGAATAAATGATAGTAGTGTTTCCCCCTCTCTCTTTATTTTCTCTCCTATTGCCTCTCTTTATTTCTCTTTTGAATTTTTCTCCTTTATTATTATTTTTTAATATATGACCTCAGTAGTAGGGGCAACACTCTATTTGACAATGAATCATCACACTTTTAGTACTCATAACTCAAACTGAAATATCTCTGATGTATATAAAACTAAATGCTCCTGTCAGAGTAGCAGTATGCAAAATAACAATGAAGCATGACAAGTAACATGATGATGATGGATGTTGTATGGCAATATATCTCGGAATGGCCATGGAAATGCCATGGTAGATAGGTACAGTGGTTGTTTTGAGGAAGATAATTTTTGGCTTATGGGTAGAAGAACAAAGTTCTCCCCGGGGTTTTGATGTACTAGCGAAGTTTGCACCAACTCTCAATGTGAGAATGAGCAATGCACAATACCGAAGAGGCTAGCAAATATGGATGGTGGAAGTGCCACAAAACCGCAAAATAGAACTCCAAAGTTAAAATATTCCAAATAAAATCATGATCTCACAAAGCATAATGAAAATCACTCCAAGAGGGTCCATGGCAGTGAAAAATTACCGTTGGCTACCCCGAACGTAGCGTGTAACAAAAATCCATTACGATCGCTATTAGCAAAGGAAGTCATGTACCATTATCCTATCAACTGGTTATTTGAGTGTGGCACAGTTTCAAGCTTTTAGACCAAGAATTAATTGTTTTGGCTCTACTAGACTAGAAAGTTTACCATTAAGCATATTAACATCTCAAAACAACAACAAATAATCAAGTGAAACAGTTTAGTGATCTACAATAAGCAAGGTTTTTTGTTATACCATCTACCACACGTGGCATTTTCTAGTTCCAACAAGCACCATACAAAATATGTTTTAACATAAACTCTCTAAATGATACAACAAGCAAGAATGAGAGTACTCACACAATCTACTTAAACTAACATCTCTGAATAAGAGACGCAATGAAAACATGAGCTAAACAGGAATTTTGCAGCAGCTAGAAGAAAAACTAAAAATACGAGCATACTGAGTATTCAAATGAAAAAACAGAGCGGGTATCTCTCTCAAACAAGTTTCTAGGTTCCAATGATGTTTATTTCAGCAAGTAAAACAAAATAAAACAACAGAAACAGAACGAAAAAAAACAGACGCTCCAAGTAAATTTCATATGATGTGACCGAATAAAAATATAGTTTCACTAGAAGTGACCTGATAATTCGTTGATGAAGAAGGGGATGCCATGGGAATCGCCAAGCTTAGATGCTTGAGTCTTCTTAATATTTTCTGGGATGAACCACGGTGGCATCCCCAATCTTTAACCTTGCACTCTTCTTGATCACATTATATCACCCTCTTCTCTTGACCCTTGAAAACTTCCTTCACACCACACTCAAAGAGTAATTCTCATTAGAGGGTGAGTGCAACAATAAAAAATTCATGGGTTCTATATGGGCACAAGTGATATTGATACTTTTAAACATTAGCTACATCCACTGATGTTTCTGAAGCAAAGAAATCCACTTGACATCGTAAAAGAGCAAATGCAAGAAAATGGCGGAATCTGCCAAAACCAGAACAGTCTGTAAAGACGAATCTTTTTGGGGAACTTATGCAAGCAAAAACTTAAAGAACAAAAAAGTTTCTAAATTATCTGAGGAAAAAGCACAAAAAGTTTCAGGTCATTTCGATCTTTTGGTGAATTATACGATTTTGTCCGGTGGACAGTAGAAATCTATTTCGTGCACATAAATCCAAAACCAACTCCAACTTTTGTTAAAAACTTTACTTGGCACAACTAATACATGAAAATAAAGATATAAAGGATTTGCTACATAAATATACAACCCCTTTACTCAAAGAAAGCAGAGAAAAACAAAGCAAAAATAAAACCATGGGTTATCTTCCAAGAAGTGCTTTTATTTAACGCCTTTTAGCTAGGCATAAAAAGCAAGAAGATGCTCAGATAAGAAATATGAATTAAGAAAAATGGAGAATCAAGAAGCAAGTATAAAACTCTTTTAATTCTATCCCGCTTCCTATGCATAAGAATCGTGTAAATAGATAAATTAAAGAAGCTCAAATTAGAAATCATGGGGAGGTAGGACAAGAGCAATTTCAAAACTTTCAACAACCATATCTTACTCTCTCATAATAATGTTCAGTAGCATCATGAACAAAGTCAACAACATAATTATCACATAAAGCATGATTGTCATGGTCTAAAAGCATATCAAGCTAAAAAATAGTGGGATCAAAATTAAAAATAAAGACCTTTTCTTTCCCACCTTTAGCAATAGCAAACCAAGATGATTGGTCACTCTTAAAAGGTATGTGACACATTATAGCAATGCTATTTTTGGTAGCATTATAATTTATAACATCAAGTAACATAGTGTCATCATCTAGAGAATTATCATAAATAACAGTAGGAATATCATTCTCACAAGTTTCATTCATAGTAGTATCAAGGTCACAACTATAACAAGTATCAATTTCGTCAAAAAGGGATATCTCAAAAGAGTCAATAGGATCATCACAACTATGAGTTAAAGAGTTACTCTCATTGGGAGGTAGACATTGGTAGCTCCATTCTTCCTCATCTTGATCATAACTCTCCTCGTATTTTTCATCCAATGAGCTTCCAGATTCATCAATTTTTTCTTCCATAGGGTCTTGCAAGGCATTAGTCTCCTCCTTTGGGGAAGAGCATCTATTAAGATATTCCATTATATAGTAATTAAAATCCTTGTAATTATCAAAGCAATATTCAAATATAGCATAAATCTCGTATTTACAAGTTTCATCATCTATACTTTCAAGCAAATAGGAAATTTCGAATGCACCCTTCCAAGCAATAAATTCTTCAATTTGTTCCACATCATAAAATTCGTAATTTCCCTTAACGTATAACATTATCATTCTACTCACATTGAAAAGGGAGGTATTTATACCTCCTACAGCAGCGAGATTTATCAAAGCAATAAGTAACATTATAAGTAGAGCACAAGTTTTTAGCATAGTTATTCAATTTATTAATTTGTTCCCATAAGTGCATCCCTTTTTGTGACAAGCGGTGTTCCTTATGGTATTTTTGTTGTTCTTCCATGAACCCATAGAATTCACCCATTGATAGCAAGCATGATAAAGCAAGTAAAAAAGAAAAACAATAACAAAGTAAAGAGATTGGAAGTGAGAGACTTCCCTTGCAGAAATTCCTTTCCTACCGGCAATGGCGCCACAAATTAGCTTGATGCGCGTATAACACACGTTCGTTGGGAGACCCCAAGAGGAAGGTATGAAGAGCACAGTAGCAAGTTTCCCTCAGAAAGAAACCAAGGTTGAATCAACCAGTGGGAGCAAAAAGCAACTCTCGAAGCTTCAGGCATCTGACATAGCAGGGCACACTACCTGTCCAGCAGCAACGTGGAATTTACACAACACAATCAGTTCACTTTGCCCCAACGAAGAAGTGAGATTGTTAATCTTACCAGGTTTTTTAACACAAAGAGGTCAAACATATGGTGTGGAAAATAGTATGAGAACAATATGAAAACAGTAGCAGCAGTGTGAAAACAATAATTGCAGTAGTTGTATTATCAGTATGAGAAAATGGAACGGGGTCCACAGTTCAATAGTGGTGTATCTACACAGAAAATAAATAACATGTGTGGTGAACAAATTACAGCTGGGCAATTGATAGAAATGAAGACTGCACCGTAGTGCATATGCAAGACATAAAGATTGCTATGTGATTCATGCAGGCAATACAAAAAAATACATATACCGTCATCCAATTGTATCTATGACGAATAATCCACCTTCCAAATTTCATTCGAACAAACGTTGGTTATTAAGTTGCAAGCAACAGATAATCGTAGTAAGCAAAGTGTGTAATGTAAACAATGTAAACAAAGTAATCATCCTTGTTTTCTCCCTAATGGCAACAACACATCCTCCATCCGTCACATTTCTGTCACTCGAGTACAGATACAAAGGAGGCATGAACCCACTATCGAGCATAAATACTCCCTCTTGGAGTCACTATCATCTACTTGGCCAGAGCATCTACTAATAACGGAGAGCATGCAAGATCATAAATAAAATATGCATGAAGATAACATGATAGATTCATAATCAGAAGACATTGCATTCAACATTCATCGGATCCCAGCAAACGCAACATGTAGCATTACAATATGATGATCTCGATCATGTAAGGCAGCTCACGAGATCTAAAGATGAGGCATAAAGTGGAGGAGACAACCATCTAGCTACTGCTATGGACCCATAGTCCAGGGATGAAATACTCACACATCACTTCAGATGAGGGCATGATGGTGTAGACCCATCCGGTGATGCATTTCCCTCCTGACAGGGTGCCGGGGAGAGCTCCAGAACCCTCCCAATCTAGGGTTGATGATGAAGGCGGCCTCGGGTGTCTCTTGGGAATAAGTGGTATATTTTTAGGGTACACGTATCGAGGGGAATAAATAGGCGAAAGGGCAATAACGGTGGATGCCCGAGAGGCCCACACCACCCCACGGCGCGGCCAGGGGGCGCCGCCCTATGGTGTGGCCCCCCTTCGGGCCTCTTCGGGACTCCGTGGAACCTTCGGGATTTCTAAGACTTCCGGGCTTCAAATTTTCCAATTCTGCGAATATTTCCAGAACAACTTTTCTGAAACTAAAAACAGTAGAAAACAGGGAACTGCCTCTGTGTCATCTTATCAATAGGTTAGTCCCGGAAATCGATAAAAACGACATAAAGTGTATAGCAAACATGTAGCAAACAACATGAAAACAATATGGAACATCAGAAATGAAGGATACGTTTATGACGTATTATGGGAGACCACCATCATGGCGACGAGTAGGTGTGGAGATAGTGGCCCCCCTGTCGCAATCCACGTCTGATGACGTCTTTGCACCTGACGTTCCATTAAGGAGAATGAGGGTGGAGGAGGTAAAAAAATACACAAATCCACACGATCATACGATCACCGAAACCAAGCTTCTCTACATCTTCCAGGAATAAGGAAAAGTTGACTCTGTCAAAAGCCTTAGTGTTGTCCAACTTAACGAGCACCGAAGGGATTCGCAAAATTGTGCATCTTCCTCGCAGTGCTTTGCAACAACATAAAGTTATCGTGCAGGCAACACTCATGTACAAATGCATTCTGATGTCTACCTACCAAGCTAGGGAGGACCGGTGTAATCCTGCAAGAAATCACTTTCGCCACCAGCTTTGCAAATCCCTGGGTGAGGCTGATGAGGCGGTAGTCCCGGATCTCCTCTGCCGATGGGATTTTTGGTATTAGCGTGATGAGGGCTAGGTTGATGCACCGAAATACCCTCATATTTGAGCGCGAGAGTGACCCAAAGGGTGGCATTATGTCTTTCTTAATGATCCCCTAGCAAGATACAAATAATATGTTGGAGAAACCGTATGGGCTAGAACATTTATTGAGCGGGTCGTCGCGTATCGCCGTCCACACCTAGTCCTCAGTGTAGTCACCCTCAAGTTTTCTAAGGTATCTTGTAGGGATGAAGAGAGTTTCGAGGTCTAGAGAGAAAGGACTATCTGTATCCACCGCTAGAAGGTTGTCGATGAACTAATCAACTGCTTTGGCCTTATCCGCATGTTCGGATAGGCGGGTACCTTCCAACATGAGCTGATCAATGAAATTTTACGCTTCCTATGACTAGCCTGCAGCTGGAGGAAGCGTGTGCACACATCCTCCTCTCTCAACCACAACACTTGGGCCCTTTTTCTGCAAAGATACCGCTCCACGCTCCAGGGACATCAAACCAAGTAGTTTCTTTCTAGCAACCTTTTGAGAGCCTCTCCATGGTCACGTCGAGTTTGAGGATCACTTCATTGGCAACCAGGATCTATCTTTTGAAGCTACTGATGAATTTGGCACCCCAGCTAGCCAACATCTTGGTTGTGGCCCTGAGCTTGAGATCTAGTCTTTTGAAGGGGTTCGATTCTTGCGGCATTGAGTTCCACGACTCCTCCACCACCTCCACAAAGCCTTCCACCTTAGGCCGTGGACTGATTAGGCCGTGCAGTCGATTCTGATACCAACTTCTGAAGAAGAGGAGGATGGTGTTCACTTCATTTTTACCAAATAATTGTATTTTAGAATTATGTACAATATGTGGATTTCACCAAAACCGTATAATCCCAATGTACAAAGTCTCTCTTTAACTATTACATCACAAACCGGCACCCTAAAAAGTTGCTTAATGTGTCAGAATGACATATGTCAAACAATTCTCGATGAACCCAGTCATTGTAAAATCAGCTTAGGCCGCTAACCCCCCAATAATGTCAAAATAAAGATCCCACGGTTGGGAAGAAAGGAAAGATAGAAAAATGTCGGAATACTCTGATTCCTCTATCCGTAATGTGCCTACGCAGAGACCGCTTCGATACCATTGTTGTAAACTATCGACGGAAAACAAAAGTTTTATAGTTCTGCAAGAGAGAGAGGCAACATAACGTAACATCTATAAAAATGGCAACATTTTTTCGATGATGAGGTCGACATGGAAGAAGATGTAGTTGATCCATGCAATTAGAGTAGTCTAATCATGGTGAGATATATTGTCCAATGAAGTAGTGTCACACATGCAAAATCTACATGGTATCCACATGAACAAGATCAACAGCCACACATACTAGCCTGATTAAGCACGATGACAGAGTGGCGATGTTAAGATCCGATTCACTCCGTGATCACCAGCGAGCTATAGGTAAGGCCGGGGTAGAGAGCCGGCAGCGCTCCGACATTGTAGATGAATTAGATGGAGCACAGACGAAATGAGGCGCCGTCGAGATGAGGTATGGAGGAGGTGCTGCGGCTAGAAGAGAGGGGGAGTTCTGGTGGCACTTCTCCCTTCGTATTCGCTCCATAGGGAAGTTAGAGTGCATGTAGGACTCCCTCATCCCAATTCTAATATGGGGAGGCAGGGTCGAGACCAACTAGGTCTCCCTTTTTCTTTCCTAGGTGCGCCGCGGAAGTCCCCGACGAACTCCGGCACGGTTTCACCCCCTCTTTGGCCGCAGCCCTAAGTCGTCCCATCAACCCACGGCACATGTTGTCCTACTAGGGTTTACATGTTCATCCATTTTTTGAAGCATGGAAAATTCCGGAACCATTCCGAATTATTCTGGAACATTCCATATAATATTCGGAACCATTTTGTCCACTCTTGGTGTCACTCGTGCAGACTCCTTCTTCACGTTCAGAGAATCTCCAAGAATTCATTGGGTGTTACTTCATCCATATTTTCTTATCAGACGTGCGTCCTAAACGTTGAATCTTAAGTCTGTGACCCTATGGGTCCGAATACACGTGGATATTTCTAGAACTCATTCCACTACAATGGTCATAATCGGTACCCTGATGCACATAATGATCCGCACATCTATCACGATGATCTTTATCATGATAACCATGTTTGTTACTATCGATTACTTATCGCACTAATTCTCTATATTCACATTGCCCGAGGTGAAAAAATAATGTTATCCTCTATAACCGGCAATGTAATCTTCTAACTCATTCTGTATTACCGATGTTCTTCGTGATCATCACCACGATCACTTGTCCGTTCGGACGATTACGAGCATTGTAATACATGAGAGGAGTGAGAGTGTATATGTCCATCGTCAAGAGTAGAAATTCCCAGAGCTATGTCATGCAGAATAGTGGCATACAATCCGGTAAGAGCGGAGTATTAAACCAAGCTTTGTATATTTGTATTGCCTTTTTTGGTGTTCAAATATGTGAGGCATACCGGTTATTTACACAACTTTTCAAATAAAAAAGCATGCTCTTGTGAGTTTAAGGCGGGTGCTTTTAATAAATAAACCAACTTGCAAGGGTCACCTTGCTAGTTATGTATTGCAATTTTTCTGCTCCTATTTATCCCCTTCATTGCAAAATACACATTGTTGCGGTACCACATTAACCAATATAATATAATTATCATCATGCAATGGTATTTTTAGATTAAACAGCTAGCTCATGTGAAAAAGATAGATCTTTAAAAAAAAATTGACAGAAAGGTGAAACATCCTGTACAATTTTCCATTATTTTCTTGTAACACCAAATTTTCACGAGATTGTGATTTTTTTTTTTGAGAAACGCAGTACAAACGCAAGCGCTCGCATATACTCAACCATATTAACGCACACACGCACATCCTACCCCTATGAGCACCTCCGAGAACTGAGCCGGCGGCTCTTGAGATTGACGAAGTCACCATATATAGGCGCCTCGCTGTCAACGAGAACGTTAGCTCCCACTGAAAGAATATTCCGTCTAAATGCGACACACAAGTGTCAAACCTGGGATTTGAACTCTGGTGGGCTGAGAGTACAATCACCCTCATAACCATCCAACCAAAGGTTGGTTCGCATATTTTGATTATCTTATTGCATTAATGTTCAAATTTCAAGATTTTTCTTTTGTGGCGTAAAGGGCGTAGACTTATTTTGTTGCCATTAAAGGGTGGAGACATGATGGGGATGCTTTTGGTAAATAATTTTCCACTATGGTGTACTCGCATAAATATATATTTTAAAGTATATTCAACTTCTATTTTATATGCCTAGCGCGTATTTTCCCTATCACGTGAGTCACCTGTATGTCATGTCCAGATTAAGTAAGGACAAACCCTATATTGATCTAAACGTAGTAGTCATAAATTCTCCACCGGTTGTTTTTCTTTCTATAGACTCTGAATCGGTGGCTACTTGATTACCTTGACGTGTTTACAACCAAACTATGTAAGCAACATGTGTGTACGTACCTGCCTCCGTTTATATTTGACCCCGTTTACAACCAAACTATGTAAGCAACTACGTAAGCTGATTTTTTTTTTAGAAATGGGGTAATCCCCGGCCTCTGCATCGAGTGATGCACACAACCTTTATTAATTATTAAAATACAGTGTAGCAAAACGCAGAGTTACAACCAGCAAGATCTTACAGCCAGGACACACTCCCTCAAAGCAACAGCTCTAAAAAAGAAACTACGAAAGCCTATTAATAGGCTGCCACGTATGTCGGGAGAAAAAATCCTGTGCCACCGTAAGGAGACGAGTGCAGCCATCCACCATAAGCTTCCTCTGATCTGGAGGGAGTAAGAAAGCCCATAGCTGGATCCAATGAGCTGCCGAGAAGATTACCTGTAAGACATGAAAATGATCCTTCCTGTTAAAAACCACATTGTTTCTACATAACCAAATGGCCCAACAAATGGCCGAAACACCAATGCGAATTCTATTCTTCGTTTTAAGGTCAATACCATTAAGCTAATTCCCAAACATATCAGTCAAATTTGAGGGGGGGGGGGGATGTTATAAGTACAAAAAACCACACGCCAAACTAATTGAGCAAACGGGCACGAAATAAAAAGGTGATCTGGAGTCTCCTCATTCCCACAAAAAGAACAGTGAGTGTCACCTTTCCATCCCTTTCTAGCTAACTTATCTCTTGTTAGCAAGACCTTTTTATCTAAAAACCACATGAAAATTTTAATCTTTAGTGGGATCTTTAATTTCCACAAATAGGTCTTAAGAAAAATAGTATGCCCATTCATTATGTCCTCATACATCGATTTAACAGAAAACAACCCATTCTGAGTGAGTGTCCAATGAAAACTATCCGTATCGGAATTAAGAGAAATATTCATCAAACGTAAGCATAAGTGAGACCACATATCCCACCTGATGCCTACTAAATTCCTACGAAAGGAAATATTAATCGGTGGTGCATTCAGAAACACATCCGCGACCAACACATTCTTAGACTGGACAATGTGATAAAGAAGAGGGTATTGATCTGAGAGTGGAGTTGGGCCTAACCAAATGTCCTCCCAGAATCTAGTTGCCTCCCCATTACCAATTTTAAAAGAACCTCTACAAAGAAATCCTTTTTAACTTTCATTAATCCCTTCCAAAAGGGTGAATCAGTTGGTTGGGCTTCAACATGAGCTAAAGATTTGCTATGTAAGTATTTATTAAGCAACAGTTCCTGCCAGACACCCTCTTCATTAAGTATCTTGAACAGCCACTTAGCTAACAAACACTTATTCTTTAACTCAAGCACCTCCACACCCAAACCACCCTGATCCTTTGGTCGGCAAATAATATTCCATTTTGCTAATCTATATTTCCTCTTAGTCTCATCACTCTGCCAGAAAAAACGCGATCTATAAAAGTCCAGTCTCTTACAGACACCAATAGGAATCTCGAAAAAGGAAAGCATAAACATGGGTAAACTTGTTAACACAGAGTTTACAAGCACTAAACGATCCCCATAAGATAATAATTTCCCTTTCCAGCATCCTAGTTTGTCCTCAAAGCGACTCTCTACTGGGTGCCACTCAGAGTTCTTAAGTTTTCTGTGATGGATAGGAATACCCAAATATTTAAAAGGTAAACAACCAGATTCACAGCCAAATTTTTTCTTATACTGGTTCTCAACCTCCTTTGCCTTTCCAAAACAGAAAATCTCACTCTTGTGGAAGTTTATCTTGAGTCCCGATAATTGCTCAAAGATACAGAGAATTAGCTTAAGATTTAGAGCCTTTTCCAAATCATGCTCTAAAAAAAGAACAGTATCATCCGCATATTGAAGGATAGACAAACCACCTTCAACTAGGTTTGGAATTAGACCCCCTATTTGTCCATTTTCCTTAGCCCTATCAATCAAAATGGCTAACATATCTGCAACAATGTTGAAGAGAATAGGAGACAGAGGGTCACCCGAATGCCAACACTACCTCCCTTAACTCTTGGGAAAAACCTTTCATACGCAGAGCTTGGATTAAAAAAAGGCCATTTTACCTTATCATATGCCTTCTCAAAATCAATTTTAAATATAACCCCATCCAATTTTTTCCTATGAAGTTCATGAATGGTTTCATGAAGGATAACAACTCCTTCCAATATGTTCCTCCCCGGCATAAAAGCCGACTGAGAGGGTCTAACCACCTTCTTCACAATTTGGGTAATACGATTAGTACCCACTTTAGTGAAAATTTTAAAACGGACATTAAGAAGACATATGGGTCTGTACTGCTGAATTTGAACCGCGTTTTCCTTCTTAGGAAGCAAAGTTATCACTCCAAAGTTCAGTTTATACAACTGAAGATTACCTTGCTTGAAGTCCAAAAACATGGCCATCAAATCAGCTTTAATAACCTCCCAAAAAAAATTATAGAACTCCGCAGGAAAACCGTCAGGGCCTGGCGCCTTATTAGGTTCCATTTGCGATATTGCCTCATAAACTTCTTCCACTAAGAAATCAGCCGTGAGAATATCGTTTTCCTCCCTAGTTAACGGCGGTATATCCTGAGTTTGATTTTCCACTAAGGAAATATTATTGGGATTCGAAGGCCCAAACAATTTTTCGTAATATTCAGTAATATAAGTTTTCAAATCTTCATCCCCCTAAATGGTCCCATCCTCTTGCTCTAGCTGGAAAATCATCTTCCGACGATGTTTCCCATTTGCTATGAGATGAAAGTATTTTGTATTATCCCCCCTCCTGAATATGCTTGACTTTCGCCCGCCGCGCCCACTTACTTTCTCCTCTCTACGAAGGCAACACAGTCGATAATTGGCGTCCCGCAGAGTATCCCTCTCCATCGAAGATAAGGGAACACTCTCAGCCTTAAGATCAAACTCCTCAATAATCTTAATAAGTCTATCTCTTTCAATCCTGTACTTGCCACTTTGGTTCTTTGCCCAACCTTTGAGAAAACGACGCAAGTGTCTAATTTTGTTCTGTCAAATATCCCCAGCCGAAACCCCTTTGGTAGTAGCCGCCCACTCCGAAGCAACCATGTCAAAGAAACCTTCCAATCGTAGCCACGAAAGCTCAAAGGAAAATTTTCCTTTATTCCCGACATGTGCACGGGCACCAAAGTCTAACAACAGGGGTGTGTGATCCGAACCATTTCTAGCCAAAGCCTGAACAGTTGCAAGAGGAAACCTATGCTCCCAATCAACTGAAGCCAACAGTCTGTCTAATTTTTCAAAAGTGGTGTTTGCTCGCCTACTAGCCCAAGTAAACTGTCTACCCGATAACTCAATTTCCTTTAAATCCAAACTATGAATTATGGCATTAAACATGACAGGCCACCTAGGATTATAGTTATCATTATTCTTTTCTTCAGGTTTTCGTATGATGTTAAAGTCCCCACCCACCAACAAAGATAGTGTTTCATTTTCACATATACGAACAAGTTCTGATAAGAATTGTGGTTTCAATTCATCTTGGGCAGCACCATATACTGAGACTAAAACCCACTCAAAACCATCACACTTAGATTTGACATATAGCTTAACAGAAAAATCTCCTACATCCACCTTCCTAACCTCAATAGATATAGGGTTAATACCAATAAGCATACCCCCTGATCTACCTCTCGGTGGCAAACAAAACCACGAGAAATCCAAACCCGAAGTTAAGTGATTAAGAAAAGAGGATGCAAAATGAGATCTTCCTATCTCAGAAAGGGCAACAAAATCAAGTTTCCTTTCTCTAATACTCTCTTGAACAATATGATGTTTACTTGGGTCACGAAAACCCTCACTATTCCAGAACATGCCTCTTAAATTATGCATCTTGTTTACTATTTAAAGAATTAATCCGTACACTCCTACGCTTATAAGTTATGGAGTAGTCTTTCTTTTTCCTCGTTCTTTTTGTTTTCTCCATATCAACCACGAAATTAATAGGAGAAACATTATCTTGAAAATTCTCTTCCACCTCAAGATCTTCCGTAAGGCTAGCTACTTTATCTAAAATCAGATTACATGGCTGTTCAGCATAAAAAGAGTCCAAATTATTATTAAGCATCGAAATGGTCCTATTTAAATCACCCTCCTTAATCAACCTAGCAGATTCACACCTCATATCATTAGAAGACCCCAAAGAAATTCCTATTCTAGCAGCTCTATCAATAATATCCTTATCAGAGAATGATAAAATAGAAACATTCTTATTTGAACTCATACCTGCTCCAGAGTCCCTCCTAGCCGCGAGCCTCATATCCCTCTCCATTTGAGAGTCATCCGCATTGTGTTGAGAACGAATGCGATCACTCGAACGTACACCCGAAGTAGCAACGTCCAGAATGCCTCCAAATTCCTCGATCAACTTCCTGGACCCCATATGCGCCGTGCTAACCATACCACCGAAGGGGAAAGCTGGCAAGGGAGTCTTTGGGCTGTTGAGATTGTTACTAGCAAGAACTGGAGATGACTCACATGGCAAAGAATTGATCTGCGCCCCCACTGAATTTTCGAAAGAAACACCCGGACCATCTAGAGCCAAAGCACACTCAGCTGCAAGTTTCTGATCCCCCGAAGAGACCCAAGCTGTAGAAACATGAGCACAAACTGTATCTTTATCGGACATAGAAACACCAAGGACCAGTCCATTCTCTGTCACGTTGGAGAAAAAAGGCTTAACAGCAGTCGTGGTAGGCACTAAGCCTGCCGTTTCCCCTCTGCCGGCCGTGGGTGCTGCCGCGGTAGCCGAAACCCACGGAACCTCTGCCGCGGTGGCAGAAAAAGCTGTCGTAGACACCACGGCAGGTGAAACCGCTGCCGTGAGCTCACTGGCTGTTGCTGCGGGCAGAACTGCATCTGTCCTGCGCGATACAGCAGGCAGATCCGTGGCTGCTAAAGAGTGAGCAGCAGTAGGTACAGGAACCGAGACCATATCAGCACCATCTAACTGATTAAGAGAACCAACCTCCCCTGACTTCTGAGTATTTGCAGAATCAATATGTAAAGAGACCTCAGAGGAAAAGAGAGCCGCAATCTCCTTTCTAGCACGATCAAATGACTGTCGAACCGATGGCGAGAACAAAACCCCCACCTTGACCGAAGAAGTCACTGATTTCCCTTTACCATCACCTTGATTTACCTCAGTAGTTTCTGTAGGATTAGGTTCCGAAACAGACTCTTTTGTTTTACCCGTGAGTTCGTTAACCTTATCTTGGAAATCATCCCCGAGCCCATCAGAATCATCATCACTTTCATCATCTCCCTCTGTACCTACCATGTCCACATCAGTACTAGCTAATGGCACATTCTCCTCCACCTCAAAGGACAAACTATAAAAACCATCCCTAATAAACATCTGAAAACGTCTAGGGATCTTACGGTGATTAATACATCCAATACGGATACGAAGAATACCATGCTTCCTAGTGAAAGGCATATCAATCTCCATCGTCATACCAAACATATCCCCAACTGCCCAAACAGCCAAATAATCACCGATATGAGGACTAGGTATTCCTTCCACTCGCAACCAAACCTCCGGTAAATTTTCAGAAGGATCCGGCGCCTTAGTCCAGCTATCAAAAGTGATTTCACAGGTACTGTTTGGCACAATGCATCGCCCAAAAACTTTCAATCTTTCCAATTCAGAGCTATTTGGAAATTCCACCTGGAAGACATTATGCCCCATCCTAATGACATTCCAAACAAAATCATCAGTTGGTACCAAACGTTGCAGCTGCCTAGTGATCCCTGGTATTGTCATCTCACCACCCGAAATAATGATAGAAGCTAAACGATGATTCTCCATCTTAGGCTTGTAAGTCTCAGTACATGGAAATTTGAACAAGATGAGTTCTTCGTGGCCATATCCATAAACTAAAATTTTTGGTTTAGGGGCTGTCAACAAATGACATCGCCTATCTCCATGATCCGGGCCCTCACAAATATGACAAATTAGAACAGTACAAGCCTTGGACCTATGTCCAGCTTGGCCACATCGATATCATTTTTTTGCCTTTCTCGGGGCTGCATTACTCCCTGTATTAGCCACAGCAATTGCACCAGCAGCAGCACCCTGCTCTTGTCTCACCACTGTCGGTGTCGGTACAGGTTCAGACATAATGGCCACAGTCGATGGAGCAGTCGTGGCCACAGGGGGTATCATCGCCGCCGCTGCGGGCGCAGACACCGGTTGCGCCACCGCTGCCGTGATCACCTGTGGTAGTGCTCCACTTGCACCTACCGACTGAATTACAGGTTGCTGGATACGAATCTGCTGATTGACAACACCACGCCCAGATGTAGGAGCATCACCAAAACGCCCCCAAACCCCCCTATTATCATAGGCGTTATACCGAGGGCTTGAATTCTGATTGTAACCTTGATTTCCATTGAAATTTCTGCCTGCTATGAAAGCATTGGGATCACCACGGCCGCGACCCACAAAAGGCCGCCTACCCTGTCCACCACCAGCAGTAAAACCTCCACGGTTCCCATGAGCTTGACCAAAACCAGAGCCCATGTTGAAAGGAGCGCCCTGATCAGCGAAACCTCCAGCCGTCCCGCTCGGACCACCCTCCTCGAAGTTGGAAAAAGGTCCATTGAAACCCCTGTCTTGATTACCCTGGTTGTAACCACCCTGCTGGTTCCAATTGTTGTAGCCTCCCTGGTTTCCTCCATAGCCACGCCCACCCCCACGGTATGCCATCGGCGATGGCTGGTGTGCCTTCGACCAGAAGCAGCGAAGGAGGCGGCGCAACCCTACCCCAGCGTTTGTCTGTCTCGATACAGAATCGGGGTCGAGTAAAAATTGCTTCTGGCCCACTAAAGGCACTAAAGGCACTTTCCCTTTTATATTTTTGGCCCGACGAAAGCCCAAGCTACCTGGGGGTTTCGATTTCAAAGAATCAGATCCCCTAATCCCGGATCGCCGGCGATCACCGGATGAAAACACCAAGCTGTTACGCCGCCGACAAACGGTGGTCCATTCACTCTCATCAATTGTTTCTTCCACAAAGGAAGATGGTGGCATCACTGCAGTTTTGGGTATACGAAATTTCTTAGGAGTAGGAACCGTCTCAGTGATCAAGTCCCGCCGCGACGCCATTCTCGCCTGACGCCTGGCCAGCTTCCGCGATTGCTTCTCCGATGGAAGATCCCGTGATAGATCAACTTCCGGTGTCCTGCATTCCACGAGATAACGGGTAACTAAATTGTTACTGCAATCTGAAATCCGTACCTCCTCTTCCGAGTCCGAATCGCCTTCAGTTAGGCACCAAAAGTGACTTCCAATCGGTGCCGCCGGCGAGGCACCGGGACCAGATGGCGGGCTAACCTCCTGGTTGACGGGCGATAGCTTCCCGATCAGGCATGGCACCCCATTAGCGTCCCCGGTCGCCGCCTCCCCAGTCGCCTCCTCAGTCGCCTCCCCAGTCGCCATCTCAGTCGCCATAGAGCTGATAAAAAAAAACTATGTAAGCTGATAACCGTTTATACAACCAAGGACCATAGCCGTTAAGTCTAAATCTGACCCCGTAAATAATATTCATGATGTGGATCCCTCGAAAAGCTCTCTTATATTTCTTTTAGCATATAATAGATAGATTTTATGGAAAATTCTTTCCCTAGGGGGAACTAAACTAGCGATCTCTAGGTCCCTTACTTCCTAGCGCACGCGGAGCAGAAAAACTAGTCCTTTGGGCTTCTTACGCATGTGTAGCTGGCCCAACTAGAAGCAATTTCGTGTGTTTGGCCCAGTTTGTGTCTAAATAGCCCATCACAATAAATAGAAGCAGCCACAATTACGCTAAGTCTTTTCGCCATTTTCGGTCACGTTGCGTACGTGTTTAAAAATTGCAACAACTTCGCACAAAATTTGTTGAGAAACCACAAGCGAGATGTTGCAATGTTTTCTGAACGATTTTCTAGAGAAATGTGTATATGTTTTGTAGCATTCGTTTGGAATGATATGTTTATGCGCTTATTCACATGTTCTAAATATGTGATTTTATTGTTGCTATCAATTTACTTTTTTGTTGAAATAAGTGATGATTTTTTTTGCAACTAAAACAGCGAGAAATTATTTTATTGCTTACCAACTTTTTAATAGATGCAAACAATTTTTGTTGTTGCAATAGGTTATGATTTTTGTTGAATTGTTAAAACTTTTTTGTTGCAGCGCAATAACATATTGTTTAACTATTATTTGTAACATTACTTATTCTTCGAAAAGGATTTGGAAAATTTTGTTGCAATACTTTTTTTTTGTACACGGGGCGATAATTTTTTGTTGTGATACCCGTCAATTTGTAGCAATGGCATTTTCGCTAAACTATCGAGATGACCGGGGGCAACGCGATATACCCCTTCGTTTAACTGGGGCTGTTGCGGAGTGCGGGTTCTATATCCGAAAAAGTGAAGGGCTAAAATGAAAATCGGTGTTGTGCTGATTTGTAGACGTTGGATGAAGATCTGAGAGCATAGGAGGCGACCTAGATTTGGGCTCGCGTAGGGCGACCTACGCAGAGCGTTTCCCATATTGTATCCGCTAGTTTGGGCCTTTGTTGGTAAACTATGTTGTAGTTTAGATCTTAGAGCATCTCCATTCGCGCCCCCAAACCCCCCTCCCCCACGGCCTCTTCCTGTCCGGACGGGCCCCGAGCACGCCCACTCGCGTCCCCCGTTGGGCCTTCCCGTACGGACGCTCCCTTGTTCCCGTCCGGCAAATACAGCCCAACCCCGCCTCTTAGGGGCTCCCGTGGGGGCGCCGGACAAGAAGAAACAGGCGCGTGGCGTCCGCGGGCCCTCCCCGTCAGTGAGACGGGCCCACAGTCAAAGCAGCGCCCGGTCTTCTTCTTCTCCCGAGACGGCGCAGAAGCGCAGACGCCGCAGCGCGACATCGCTTTGGCCAGTCGCGCAGTGAACCGTCGTTTCGCCCAGTCGCGTCTCCCTACGCGGGCGCTGGTGTTAATGCGGGGGCGGCCTTTCGGCCTGCCCGGCCGGGTATATAATGGCGCCCCCGCCTCTCTCGCCGCAAACCGCTCCCTCGCCGCTCTCTGTCTCTCTCCCCGCCCTCCTCTGTCTCTCACCTCGCCGTGTTGCGCCCATGGACCCTCTCGACGCGAACGGCTTCCCTGCCGGTCCCTCCTCAAGCACCAGGTGCGCGTCCTCTTTGAGGCCTGGTACCCGTGCCCGCCGGACTTGTGCGCCGAGCATGGGATCACCATTGGGCTCGCCGACGTGCCCATCCCCAACGCGCCATCCCCGAGCGACGCCTCGTGGGCGAACGAGGTGCGCGCCCCCTTCTACCGACTCACGCCGAACCAGCGCTCGGACCCCCGCTTGGACCCAGCGAACACGGCGCGCTACGAGCGTGAGTTCACGCGCCTCCACGAGCAGCGCTGGAACCGCTGGGAGGACTTCACACTCGACGCCATCCTCACGCCATATCGAAACCACTGAGCGGAACAAATACGGGCGCGACGCGTTCTAGGCGCAGGAGGGCTTCACCCTCGACGCCGTCCTCGCCCACATCGAAGCCGGCAACAACCCGCGCGTTCCCAGGCCGACGCCGACCGTCTGGGGCCCAGGGTGAACGACGGCCACCCCGACCTCCTCCGTCTCGCGTTCGTCCTCCTCCTCTGCCGGCGGCTCGTCTAGGCGTTCGGGCCCGGGCCCATCTCTGTGAAGGGGAACGTAGCATAGAAAACAAAAATTTTCCTACGCGAGAGACACCCGAAAGGCCAAGATCTAATCTAGGAGACGAAGTGCAACGGGCAACAAGAGGGTTAAGGAGAACACATACCCTCGAAGACTCAAAGTGGTACGATATCAAATCTCGTTGTTGGCGTAGTCGTACTCACACCGATCCCGATAGCGAGAAGATGGCACCGCAATCCGGCGGTGCATCCGTGATCGGTCACACGTACGGTTGATGACGACCTCCGTTCCCTCGTTCCAGCGGGGCGCGGAAGTAGAGGATCCCTCGGAACTCCAACAGCACGACGACGTGGTGGTGGTGAAGAATCCCACGGTCAGGGCTTCGCCAAGCCGGAGACCATGAAATGGAGCAGCGGGTGGAGGGAAAGGGAAGTGGCAAAGTGTGTGAAGGAGGGAGAGCTCTCACCCTCCTTTTATAGGAGAGGGGGGAGGCAGCCCAAGGGGGGTGCGGCCAGCCCATGGGTGTGCCCCCACCTCTTCCCTCATCATGTGAGTGGACACTCCACTCACCTCCACTCACTTTCCCATTATTTCCCACTTGGAAAATCCAAAGGTTTTCTTTTAATAAATAAATGAAACCTTTTTATTTATTTATTTCAGCATTTGTTAATTCTATTAACAAACTTTTGCATATAGCACCTCGAATCATTTGTTAATTCTATTAACAACCATTCGACGAAAAACCCCTTGAACTATTTCAATTTTCCCCGAAACAATTTCGGTGCTGTCCAAAAAATTCTTCGATATTCCGTATCCTCTCAAATGCGTCATCGAACCTTAAGTGTGTCACCCTACGGTTCGCGAATAAGATAGACATGATCGAGACTCCTCTCCGATCAATAATCAACAGCGGGATCTGGAGATCCGTGATGACTCCTATATATTCAACGATGACTCTCGTGATCGTGTGAAGCAACAACGCCGTGAACTATTCCCTTTGTCTCGCGATATTTTACTTGTCCGAGATTCGATCATTGGTATCAACCATACCTTGTTCAATCTCGTTACCGACAAGTACTCTTTTCTCGTTCCCGTGATATAACATCCTTTGTGATCATATCACGTGCTTGCAAGCGGTTTCGATGTGATATCACCGAGAGGGCCCAGAGTATATCTCTCCGTCATTTGGATGGACAAATCCCACTCTTGATCCATGATGCTCAACTAATACTTTCCGAATACTCAACGACACCTTTATAGTCACCCTGTTACGGTGTGACGTTTGATGCCATCAAAGCACTCTTCCGGTATCAGTGATTGACACGATCTCAAGGTCTAAGGAATAAGTTACTTCGTATGTTTGATATAACAATGTAAACTAAATGACTTGATCGCATTGCTATATTCTCTTTGGGTATATGTTCATCACATCATTCTTCTAATGACATGACCCCGTTATTAATAACATCCAATGTTCATGATCAGGAAACCTTGATCATCTATTAATCAACGAGCTAGTTAAAAGAGAGGCTTTACTAGGAACCATTGTTTGTTTATTAAGCACACATGTATCAACGTTTCCGGTTAATACAATTCTAGCATGAGAAATAAACATTCATCATAAACAAGGAATAAGCTAATAACCATTTTATTATTGCCTCTCGGGCATATTCCCTTCAGTCTCCCACTTGCACTAGAGTCAATAATCTAGTCTGTAAGCACTTAACACATATGGCGTACCAGTGTTATTACCATGCTTCGCATGTGGTAAACATTATCAAAAAGATCTGAACTGTTCAGGTCCTATTGTATTTGCATGTTCTTTGCGTCTACACGCATCACTCATTCTCTAATGAGATGGCTTTGTATATATATGGTCAATTGGTGAAAACTTAATTCCTTAGCTTAAACTGATGTTACTAACATTGTGAAAATGTAGCTTCATAGTGTTAGCATTCTTGGAAATTCACCAAGTTCCGGTGATACCTTAATTCCTCAGCTTAAACTGATGTTACTAACATTGTGAAAATGTAGCTCCATAGTTTCAGCATTCTTGGAAATTCACCAAGTTCAATAAAGAACTCCTTGACACAAAATACGCTTATTATCAGTTGTCAACACAACGATATACTTTAGCCTTTGTTGTAGTATCTGTCACAATATTTTCATTTTTGAAACTCTTTCAAATCCAGCATGGAACTTTCTTCCATCCTATTGTGCTACCGTTCATCACATATTTTAATTGAGATAAAATTACTTGAATAAATGACAATACTATTAGTGTAACATATTACAACTAATATTTTGTCATTACTATATAGGAAAACATATCCTTAGCATTTCTAAAATGACACAAGGATCTCTCCCACTGTTGTCTAATCATCATATGAATTATCCTACTATAACATTTTATAGCATAGGACTTATCTGGTTGTGTACATAGCATGGAAACATGACTTAGAAATCTCAATTTCAATGATGCTCATCATGTGTCAAAACACTTGAATCTTGCTCAATTACTTTCCATGTGACAAGAACTCCTTGTCATTTCTATATTGACTTACTTCAATATTTCATCTATGTAATTTGGTTTCAATCATATCAGGCGCTTCAATCCATCTTTTATAGATATCGATGCCCAATATCTTCTAAGCCTTTCATCAATATGAAAATCTTAACCGTGTTAATTTAAAATACATATTTTCCAATCAACCATATGTCATCTACATAAAGTATTGGAAATATGTCATAGCGCTCCCACTTAATTTCTTGTAACTTTACAAGCATCTTTATCGTTCATGATGGAATCAAACTCTTTTGATAACTTCATTAAGCTAAAGATTTCAACTTCGCTATGCTCACTTCAACCATTGAAGTGTGCATACCTTTCTAGCAACCTTTTGAATTTTACAAAACTCTCAGACTGTGTCAAGTACACATCCTTGAACAAACTTCCTCGAGAGGAGAGTTGGTTTTGTTATTCAACTGCCATATCATAATATATAACTTTGCTAGAACTATCTGCAAAGACTAAGCATCACTACGGAAGATCAAAATCTTGTAGTAGTGAACTCTTTGAACTTCGTCGAAAACAACTTTTCGATAAGTACAACTTTCAAAGGATGTAAAATCCATGTCTTTGTCGTTATATAGACCCTTTTGCTATCGTTAGGCATCATGCCTATCGAAAGGACTACCAAGTCACATACTTGATATCCATACAAGGATACTATGGCGGATATAATGACTCATAGTCAATTTTACGAAGCCAGGGCCCATCATTTGCTTCCTTTATAAGGTCCAGGTCCTTTTGTTGTCAAAACAACACTTTACACTTAAACCAAAAGTTGTTCTAAGTACAAAGTTTTTGGACTTTTCTGGTACAGTTCGCAAACTCATTTGAAGTATCTACAACATTTGTAGTGTCTTCTACTTAGTCAAAATAGTAAACCCCAGAACAACTTCCAGTGCTGCGCTACTCTTGACATGATAACGAAAATTCTCTAATCTCGTTGAGTTTGTACTGTGCTCCCACTCACTTGTTTCGCAAGAACTACTTTCTCGAGAAATCAACCCTTTCTGACAAACAACATTTGTCTTTTGGTTCGGTGATAGGAGAAATACCCAATGTTTTATTTGGGATAACCTTATAAACATATATTTATCCTATTTTGGTTGTAAACATTTTACACATGCTATGCATACCAAAACTTAAGAAAAATGACAATTCGGGTCATTACCCAAACCATATCTTATATGTTGTCAATTTCAACGGATCATGATGGTGCTCTTTTCAGTGTAAAAGCGGTTGTCCTTAATGTATAAACTACAAAATTATAATGGCAATTTTATTAATCTTACCATGTCAAACAAGGTTTGATTTTGTCTTTTGAATACTCCAATCTAATGTGGGATATTCAAGAAGTATAAGTTGTAGAACAATTCTGCAACTTCTCAGATGTTTTGCTAAACTTGTAACTCAAACTTTATCCTTTATGATCCAATCATAAATACTTGATTATCTTGTTACATTGATTTTAACTTCATATTAACAACCTTTTGAACCAATTCAAAATGTCAAACTCCGTTTTCGTTAAATAGATATACTCACATATCTACTCAAGTCGTCGACAGAATTTTATGAAGGAAAAATTAATCCACCATACATGACTACACATAATGGACTATATACATCAATATGTATAATCTCCACTAAATTAGTCGTCCATTCTACTTTGGCCTAAGAACGGAATTCTAGTCATCTTTTGGAAGAGGTCTCACAAGCGTCAATTTATTCAAAACAAAATGACTCCGGAAGTCCATCAATATGGAGTTCCTTCAAGTTTTCCTTTCCGATATGAACTAAAATGGTGGTGTCACAATTTAAGTGAAAATCTTTTACGTCTTGCAACGTTTAGCATTTAGTCTTATAGATGTTTACTTTACCAACATGATTTATATTAACATATCTATCAATTATGGAATATGATCATAGTTTGAACAATCTCATTTGTTCTCACAAAAGACTAGAACAAAATAACAAATTATTAAGTTCTTCAAATAAATCTTGACTGGTTGGTTCGATACGACAATGAACACAATAACACTTTATTTATGTTCTTGTCATAATCGATTCCACATCTATTACTAGTTCCTTTTAGGCCCTGGCATTTCTTGCATTGCGTTGCTTTGTATGACAACTCATACCAACCAATGTGGTATCAAAATACCCAAAAATACTTTGTTAACTAGTAATACATCTATAACTTGTATATCAAGTATATACTCCTGAGCTGGACTTTTCCAGTTATCTTCTTTTCTGCCATATATCTATTTGTAATTCTATTTTCAATATTCCCTTTCCTTTATAGAAGAATCATTCAACATCAAACAATGCTAGCCGTACTAGCTCATTTTCTTTGGCGTGTTAGTCATATACTATCACCCATTGAGTCATACTTTGAGTTTGATTGTTCTACTAATATCACCATATTAATAATATTCTTCTAGATTCCACTCTTAGCAATTTCCAAGTAAGGTAAACTATTTTACCCATACTTCTAATCCATCCTATCATAACAATTTTATGATTAAGCTACTGTAGCTCGAAGGAAGGAATTTAGAGGATAATTTTTAGCGCCCAACTTCTTGGAATATTCAAACGCCTAGCGTCTCCAATCATTGCATATATTCAGATAATATAACCAAACATTGTCACGCTAAATTTGCATATATTCAGATAATATAAGCAAACATTGTCACGCTAAATTATACTCAGTCATGTTGCTACAAATAAGTTTCTAGATATCAATATATCTTTCACTTGATTGTTTCTGAAAACAACTCTTTTCAGTTCCAAAATCACCTTGATCAACAAAACATTATTTTGAAGATAAAGTAATACGGAAGCAACCATGACTCTGGATTCTAAGTAGGAATTATTTGCTCTCTAGATTAATCAATCATTAACCATATGGAGCTAGGTAGGAAATACCAAAAAAAAATCTACAATAGGACTCAATTTTAAATATCACTAATACGGTACCAATCTTAAATGGTATTTACCAGATCATAACAGTTATATCTCAATTAACAATCTAAGTGTAAGGTAATTATAGATGCCAATGAATACTACAATTTGTGCAAATTCACTTTGATTTGTTGTTCATGATAAATAAGTTCAAGTTAATTCAAAAAATTAAACCATGAACTCCCACTCAAAAACAACATCCCTCTTAGTCGTCTTTAGTGATTACACGAACCAAATTCACTACACCAAAACCGATCATCACGTGAGATGATGTAGCTTCAAAGGCGAACATCTACATGTTCATCATATCATCCATATGACTCATGCTTTACCTTTCGGTTACGTGTTCCGAGGCCATGTCTGTACATGCTAGGCTCGCCAAGTAGAACCGTAGTATTGCGTGTGTTTCAAGGCCATGTCTGTACATGCTAGGCTTGAAAACACCCGTTGTATGCGAACGTTGAGTCTGTCACACCCGATCATCACGTGGTGTCTCGAAACGACGAACTTTCTTAACGGTGCATACTTTAAGGAAGAACACATTATTATCTTGATATTAAGTGAGAGGGATCATCTTATAATGCTACCATCGTTATCTAAGCAAAACAAGATGCATAAAAAAGGATTAACATCACAGACATCACATGAAAGGATAACGTGATATGATATGGTCCTTCTTGCACTTGATCTCCATCATGTGCATTATGGTATGATCTGAATCATTCCACCGGCGTGGTACCAAGTACCACGGTACCCCAAACTTGTTTGTCCATCAATAAGAAGACAACCATATGGATACCTTACGGTATATCAATAATTTACAAAATAGATCATCTCATAATCGAATTTGTAATATTGACCATATCTCATCACATGCCCAGCAAAAACTAGTTAGACGCTTCTAATTTGTTTTTGCATATTTTACGTGGCTTAGGGCTTTCGAGGATAGAACCGTTCATACCTACGAACATCAACCACAACGTTGATAAATATATTTTTAGCAACCCTTCGTAGATTAGATCTTAACTATAGTAGGAGAAACAGACACCCGCAAGCCACTTATGCAATACAAGTTGCATGTCAGTTGTGGAACAAGTCTCATGTACGTGGACATGTAAGGTTAGTCCGGGCCGCTTCATCCCACTATGCCACTAAGATCATAAAATAATCAAGGAGGTAATAACATGATCATCAACGCCCACATACACCTATGTGTTCTACCCGTACAAAACATCTACGCATAGATCTGGCTCTGATACCACTGAAGGGGAACGTAGCATAGAAAACAAAAAATTTCCTACGCGAGAGACACCCGAAAGGCCAAGATCTAATCTAGGAGACGAAGTGCAACGGGCAACAAGAGGGTTAAGGAGAACACATACCCTCGAAGACTCAAAGTGGTACGAGATCAAATCTCGTTGTTGGCGTAGTCGTACTCACACCGATCCCGATAGCGAGAAGATGGCACCGCAATCCGGCGGTGCATCCGTGATCGGTCACACGTACGGTTGATGACGACCTCCGTTCCCTCGTTCCAGCGGGGCGCGGAAGTAGAGGATCCCTCGGAACTCCAACAGCACGACGACGTGGTGGTGGTGAAGAATCCCACGGTCAGGGCTTCGCCAAGCCGGAGACCATGAAATGGAGCAGCGGGTGGAGGGAAAGGGAAGTGGCAAAGTGTGTGAAGGAGGGAGAGCTCTCACCCTCCTTTTATAGGAGAGGGGGGAGGCAGCCCAAGGGGGGTGCGGCCAGCCCATGGGTGTGCCCCCACCTCTTCCCTCATCATGTGAGTGGACACTCCACTCACCTCCACTCACTTTCCCATTATTTCCCACTTGGAAAATCCAAAGGTTTTCTTTTAATAAATAAATGAAACCTTTTTATTTATTTATTTCAGCATTTGTTAATTCTATTAACAAACTTTTGCATATAGCACCTCGAATCATTTGTTAATTCTATTAACAACCATTCGACGAAAAACCCCTTGAACTATTTCAATTTTCCCCGAAACAATTTCGGTGCTGTCCAAAATATTCTTCGATATTCCGTATCCTCTCAAATGCGTCATCGAACCTTAAGTGTGTCACCCTACGGTTCGCGAATAAGATAGACATGATCGAGACTCCTCTCCGATCAATAATCAACAGCGGGATCTGGAGATCCGTGATGACTCCTATATATTCAACGATGACTCTCGTGATCGTGTGAACCAACAACGCCGTGAACTATTCCCTTTGTCTCGCGATATTTTACTTGTCCGAGATTCGATCATTGGTATCAACCATACCTTGTTCAATCTCGTTACCGACAAGTACTCTTTTCTCGTTCCCGTGATATAACATCCTTTGTGATCATATCACGTGCTTGCAAGCGGTTTCGATGTGATATCACCGAGAGGGCCCAGAGTATATCTCTCCGTCATTTGGATGGACAAATCCCACTCTTGATCCATGATCCTCAACTAATACTTTCCGAATACTCAACGACACCTTTATAGTCACCCTGTTACGGTGTGACGTTTGATGCCATCAAAGCACTCTTCCGGTATCAGTGATTGACACGATCTCAAGGTCTAAGGAATAAGTTACTTCGTATGTTTGATATAACAATGTAAACTAAATGACTTGATCGCATTGCTATATTCTCTTTGGGTATATGTTCATCACATCATTCTTCTAATGACATGACCCCGTTATTAATAACATCCAATGTTCATGATCAGGAAACCTTGATCATCTATTAATCAACGAGCTAGTTAAAAGAGAGGCTTTACTAGGAACCATTGTTTGTTTATTAAGCACACATGTATCAACGTTTCCGGTTAATACAATTCTAGCATGAGAAATAAACATTCATCATAAACAAGGAATAAGCTAATAACCATTTTATTATTGCCTCTCGGGCATATTCCCTTCACTCTGCGCGTCACCAAGACGGATCCGGGGACGACCACGCCGCCTCACCTGCGCCCGCATCCAGGTGGAATCCACAATGGCGGAAGCGGCGCACAAGTCGGAGCCGGGACTGCGTGTCCCCAAGCAGGAGCCGGGGCTGGAGCGCCCGCGCAGCCTCTACGACGAACTCCAAGCGCTCCAGGCGGCGGAGGCGACGGAGGACGACTCGGAGGGCGTCCGGGCGGCGTACGAGGAGTCGTACAACACGCCGCCCGCACTGCCCCTCCCCGCGACGCGCGCATGGTCATTCGTCGACACGGTGACCATAACTGGCGCGCCGGTGATCAACCTCGACCCACCGGCACCGGTGGCCAACGACGCCGAGGTGGGGCCGAGCCACTGGCGCGACGAAGACGACGTAGAGGACTGGAGCGATGACAGCAGCTCCGACGGCGACTACGACGTGTTCACCGAATTAACACGTCGTCTTTAGTTTAAATTGAAGTTTTCAGTTTAAATTTAAGTTTTTAGTTTACATTTCATTCAAATGTTGTAATATATCCTAAATATTTGAATGAAATCGTCGTTGCAAAATTTTGGAAGTCTTTTTTTTTGTTTGGGGGGCTCCAATTGAGGCTGCCGGCGCCTTTCCATCCGGACGAGCGCCCCCAAAGGGTCTCGCCGGGCGCCCATCGGACGCCTATTCGGGGGTGCGATTGGAGATGCTCTTAGTGCCAGCAGGTTTTTGCCCCGTAGTTAGGTGTTCCGATGCCCGGCAATTAGAGAAACTAGAGGTGGACCAAAAACATAATTCGCCAGGTACTGAACTGTATATATCTCGTGCTTGCGATTTACAACCTAATTATTGTACATATTATAGGTTGTACAGAAAGATCAAACTGCTCGAGAAAATTGCCAGGTACTCCCTCCGTTCGACAATAGATGACTTCCACATATCTATATATGGATGTATCTAGACACTAAAACATGTCTAGATACATCTATATCTAGATATATGAAAGTCATCTATTGTTGAACGGAGGGAGTAGATTCTAACTTAAAAAATGGAGTGATCTTCAGGACTATCATTCACTCGAACGGTTGACATACCAAACCCATTACCGGATGCCGGCTTCGATGGGGCACCAAGAGACACCATTTCGCTTCCAAGCATCATTCCCACAGCCGACATCACTGGACGGTCCCCCGGGTTCTCTTGGACGCACAGCAGCCCGACCTGGATGTACCTCATCACGTCGCTCTTCGAGAAGCATCCATTCATGCACGCATACATCCTCTCGAACACCGTTCCGGCCTTCCAATTCTCCCAAATCTGATTGTGTGCACGATTAATTTGTAGCTCAGCCATGCATGAGCCAAGGTGCATTGTGTTCACAAATAGCTTAGTTATGGAGCGCAGATGCATGCATACCGTGATCAAGAGGTCTTCAGATTGCGTGGAGCTATTCTTTCTCCCTGTGAGGATCTCCAGAACCATGACTCCGAAGCTGAATACGTCGGATTTCACAGAGTAGCTCCCGTACATCACATACTCGGGCGCCATGTATCCGCTGAAATAATCACGACATACACGATGATTACCCACTGCCACCTAGATGTTCCGACATGAGCCACCCGGAGCAAGACAAGGACTAAACTAAGTACTTACTATGTGCCGATGATACGGCTAGTAACCCCCTGCGTTTGGCCTCGCCTGAAGAGCCTGGCAAGGCCAAAGTCCGAGATCTTGGGGTTCATGTCGGCGTCAAGAAGGACGTTGCTGGCTTTGAGATCACGATGCACTACTTTGAGTTGGGAGTCTTCGTGGAGGTATTGCAGGCCTCGAGCGATCCCGCGTATGATCCTCTGCCTCTGTACCCAATCAAGCAATGGCTTCTCCGACTTATGAATGTCTGTTATGAGTTGTCATTGCCATCTGAATTTCTGATGATCGACCATCGAAATAGAAAACCAAAATGCTAATTACCTCTGAATAGGATCTGGTCGAGGCTCCGGTTGGGGACGAACTCGTAAACAAGCAGCCGCTCCTGCTGCTCTAGGCAGACGCCCACTAGCCTGACGAGATTCTTGTGCTTGAGCTTAGCTACCAGTGCGAGCTCGTTCTTGAGCTCCTCCACACCTTGCGTCGAGCTCTTGGAAAGTCTCTTCACTGCAATCTCTTCGCTATCTGGCAGAGTACCCTGCACGTGCACCGAATTGGGCCAAATATAAGTTCTGTTGCTCAGCTGGATGTAAAACATTCCAATCCATCTCTATTGGCAGTTTCTTCGACCTTGTACACCGCGCCGAACCCGCCTTCACCTAGCTTGTTGGTTTCCGCGAAGTCCTCGGTCGCGGCTCGCAGAGTTGAAATGTCCATCAGCATGGAGTCTACACTCTCGCTGTCCTCGGCCTCGCTTGAGTTGGTGGGATCTATTGAACAAGAACATTATCAGTTTGCCTTTTTAAGTGCAAAATTCATAGGCTAAATGGGAGAGGACATACATGATTGATTCGCTTGTGCTGCTGACCGCCGCCTCCTCTTCCAAAGAAAGATGCCAGCAATAAGGTTTGTGGCTGCTAGAGTAGGCAGCCCAATTACAAGAACCATGCCAGGGACTCCATACTTTCTCACTGTCAATGTAAGCCGTGCCATATCGGAAATTGTATAAATTCATTTTCCTTGTTCAATCAAGGAGTACATGCACACATTGTATTTGTTTAGATGTCACTGAACAAAAAAAAATGTTTACAGTTGTAGAGGAGGCTAATATGGATAGGATAATCGATCTGAACAGAACATAAAACCATTTACTCTCTCCGACTCAAAATAATTGTAATTGAAATGGATGTACATAAATGTATTCAAGTGTTAGATATATCATTTTAATCCATTTCCACGACACTTATTTTGAGATGGAGAGGGTATTTTATTTTATTAAAAAATGATTTATGCAGAACTTCACATATGTACTAAGAGATACAACAACGCTACGACAATCTGTTTGTGTTTATGGACGATATATGTTTGAGTGGAGTAACTATATCTACTCCCTCCATATCAAAATATAAGATGTTTTAGAGTTTATTAGACAAAACGTGTCTAGACATGTTTTAGTATGTAGGTGGTAACGAGAACAGTTGAATGTAATTTCTGGACGACAAAAGATCATCGAGACCATGTTTGGCAAAAAGTTGTCTTTGCATCATTTTTTTGAGCTCGCCCTATTCCTTTCTCCGCCACGCTGCTAACATGGATAGGATAATCGAACTGAATAGAACGTAGAACCATCTATTTTATTTTATTAGAAAAAGTATTTGGGTATACCAATACACTATAGGAGATTGACTAATGCAGAATGGAAATATGTCGAAGATCGTCTTCAGAAAAGATTGGCAAGTTGGAAAGGAAAATTACTATCCCTAGGTGGAAGATTGGTACTCATAAACTCAGTACTCACAAATATGGTACTGTATATGATATCATTCTTCCAATTACCTAAAGGAGTCTTGAAGAAGTTAGACTACTTTAGATCGAGATTCTTTTGGCAAGGGGATAGTGAAAAGAAAAATATCGACTGGCAAGATGGGATGTGGTGTGCCGACCCAAAGATCAGGAAGGGCTGGGGATTCATGACCTTCAAGTCAAAAATTCAGCTCTCCTAAGTAAATGGCTATTTAAGCTGCTTACAGACAATGGGGTTTGGCAAACCCTTCTCAGGAGAAAATACATCAGCACGAAAGCGCTTTCACAGGTTTCTTGGAAACCAGGTGATTCTCACTTTTGGGCTGGCCTAATGGCGTATAAGAAACATTTCTTTCGCTATGGGGTATTTAATATCAGAGATGGATCGCAGATACGGTTTTGGGAGGATAAATGGTTAGGAAATGCCACCCTCCGAGAACAGTATCCATCCTTATACAATATTGTCCGTCATAAAGGGGATACGTTAGCTACAGTGATGCAAACAAATCCACCGAATGTGACGTTCAGACGGGATATTGTTGGACCAAGATTACAATCTTGGAACGCCCGGATGGATAGATTGGCTTCGATCCAACTAACACAGGGCTCTGACGAGTTTCGTTGGAATTTAACTAAGAATGGTAAATTCTCGGTTGATTCCTTGTATAAGGAACTCATCCATTCTGGTCTGCCTGTCGATAATAATAAAAAAATATGGCGCATGAAGGTACCGTTGAAGATGAAAATCTTTGCGTGGTACCTCCGTAGGTGTGTCATATTAACTAAAGATAATCTTGTCAAACGTAACTAGCATGGAAGTACAAAGTGTGTTTCATGTTCTATGGATGAGACAATAACACACTTATTCTTCGACTGCGTGTTTGCGCGTTCTATATGGTCAGCTATCCAAATGGCTTCGAATCTATATCCTCCAACATCCGTTGCAAATATATTTGGCAATTGGTTGAATGGAATTGATAAAAGGTTTAAAACTATTTTTAGGGTAGGAGCGTTAGCCGTTATATGGTCGCTCTGGCTGTGTAGGAATGACAAGATTTTTAATGATAAAGATTTCTCTCGTTTGCAGGTTCTATTCCGTTGCACAGTTATTCTCCGTTCGTGGTGCATCTTACAACGGGTGGAGTATCGAGGCCTTTTTATGAAGGCATGTGTACGGCTGGAAAACGTGGCGAAGGATATTTTTATCTAACATGGATGGCCGCTTGATCGTAGTATCACTGCCACTTAGGCGACAATGGATTCATCATTGATTGTAATCGACATGTCGCACATTTGCTTTTCTATTTCTTTTTGTTTTCGGCCGTGTGCATCTTTGCTATGCAGAAGCCGGGTGTAATACTTAACTTTTAAGTAATAAAGCCCATTATAAAGAAAAAAAACATGCTGAGTTTGAGATATCACAACGCTGCGGCAACCTGTTTGTGTTTATGGAAAGAAAACACCACATGTTTGTTCCTGACTGTCAAAAGTTGCATTTACCAAAAATCATAATGTTGTTCATTTATTCGGGAGTTGACCTAATTAAGAGGTGTTCATTTATTCCACATGTGACCCGATTTTACGTTGAACACGTACTCTAGCAAATTGATCCTGTGTGGCCGTATGTCAGGTCCATATATCGTGTGTACTATACAGTAGTGGTGGACATCTACTGAACATATTGGAAGTACAACAAAGACCCTAAGCATGAAATTAGAGAAAATAAAATTTTCTCATAGTATATAATTATATTAATAATCATATCTAGTACTATGTTGTTGAGCGTTGATCTACCGCTAGTATAGTTTCTTTTTTTGAAATGTACCGCTAGTATAGTTAATACAGTATCACTTAATCGTTTTTTTTACATGAATTTCGCTCTTTAAAAAAAAATGAATAAGAACGTGTCACGCTCACCGCACAAAGTTTATAAAGACAGTTTGACTCACCTACTGCGACCGCCGGAACTGGCGTCACAACATTGGGCACCAGAGCCGGCGTGGGGGCAGCCGGTGCTAGTGTCGGAGATGCCACCGGAGCTCCGGCCGAGAGGCGCAACATCACCGGGCCATCAAGGAAGGGTTGGCCCTCGTACCGGATGCCGCACCTGATCCCAAGAAACCTCGCCCCGACACTATACAGCGGCGTCCCTAACGCCTGTATCGTGTTGGCGAGGCAATCCCGGCACCGCGCCCGCGTGAGGTCCGGCGTGCACTGCGCCCAGCTGTAGACCTCGGGGATCTCCTGGTCGAAGGAGACAACCCCGGACGCGTACAGCCTCGTCACGGAAGAGTTGTAGGCGGCGCAGTCCGCGGTGGCGTGCAGGAGCGCCGACACGACGCGGTCAAACCGGGCCGGCTCCGCCGTGGCGTTGGCGCTGTAGGAGATGGGGAAGGCCGAGCTGAACGCGGTGTCGTCGGTGGCGCTAAGCTGGAGGTTGGAGTAGTGGAGGAAGCAGGTGTCGTAGTACATGGTGGCCTCCTTGTTGTAGGCGCACGCGCTGGGAAGGTCCTGGAACCCCTGCGCGAGGCAACCCGAGCAGGAGGTGGCGTTAGCGTCGCCGCGGCAGAGCGCGAGGGCCCACACCTGGCCGGCCTGCGCGGTGGCGTACAGGCCCGGGGACGTGGAGGCGTTCCTCGGGAGGGTGGCAGCAATGGTGTTGATGCTCTCCAGGTACCTGCGGTCGTTGGCGGCGAAGCTGCCGGTGCTGCCGCAGACTGGCCACGGGTATCCGGCGGCTCGGGGTGCGACAAGTAGGGCGACGATGGCCACAAACAGCACGGCCATGCCCGTTCTGGCCTGTCTGTGTGGGTCGACGCTGCGTGTGGAATGAAGACGAAGGTGGGAGGCAGATTTTGTAGCTAGCGTTTGACCCGTGTGACACGGCAATGCATGTTGTGACCATTACGCTGGCAAATCTATGCCGACGACACGACTCATTTTTTGTCGATTTAATTTCCTCTCCTTTTCGCGATGGGTATGAGAGCGCCGGAATTTTCAGTCTGAACCCAGCTCGATTGAGTATATAGAAAGAGAGGATGAGGACCCGTGAGGGAAAATATACTTCTTATGTATGACACAAGAAACTATCACTGGTAGAAAAAAGGCCTTCCATACGTCCCCATCAGTCCCCAAACTTTGCGCACCGTGACTAAAGGGGTTTTAGTCCCAGGACGGGAGAAGACCCGCGACAGAAGGTCATGCATCGTGGGTTGAGAGGCGCGTGGAGGGCTTTAATTCCGGTTGGCATGGCCACCCGCGACTAATGATCCAGTCTGCTGGCCTCCCTGCCTTTAGTCCCGGTTGGCGTGGCCACTCGAGACTAAAGGTACAAACTGCTCGCCTCCCGCGCGGCGGTTTTATTTCGCGAGCGAGAGGCAGAGGCCATTGCTACAGTGCGCGCACCCGAGAGTCTATGTTTCTCCTCTCTTCTCTGTTTCTTCTCCTCTCTTCGATCTTCCTCCACCAAGCACCCATGGCTCAAGTTTGGAACACTCAACGTGTGGCCACACCATGCCGCAAGACACTCGACGTGGTGTACACCAATATGTGCGACAGGCTCCCCGATCTTCTTACGCATTTCAGCAATCTCTATGAAGAAGTCGATGAACACCATAGGTTCTTCGGGCTTGATTTAGAGTATACGGCGGATCAACGGGATGTTGCCGTCATCCAAATTGCCTTCCAGGAGATCGTGTTGGTCTTCCAATGGGCAAGGTAACGCACACGTACAATCGATCTCTCTTGTAGGATAGTGTTGCATTTTCGATTTGTTTGTTGCATTGGAAGAATACATGTGTTGCAACATATCTAACACGTTCTATTTTTGTTGTTACAGTAGTTCAAAGGATTCTACGGCCCTTGTTGATTTTCTTGTCAACAAGGGGTACGACTTCTGCAGTGTTGACATCACTCAAGACCGGCAGAAGTTGATGCGATTGGGTATTGTGATACCTGAAGATCACTACATTGATCTTCAGGATCTTATCCATTTTGATGATTTGTGCGGTCACAAGACCGGGATGGCTCCGATGGCAACCGCCTTCATCCACGCCGACTATAAAACCATGAAGTCTGGTTTCCCCTCCAAGAATCACATGCGTTGGGGGAAGACCCCACTGGACCGGATCAACCTCAACTATGCAGCCATAGATGCATAAGTTTCCTACGAGTTGTTCCGCATCTACTCGACGGAGCTCGAGTAGATGGTGTTTGTACCGCATCTTGCGTTCGATATATGCATGTAACAGATATATTAGTATGTAATGGATATATATTATTACGTAATGGATATTATTTCTATATTAATTAGTAGCTATATTATTTCTATATTATGTCAAACACACATTTCAAAACAAACAAACAAAAACACATCAAGAAAACAAACAATAACACATCAAGAAAACAAAACAGGAAAACTACCGTTTCTAAATTAATCTAAGCCATAGATGCATACGTTTCCTACGAGAGTTGTTCCGCATCTACTCGACGGAGCTAGAGTAGATGGTGTTTGTGTACCGCATCTTGCGTTCGATATATGCATGTAATGGATATATTAGTATGTAATGCATATATATTATTATGTAATGGATATTAATTCGTAGCTATATTATTTCTATATTATGTCAAACACACATTTCAAAACAAACAAACAAAAACACATCAAGAAAACAAACAATAACACATCAAGAAAACAAAACAGAAAAACTACCGTTTCTAAATTAATCTAAGCCAGGAAAACATAGATCTAGTCAATACCAAACTCATCCAGTTGGATTTACTTCAAATACATTTTTGAACTCATTCTAAAAATAATAGAAGAGCCTACTAGTCTTTTATTAAAAAGGATGGTATTTTCATTTGGTTGTTTGAACTTGGATCTGCAAATTTTATATGGTTTAGATTTCATATGGTTTGGTTCATAAATTTTATCAGATTTTATTTTGCATTTAGGAAACGGGAAAATGAATTAGTTTTATTTTCCTGAATTTTTTGATATATTATTTATATTTTTTAGATTTTAAAATGTATTAGTTTTATTTTTCTGAATATTTTGATATATTAATAGTATTTTTAAGATTTTAAAATGAATTAGTTTTATTTTTCTGAATATTTTGATATATTAATTGTATTTTTAAGATTTTAAAATGAATTAGTTTTATTTTTCTGAATATTTTTTAGAAATAATACAAATTAAAAAGTTAATGTTTATTTATTTATTCAAAATTATTAATTACATCATTACTTTTGTTTGTTAAAATATTTATTTGAAATTCAGACAATAAAGAAATATGGCATCGACCAACATGTTAATAGGATTGATATGATATTAGTATCACATACATGCGTGCGAAACACTTGGATGCGGGACGGGATGGAACTCGGAAGTTAAGCGTGCTAGTGGTAGAGTAGTAGGAGGATGGGTGACCGAGCGGGAAGTTTGACCACGAGTAAGAAATTTGACTAGAGATAATTGTAGTTAGACACTAAGCAAATAATAAAAATTCTGAAAAAAAAGGAGTGAAAAAATGGGAGTGAAAAAAAGGGAGTGAAAAATAATTAGAAACCCCAAATGAATTAAAGAAATAACGAAAAAGCATGTAGTCCCGGTTCGTGTGGCCAACCGGGACTAAAGGTCCCCCGCTCCCGGCGCACGCCACCCGCCCACGTGGACGGGCCTTTAGCCGCGGTCCGTAAGTGGCGCGACTATAGGGGGTGTCTTTAGTCGCGCATATCTAGTCCCGGTTGCGCGACCGGGACTAATGGCCTTTGTGAACCGGGACTGAAGGCCTATTTTCTACCAGTGTATATTTTCAAATTTCAAAGTATTTGTCAAAAAAATTAATCATGTGAAACATTGATGCAGATATGCAGGGTTTGAAACATATATATGACCATTTGTCATCTGAAAAAAAAAATCTCAACAATGTAATAACGACTAGATGATTATTCTAGCCTAGGCAGATAAAAAATATAGGAAGAAGAAGAAAAAACAACCCCGTGTCGCCTCCCACCTTCATACCGACTCTTGCGCGAACACTACAAGTATAACTAAAGACGCTGATAGCCTAGATATACGTCGACGGCTAAATATCGGTGCCATCGGCATAGACCCGGAAGAAGCAAACCAAAATTGCAGAAAAAAAATGAACTAGCCTAGCCCTGTTTTTTTTTTTTGACTTAATCACCGTTTTTAACATAACTTTTGCATTCGAATTCAGAATTCGACGTTATTTACCCACTAGTGGAAAAAGGCCCTTTCATCCCAGCCATTAGTCCCAGCCGTGGCCTGGGCCGGGATTAAAGGTCCAGACACGTCGCCCCGAAAACGCCGCAGCCCACGGCACCCTCTAGTCCCTGCCAGTTAGGTCCTAATTATAGTCCGGTTTGAGATACAAACCGGGTCTAAAGGGGTATGAGGCCCGTTGCGGCATGTGCCCCCTCCCCACCTTTAGTATTGGTTTGTATCTCAAACTAGGACTATTGGGCTAGCTCTATATATATGGTAGCTCCTCCCCTCTTTCTTGTTTTTTTCTGTTGGGAGGTGGTGTAGGTTTCTGGCCTTTTTTCTTCATATGCACTAGACGTGTTTGGTGAAATGCCTGTTAGAGAGATGCCACCTGTTTTCACACAAGACAAACATGATATGAGGTGCCCAAGCCACACTTCCTCTTCTTTGTTTCCAAGTTTCGTAAAAGGTTAGCAACTATTTTCTCGTTTAGACCGCGCGGTACTAATTTTGGCATCGTGGTTGCATTTGATATATTGTTCGGTGACCGACACTCTGCCGCTTACAGAGAAGGCGTGCGTTCTTTTTGCCTTGCGGCCGAGGCAAACAAGCGGCGAGATGGCTTTATGATTTGTCCATGTGTTGACTGTCGGAATGAGAAGGATCACGGCTACCTATTTCATTGAATAAAAAACCATTTTCCTCTTCAATTTCCCTTTGCACGGAAAATGTTGATAGAGAAAGTTTTCCTTTTCATTAAATAAAAAACCATTTCCATTTTTCGAGTGTGAAATATGGGTTTTTGTGAAGGACCAACCACAAATATGTCGCAAAACTTGAGAGTTTAATTTTTTAAAATACTAGACCATCTTATATGCACAAATAACAAATTTGTTTCCTATTAAAAGGTTTACATCCTCCTCTTTTGAAAAACGCAAGTTTCTGCCGATTTAGGTGGAAACGGGCCAAATTTTAACTGCATGTGCCTCGTAGTTTGCTCTTTATTGTTGGCAAAAATTATTTTTAGGTACGCAACTACCTATTTCAACACAGATAGACCAAGAGTTTCTCAATATTCAACCCCTGCTACGAATGTTCATGCCCTCCGTATTAACTTTTTCTTGAAACTCGCATAAGAAATTCCCGAAAAAAAAAGGATGCAAGACCTTCGCGTAGTGTCATTATATATGTCCTACTATCCTCCATAAAATAATAAACTTTGAATATGACAGTTGGGTTGACAAAGTGTTCACAGATATGAGGTATCTCCTCCGAAGATTCTAGAGTTTCAGGCCAAATGACGATGTGTGTTATGGCCAAATCCATGGCTTAATTTGTTTAAATTTGCCCATATTACACACAAACATGCATCTTGGCATCACGGGCAATTTTGACGGAGAAAGTTTTTCTTTTCATTGAATAAAAAATATTTTCCATTTTCCGAGTTTGAAAAATGAGTTTTTTTTTGTGAAGGACCAACCACAAATATACTGCAAAACTTTGGTGATCCATTTTTTGAAAATATAGACCATGTTATATGCACAAATAGTCAAGTTGTGTCTATGAAAAGGTTTCTATCCACCTATTTTGAAAAACACAAGTTTCTTCCAATTTAGTTGTAAATAGGTCAAATTTTAACTACAAGTGCCTCGTAGTGTGCTCATGATTTTTTTTTTGCCAAAATCATTTTTTAGGTAAACAACTACCTATTTCCTCATAGATAAACCAAGATTATCTCAATATTCAACCCTTATCTACGAATGGTCATGCCCGCCGTATTGACTTTTTCTTGAAACCGGCATAGAAAATTCTAGAAATATCAAAAAACCCAAGATCATGCAAGACCTTCGCGTAGTGTCATTATATATATGTTCTATTATCCACCAAAAATAATAAACTTGGAATGCGACACTTGGGTTGAAAAGGGATTCACAGATTTAAGCTATCTCCTCCGAAGATTTTAAAGTTTCTCAATATTCAACCCCTAGCTACGAACGGCCATGCCCGCCATATTGACCTTTTCTTGAAACCGGCACAGAAAATTCCAGAATATTAAAAACCCTCCCCAAAATTACTAACATCAAGATTACTAGCAAAGTTGCGTTTAGGTGTTAATAACTTAGTCATGATGCATGGAAAATAATTTATAAATCATAAAACAAAATTAAACATTAATAGTGGTCAAATATGGGCTATAAGTGCTAATCTATTGTTATTGCTGATAACTAGTTTCTTAATGAAGTTCTTTTATTTCTACTGTATAGGGGATATCAAAACAAAACCAGAGAAATTGGATTCACCCTAAAAGGAGTTTTAGATTAAAAGATGTGCCGAAAATAGTGATTTAAATAGATCTACAAATAACATACGAGTGCATGTTACAAAATAAAAAAATTATTGGCCTATTATAATCTACACATTTTGTTAGTTTCAAAAAGTTTAAGATCATCTAATTTGAAATTACACAACATAAGTTATGAATGTTTGAAGTTTTAGATCAATTATGTTTTAACTAAAAATTAAAAAGAAACTTACCGATCGGGGCATAGATAACGGTGCGCTCTTATTGGTCGGGGCATTTCTGTGTGTCGCGCACAAATATTTGACCCTTTATTCGCGGCCCGTGCCACAGACCGGGACTAAAGGGTTTCGTTCACGCGCGTAACGTGAACCCTCCGCCCCCCTAGTCGCAGCCCGGGGCACGGGCCGCACCCCCCCTTTAGTTCCGGCGCGTGGCAGGAGGTGCGACTAAAGGGAGGGTATATAAATCGCTCTCCCCTGCCTGCGGTCCTTAGCAATTTCGTGCAAGGACGGAGGCAGAAGTAGAGACGATCGACGCCGACATGCTGCCCTAGCTTCCCGCGCCACTGCACGCCGTCGTCCTCGTCGCTGAAGTTCCCTGCGTCGCGTCGCGCGCTATAGCGCTCCCTGCGGCCACGGTTGCTCCCTGCGCCACCGTCACTGCCCCACGCGTGTCGTCGTCGATCCGTTGTCCCACTCGCGCCCCGTCGTTACCCCACGTGCGCCCCGCTGTAGAGCCTCCGCCCCACGCGTGTTCCGTTGGAGAGGCCGTGGCCGCCTCAGATGACGTCCGCATGATGTCATGGTGACGTCATCCGTGTTGATTTTTTTACTATATTTTGTTAATTTGATTTATAATTTAGTGTAATTTGTTTCGTATACACTACAAGAAATATGTTGATACGTGACCCTCAATTTTTGTCACTAGAAGGTCACGTAGGTTGATTCATGAGCCCTTTTTGACCAAAAATGGAAAGTCTCATACCGAGCGTCTTATTTGATCGTCAATGACTAATTGAATGAAATTGTCATAGACTCTATGACTCAATCAGAGGGGTCATAACCCTATGACCAACTGATTTGGTCATGTGATATCCTGCCATAGCCGCGTCAGAGCCTACGTGGCCAATCCTACGTGGCAAAATTATGACCAACTCAGTAGGTCATGGAAGAGATTCAGCCCATTCCATAGCTGCACCTCAATATGGGCCAGGCCCAACAATTAAGCCTTTTTGTGGTTTTTTCCTGCCTTATTTTTTTTTCCTAAATGGACCAAGCAGAATCTTTGTGAGCCTTTTTCTATCCCAGGCCTTTTTTCTTATCACGATATTAGTTCTGGTTTTTGTTTGTTTGGGCCGTTACATTCTCAGCCTAGTACATTTTGGGCCATGGCCTTTTAACAGTCCAATAGATGGGCCAACTTCCAGAGTAGAAACATTTCTAGATATTGAGCAGTTATTAAATCAACATATACACAGCAAACAACACGTGACAGAAGCACATACATCATCACTCCCATTCAAGATCATCTCATTTCATCATACAGTAGATGGCACTTCATCATAAACAGTAAATATCACTTACTACTACATTACAGATACAACACACTGGCAAAAACAAGACTGATACATCACAATGGCAAAAACAAGACTGACTAAGGAGAACATAATGAACTCTTAATGAAGAGATGGCGACTCAGCATCCGATTGCAGAACATGGCTTCCAGGGACTCCGAATGAGACACCAGAGTTGGGAACTTTCCTGCAGTTGATAATATAATGTAAGAACACAAGCAGGCAAATAAAGTGTCAAACTGAATTTCAGTCTAGTACTAGTGCAGCAGAAATGGTTATGAACAAGAACAATAGCATGCCAAAAATCCTAGTCAGAGTGTTAATCATCCTCAATTTGTAACTTGGTAAATAACCCAAGAAGAAAAAATAACCCAAGAAGAAATAGGTTGCCAATATCTCAAGAATTGAGTATGTGCAGAGAGCAAACAACATACGTTTTGCCAATTCTTCTTCAACAGAGAGGCCAGGAAATTCACGCTCATCTGCACATTCTGGAAGATCTGCTTCTCGTCCATACCCATGTGGCCAACGGCAACACCCATGCAGAGCACCTTTTTCAGCTGGAACTTCACAGTAGCCTTGGTCTCGTTAACCATAAATTGGCAAACTGTCAAAGAACAAATAAAGCTTTATTACAAAACGATTATCTATGATGTTGAATTGGACCAGTGAAATGCTTCTGCAACAACCTGAGACCACGCTCACTGGAGGTTTTGCTCAATCTGCTGGAGCCTGACCCTGCTATTTTCGAGGTTCTGCAAATAAGCCTGTGAAAAAAAGGACATCAATCTTCCAGAGACGATGGTTAATAATGAGCCTGACCCTGCTAGTTTCCGGCTTATACCATCTCCGCATTCTCCAACTGAGTATTCTACCTACAGCCACACATAATACATTGAAATGGTTAATAACTTAGTCCACTGTTATCTAGAAACAGTGGAAAAAGGACAATACACAAATCTTCTCTACTACTAACATTATGAGTCAACAAGAAGAACGCCGGGTTGCATCCAAACAAAGCATGGTGAATCAATGATTCTGGATGATGTGCTACTCCATCAATTCATGCTACAAACTGAATAAATGTGTGCATGGATGAATAAATGTGTGCATGATACCCACATAAAGGCTAACAATTTGGAAGAACTTCAATGCGAAGGAAGAAATGTCATAATAAAAGCGGCTAAACCCCGAAAGAAAAGGAGCAGAACTCCCAACAAGTACCTGTTATCAGCTTCAACAAGCACAGACTCTCCAACATACTTGATCCTATCGCCTGAAAGCAATGATGAGGAAAGTCAGTGTGGTCTTCATAAAGTTCAAAACATATAAATGTCACATCAAATTTGATAAATATGGCGTAAGATTATGAGCAGAGTAATAAAGCATCAAGCAATAAAATCGAACAGCAGTGGATCAGGCATAATATTCTACTGCAAAGGCAAACATGCAAGATAACCAGCAACCTACATCAGGGATCTACACAAACCCAGTTGCTGCAACTGAAGCTAGTAGGGCATATTCTGCAGAAACATGGAAACAACACAATTTCTATTCCATATGTTGCAAAAATGTACAAAGTAAAATTCTAAATATATTATGTCATGTTTTATCTACAAATAACAAACTTACTACATCTCAATAGCTCAAAATACACCTCTTTTGAAAAAGACAAGTTTCTGCCGATTCAGCTGAAACCGGGCCAAATTTGAACTACAGGTGCCTCGTAGTTTGCTCATGATTTTTTGTAAAAATCATTTTTAGGTACCCAAGTACCTATTTCAACAGAGATACACCAAGAGTTCATCAAGATTCATCACCTAGGTACTAACGGCCATGCACCCCGTTTTGACCGTTTCCCGAAACCGGCCTAGAAAATTCCAGAAAATCCAAAAAAACTCGAAACGATGCAAGACCTTCGCGTGGTGTTGTTATATATGTCCTAGTATCCACCAAAAATAATAAACTTGGAATACGACAATTTGGTGGAAAATGTGTTCACAGAAATGAGCTATCTCGTACGAAGATTCATGGCTTTCGGGCGAAATGACGGATGTTTTGGCCATATCCATGGCATAGTTTGTTTAAATGTGACCATATTCCACACAAATATGCATGTTGGTACAACTAACAATGTTCACGAAGAAAGTGTTATTTTTCGTTGAATAAAAATACCATTTTCCCTTTCCGGAGTGTCAAAACCGGGTTTGTTTGTGAAGCACATACCCAAAATATGTTGCAAAAATGTACAAAGTAAAATTATAAATATATTATGTCATGTTTTATCTACAAATAACAAACTTACTACATCTCAATAGCTCAAAATACAGCTCTTTTGAAAAAGACAAGTTTCTGCCGATTCAGTTGAAACCGGGCCAAATTTGAACTACAGGTGCCTCGTAGTTTGCTCATGATTTTTTGTAAAAATCATTTTTAGGTACCCAAGTACCTATTTCAACAGAGATACACCAAGAGTTCATCAAGATTCATCACCTAGGTACTAACGGCCATGCACCCCGTTTTGACCGTTTCCCGAAACCGGCTTAGAAAATTCCAGAAAATTCAAAAAATCTCGAAACGATGCAAGACCTTCGCGTGGTGTTGTTATATATGTCCTAGTATCCACCAAAAATAATAAACTTGGAATAAGACAATTTGGTGGAAAATGTGTTCACAGAAATGAGCTATCTCGTACGAAGATTCATGGCTTTCGGGCGAAATGACGGATGTTTTGGCCATATCCATGGCATAGTTTGTTTAAATGTGACCATATTCCACACAAAGATGCATGTTGGTACAACTAACAATGTTCACGAAGAAAGTGTTATTTTTCGTTGAATAAAAATACCATTTTCCCTTTCCGGAGTGTCAAAACCGGGTTTTTTTGTGAAGCACATACCCAAAATATGTTGCAAAAATGTAAAAAGTAAAATTCTAAATATATTATGTCATGTTTTATCTACAAATAACAAACTTACTACATCTCAATAGCTCAAAATACACCTCTTTTGAAAAAGACAAGTTTCTGCCGATTCAGCTGAAACCGGGCCAAATTTGAACTACAGGTGCCTCGTAGTTTGCTCATGATTTTTTGTAAAAATCATTTTTAGGTACCCAAGTACCTATTTCAACAGAGATACACCAAGAGTTCATCAAGATTCATCACCTAGGTACTAACGGCCATGCACCCCGTTTTGACCGTTTCCCGAAACCGGCTTAGAAAATTCCAGAAAATTCAAAAAAACTCGAAACGATGCAAGACCTTCGCTTGGTGTTGTTATATATGTCCTAGTATCCACCAAAAATAATAAACTTGGAATACGACAATTTGGTGGAAAATGTGTTCACAGAAATGAGCTATCTCGTACGAAGATTCATGGCTTTCGGGCGAAATGACGGATGTTTTGGCCACATCCATGGCATAGTTTGTTTAAATGTGACCATATTCCACAAAAAGATGCATATTGGGACAACTAACAATGTTCACGAAGAAAGTTTTATTTTTCGTTGAATAAAAATACCATTTTCCCTTCCCGGAGTGTCAAAACTGGCTTTTTTTGTGAAGCACATACACGAAATATGTTGCAAAAATGTGCAAAGTAAAATTTTAAATATATTATGTCATGTTTGATCTACAAATAACTTACTTACTACCTCTCAAGAGCTCAAAATACACCTCTTTCGAAAAAGACAAATTTCTGCCGATTCCGTTGAAACCGGGCCAAATTTGAACTACAGGTGCCTCGTAGTTTGCTCGTGATTTTTTGAAAAATCATTTTTAGGTAGAAAAGTACCTATTTCAACATAGATACACCAAGAGTTCATCAAGATTCAACACGTAGGTACGAACGGTCATGTCCCCCGTTTTGACCGTTTTCCGAAACCGGCTTTGAAAATTCCAGAAAATTCAAAAAAACTCGAAACGATGCAAGATCTTCGCGTGGTGTTGTTATATATGTCCTAGTATCCACCAAAAATAATAAACTTGGAATACGACAATTTGGTGGAAAATGTGTTCACAGAAATGAGCTATCTCGTACGAAGATTCATGGCTTTCGGGCGAAATGACGGATGTTTTGGCCATATCCATGGAATAGTTTGTTTTAATGTGACCATATTCCACATAAAGGTGCATATTGGAACAACTAACAATGTTCACGAAGAAAGTTTTATTTTTCGTCGAATAAAAATACCATCTTCCCTTCCCGGAGTGTCAAAACTGACTTTTTTTGTGAAGCACATACACAAAATATGTTGCAAAAATGTGCAAACTAAAATTCTAAATATATTATGTCATGTTTGATATACAAATAACAAACTTAATACCTCTCAATAGCTCAAAATACACCTCTTTCAAAAAAGACAAATTTCTGCCGATTCCGCTGAAACCGGGCCAAATTTGAACTACAGGTGCCTCGCGGTTTTCTCTTTATTTTTTGCAAAAATCATTTTTAGGTAGCCAAGTACCTATTTCAACATAGATACACCAAGAGTTATACAAAATTTTAAAACCCTGCATTTGATCTTGCATTTGAATTTAAATGAGTAATACAAAATTTTAATTAAGAATATTCACAACCCTTTATGAATCGGTATGTAATGCTTAGGCGTATTTTATTTTGTTTTGAGTAAAAATGGTTCCTAATAGTCTATAAAAGCAGAAGAAATATTTTGAAAAAATTCAAAATTTGTTTGGTTTAATTTGGAGTTGAAAACCAAAAGTTATAGAAGAAGAAAAAAAAGTGAAATGTTAAAGGAGAAAAATATAGCCACCCAACCCATCAGCGCGGCCGGCCCAGCTATGCAGCACACCCGCGGCCGGCCCAGCTATGCAGCCCACCCGTCCCCTCCCAGCGCGCGGCCCAGTCCGACGATGAAGATATGGATAAAAGGCTTCGGTTTTTATCCAATCATCAAAGCGTTGATAGCTCAGTGGTGTTTGTCTTCTTGGGCGTACAGGAGGTCGCGGGATCAAGTCCCACGTGCGCTCTTTTTATCATGTATTTTCGGTCAGTTTGCTTCTTTCAATGTAAGCGATTAGTAAGTGTACAAGTACAGTTGGGCTTCCAATTTATCATGAAAAAATTGGTGTCGTAGTGGTTTCCAGCCCCCATTTTGCCCATTTTCTTTGATTTTCGTGGATGATTAAAAATTGACACGTGGACATGCCACATAGGCAAAAATTGACACGTGGACATGCCACATAGGCAAAAATTGACATGTGGACATGACACATATGCAAAAATTACTACCAACATTTTCTTTGTTTTCCGTGGATGATTAAAAATTGACACGTGGACATGCCACATATGCAAAAATTGACACGTGGACGTGACACATATGCAAAAATTACTACCAACATTTTCTTTGTTTTCTGTGGATGATTAAAAAATTGACACATGGACATGACACATAGGCAAAAATTGACACGTGGACATGACACATATGCAAAAATTGACACGTGGACATGATACATAGGAAAAAATTACTGCCAACAAATTCATGACAAATTCAATTGGTCTTAGTTAAGCAAAAAAAAGGGTCATACACCAGGTATCATGTGCTATGACCATCTTGTTAAAGAAAATCATGACTTTTTTGGAAAAAAAGTCATGCGTTTAGTCCCTCCCAAACATGTCATGACCAACAAATTAAACATGGTCATGGATCTATGACAAATTCATCCATGGTCAATAAAAAAGGGTCATGTATCAACATATTTCTTGTAGTGATAAGTTTAAATTTTAGATAATATTTATTATTAGTATTAGTTTAAATTTATTACCTTAGGGTAGTATTAGTATTAGTTTAATTTTTGGGTAGGATTAGATAATATTTAATATTAGTATTAGTTTAAATTTAGTGTAGTATTAGTATTAATATTAGTTTAATTCAGGGTAGGATTAGATTATATTTAGTATTAGTCTAAATTTTAGTTAATTAGATTAAATTTTAGTGTTATTTAAATTTTAGTATTAGTGTTAGACTATGGATTAGAAGTTAGCGGTAAATTAGTTTTTTTTATTTAGAACTAGTGCTAGATTTAAGGGCCATAATGTTTATTGTTAGAAATTAGTTTTTTACTGCGCATTAGTGCTAGATTTAGATTTTTTTTTACTGTTAGAGTGTTTTACTGTTACAATTATTGTTCGTGTTAGATTTAGACTTGGTGTTAGTGTAACTATTTTTTTTAGAATTAATGTTAATTATAATTGTGTTCCTAGTTTGTTGTTCTCGGCTATGATGTCCTTATTGAACCCCAGGGGCGATGTCCGGGACTGGGTGTCGAATAGTCATCTCAACAAGTCCCTCAGATGAACCGGTAGGGTTTCGATTAGGAGAACATGTAAGCGCTGGTGACGATCGTCGGCTAACAGGGGGGCACAATTTACCCAGGTTCGGGGCCCTCGTAGAGGTAAAACCCTTACTCCTGCTCTTGTCGATCTGTGTTATTGATGGATCGGTTACAATGGGGGGTTCTCGAGTCGAGAGTATGGTCTCGATCTCAAGGCTTTGGTGGTGCGGTATTGCTTGGTCCCCCTCTGGGTTGTTCTCCTAGCCTTAGATAGGTGGCCAGGTCTCAAACCGTACCCGGGGGAGGGTTACAAACCCTAGTTTTAAGTCGGTTATCAGTTTCCTTCTTGACTTTTGCGGGTGGGCTTCAATTGGGCCTTCTAGAACTGTTGGTGGCACCTCCCTTTGGGCTTAGGTCTTGGGTCTTGGACCGGGTAGCATCACCCGATAGGTCCAGGATTCATCCCCACGTCAGTAGCCCCTGAGTGTTTACTCGACTGAGAATCTGTCGGGTGGGAACTCAAATTTCGTCTTGATTTCCTTCGATTGATTTCTTCAACTGCTTGATGTTAGAGGGCGCATACCTTGTGCGCGATGCGCTTCCTGTACTCGAGCATCGAGCGATAAAGGTGCCTTGTGTTCTGGCTGTTTTCGCAGAAGGATGTGGCTTAGTTGCTTGGCTCTCCCGAAAGCTCCGGGCCAATTAATTGCATCTAGGGTAAAAACAGTTATGTCCTACACAGACTCGAAACCTCCGACTCGAATCTGGTTAGGTGATCATTGCGACCTGGCCGTGGAGTTCTTACCGAGTCGAACTTAACCTATAGGGGTACCCGGCGCGTCCGCTAGTATTTTTCTTCGTGTTGTTGACATGGAAATTTACCGGAGGACAAAGTTTGAGTGTGATTCCAGGCCAATAAGAGAGATCTTTGGGTATTACCTTCATACTCGAAAGAATACGGCTTCCGGATGTGCCTAGTCGGCTGAACGATCCAGGGTAGGGATGTGTAAATACATCGTGTGATAGAGTGGCAGGAGTTGCACACTCATGATTTTTTCGTTATCCTCTTGAGAACTTTCGAGTGAAGAGCTCTCCTTCTATTGTTGTACTTATGCAAAAGAGATTTTTGCGTTTGTAATAAATTTATTTTTATCTTGCCCATACGAAATAGTTTTCGTATCTGGAGATTTATGCGAAAGATATTTTTTCGCGCCTTGATATATCAATACAAAAGAGATTTTGTTTTTGGATATTTATGCGAAAGAGTTTTCGCGTCTAGATATGCCCATACGAAAGAAATTTCGTGTTTAGGGAGCTTATGCGAAAGAGTTTTCGCGTCTTGATATGCCCATACGAAAGAGTGTTCGTGTTTAGGGAGTTTATATGAAAGAGTTTCGCGTTTTGATATACCCATACGAAAAAGATTTCGTGTTTAGGGAGTTTATGCGAAAGAGTTTTCGCGTTTTGATATACCCATACGAAAGAGATTTCGTGTTTAGGGAGTTTATGCGAAAGAGTTTTCGTGTTTTACGAGGTACGCAGTGATGTCACTGCGCACCCCTCTGTTCTGACTCCTCCCGATGGGACGTGACAGAGCGAAGCAGAGCACGTTGGCCCACCTTGTCAGCTTTTTGACCGGAAACGATAGGTCGCATCCAGGTTTTCCGCGAGCCACGCGTTGTCAACGCGCATGATCTTTTGTAAAGATCGTGCCAGTGTAACTGTTCACCGCCGCTTCGTTTCCACTTCACGCGTGGCGTCCGCGATGAGCGCCACGTTCCTAAATCCACGGTCTGGATTAGCCTGGTGTGTGTATAAGTAGTAGACCTTAGGAGATGGGTAAATCTCCCGGCCATTTGCTCTTATTCTTCCTCCTCGCGCACACCTCCTGTTCTGCAAACACCAGAGACCTCCAATGGCTGGAGGAAGGAAGCGCAGTGCCGCCGCATTGTCTTCGAAGGAAGCTAGAGATGCTTCCGCGCCGCGCGCCGTGAAAATGGGTTACCGGCGCACCGCCAACATCACCAGGAAGAGCATCACCGATATGCATCCGGAAGGACTGCTTCCGCGTGACACCGACAAGCGTGTGCGCTTGTCCAAGAAGGAAGAGGTACCCAACCCTCACGCGAACGAGCGCGTGTTCCTCGCTGAGCACGTCACGCGCGGTCTTTCTCTCCCCCTCCATCCTTTTCTTCTCGGGCTGTTGTATGTTTACGGCATACAGCTGCACGACCTGCCTCCAAACATAATTCAGCACATATCGTGCTTTATCATGCTTTGCGAGTGCTTCCTGGGTATTCGCCCGCACTGGGGCCTCTGGAAGGCCCTTTTCAAGGTGCGAATCTTCCGGGAGAAGTCGTGACCAGGCGAGAGGCCAGGGGAGCCGCTGCGCACCGGGGGCTTCGGGATCCAGGCGAGGACGGACATCCCCTACATTGAGATGTATTTCGTCGACTTGGCGCAAGGATGGTGGAAGAAATGGTTCTACATCGTCGACAATAGCGCGGGTGGAGCTCCTGAATTCCATTCGTCATTCTGAAGTGGAGGAAGTCCTGGGCGCATAAGCTCACCGCCGAAGACATCAAGATTGTCTCCCCCCTACTCGCGAAGGTGGCGAACTTCCGCGACAAGGCGCTAGGGGTTCCGTCGAATGGAATACACTTGGCGAGTGTGTTTCCTCGTCGGAGGATCCAGCATCTTCAGGAGATACCATCCACAATGTGGGAGTACCAGGGCGCCCAGGGCCCGAGCCGCGTCTGCGAAGATATTCTCTCGAATGCCGAATTCGAGAAAAAGATCGCGGCCATCACCAAGATGAAGAAAGGAGAGGCCTACTCGGCCTGTTCTCTTGAGCCATTTGAGGCCTCAAAACCTTCCCCAGCCGAGGTGAGTTTCTTCTTGTTTTTCTTCTGTTTCCTTTTAGTCCGATTTCTCGTCGATTGAAAATCTTCTCTCTTTTTCTTCTTCTGCCTCCTAGTTTCCACCGAAGAAGCCTTGGATCTTCTGGCGAGTAACATCGAGGCTCCCCTCGAAACTAGCGTCGCAAACGCTGATTCGAGCTCCGAGCACGACTATATGGACGACGAGGAGGAGTCGGTAGCAGCCAATTCCATCACCGCAAGCGCCGCAGGCACGAGCACGACGAAGTCACTTCCAAGGATATATCTTTGGGTGATGGGTCCACCAAGGCGACCGAGCCTCTTCAGGTGCCACCCCTCAACGTGCTTCCCCCATTGGGCCGTAGGTCGAAGGTTCCCACCGCCTCGAACGTGGACGTTCTGGACGATGAAGACGAGGATGAGTAAGTTTTTCTTGCACTCCTTTCTTTAATCGCAAATCTTCTTTCTATTCTGGGTCTTCATCCGAATTTTTCCTTAACAGCAGCCTCACGACCATCAGCCCTGGCCGGTATGCTTCTTCGATTCCTTCTGTAAATAGAAAAGAAGCAGCCGCGGGTGAAGTTCCAGCCATAGAGGTCGCCTGAAGATCTCGAAGTCCCGTAAGGGCAGCCGCAACTCCTGAGTACGGGCTGCCTGGCTTTGCGGGTGGAGCTTCTGCGAATAAGGAGGTTTCGGGAAGCTCGGCAGATCCTCTGTCAACTGCCCATGGCCAAGTAAGTTTATCTGTCTTTTCGCATCTTTGCTTTACTTGTTCGAAAATTTTATCGGGAGTAGCCCCCGAGGCCGTAGTTGACTGCCCGCAGTTAGCTACAGGCTCAAGTCGAATTGTTCTCCTCTTCGTTCTTCTTGAATTCTATTGGGTGCACGGCAGTGCTCCCGATGGGAGTAGCCCCCGAGGCTATACTCGACTGTGTACAGTCGTGTATAGGCTCAAGTAACTTTGTCATTAGCTTGAATTTTCTGTCTTGGGCTGTTGCAGACTCTTCTTGACTCACTTGCTGCTATTGGTCGTCGAGTGCTTTCGGCTGAGGCGGATTGCGTCTCCCTTAGGGCGGATCGCGACCGGCTTGTCGAGGACGGTCGCTCCATTCAAGGTAAGTTATTCCACCTTTTTTCTTTACTGTTTCTGTTGATCGAAAGGTCGCTTTAGCTCCATTCATCGTTCTGTATATGAAATTACCCTCCTGAAGGCCGAGAAAGCGGAAGTTGTCGCTCGGGTGCAAACCCTTGAAGAAGAGTTGGAATCGTCCCGAAAGGAGTTGGAATCCACTCGCAAACATTCGGCCGATCTTGAGGGGAGATTCACGAAGGCTCAAGAAGCGCTGAAGCAAATGGAGGAGGCGGGTGCCAAGCATGACAGTGATCTTCTCGGCCTCATCCGTCCCCTGGCCCAGAAGTTTGCGGGTAAGCCATGTCTCGTCATTCTTCTGCTGCAATTTGAGCTTTATTTTGTTGTCTTGGAAATTTATGCTGTCTTTTCTTGTAGATTCCCTTGGGGTTGGACTGGAGCTGCCCTGGGAGCCAGCGACTGGATGCCCTCACAGACTCTTGCACCCAGCTCCAGGAACAGGCGAGTAGAATTTGCTCCCTCGTCGGTGATGCCACCCGAGTGTTGATGCAATTCCACGAGCGCTTACTGGTGGATGTGGTGATTCCTCCTACGCTGGACGGCCTCCTGAAGGTGTTCTTGGGCGATGAAGATCTTCTTCAGGAGTACTCAGTCGCCCAGTCTGAGTGCGGGGCCAGGATGGCTATTCAATTTGCCTTGGCGCATGGAGTCTCGGATGACCTGGAGAAGGTGTATTCGAGCGTTCCCTACGACACCCATGGCAAAAAGGTAGCACTCCGTCCTTTTGGCGCTCATGTTGAGGTTCTCGCGAAGAAGCTCTCTGAGGTGCTTGCTCGTGCTAGTCGCAAGGGGCAGCCTTCCGCGAGTGGAACCACTTCTGCAGCCCCTTAGGATAGTTTATATTTTCTTTTGCTTGTCGATGCAATGAACATTGGGATGTATTCCCGTATTTTATGTTGCGTAATCGAAGTGTTTTCTCAAATCTTTAGTGTCTGATTGTTGCGCCTTACTGTTGTCCGCTCCCGATGGGAGTTGCCCCCGAGCACCCGACGAATGGGTGGTGTGTTTCTCGAGTGGGGTCTTGTGTTTTTTCCGAACTTGCTTCGTTTCTTTCAGGTAGTGGATCCTACCGCAGAGTCTTCGAGTGGGTCTGCTGCGCAGGTGAATCCCCTTGTTGCTGCTGCTAGCACGTTTGCCTCACTCCGTGACCGTGTTGCGGATGACGAGCGCAAGATGAAAGCTCTGCGAGGCATGGCTGATGTTGCCAAATCAAAGGAGAAACTTGCGGCTGAGCGTGAGCATTTTGTGATGGAGGAGCTGGCTACTGTTGCGAAAGACATGCTTTGTAAGTTTGCAAGCCCCCGATTACTTCGCTACTTTCTTCTTTCTCTATTTTTGACTTGTTCGCTGATTTTGTAGTTGTTGAACCTGACGGAAGTTGTGAAACCCACTGGGTGGATAATCATATTGCTTATGAGTCGGGTAGCTCGAAGCCGCACGTGAAAAACTTCTGGTCTGACCGTAGTCGAGGCTTTGTCTTGGCTACCTTGAAGTATCGGGCGAGCCAGGCGAAAATACTCGTCGAATCCTGTAGTGAGGCTCTGTCTTCTGTGCATCGGGTGTTTTAAGCCTTGGGTACCGTTCTAGAACATTTGAGCAGTTTGCTAAGTATTTTCCATCGAGTAGGTGAAGTCCGAGAGTGTGTGCCTCAGCAGCTTGTTAGTAGATCTCAAGTGTCCCTTGCCTTTGATCGATTGTGGCATCCTGAATTCAACTTCAACTCGGTGGCGCAGCGTCCCGACCGGAGAGGTCTCCCGGTGGATTTTTCTCCTCATTATGCGGCCGTGCGTCCTGCAGCGGAGCAAATTTTTTGACTGCATTCTGAAGAGATTGATCAAATACTTGCTGATGCGACTGCTCGTCGTCAGTTGTAGTTGTAAGATGTAAATATCATGTACTTTGTTGTAAGGTGTTTGAAGGCGTAAGCCCTGTGACCTTGTATAGTTTACTCGATATATTTAAGGTGTGTATAAGGTGTGGACCTTGTTGTACCTTGTGTTTGTAGTATTCAAAGAAATTTAATGATGCTAGTTAGGCGTAGCCCCCGTGTATTTGGGGTGTATACCTGTCTTTTTTAGCATGGAAAATAGAAAATGAGATAGCTATGGTTGAGAAACCATGTGTTTATTGATATGGCTGAGAAGTCATGTGTTTGGTCGAGCTACAAAAGTGGCTGGTACAGCCTTATTTCTTGCAAATAGAGTTATCCTAGGGGGAGGAGGTGCGCAACGTTCCACGTGTTGGAGTAGATTCCACCGGTCTCCGGGTTCTTCATTCGATAGGAGCCTCCTGGGATAACTTCATGTATTATGAAGGGTCCTTCCCATTGTGGCTTGAGATTGTGTCCTTCCTTTTGTTTGAGCCGCAGTACTAGGTCTCCTACCAGGAAAGATCTGTGGCGTATACGGCGACGGCGATAGTTGTGCATCGATTGCTGGTATACTGCGGATCTTGCGAGTGCAATGTCTCGAATCTCATCCAGTGCGTCCACGTCTTCGGCGAGTGCCTTTTTAGAGGTTTCTTCGCTGTATGCGACGACCCGTGGGGCACTGATTTTGACATCTTCGGGTAGGACAACTTCAGCTCCGTATACCATGAAGAATGGCGTGTAGTTTGTTGACCGATTTGGTGTTGTGCTTAGGCTCCACAGTACTGATGGTAGTTCTTCGGCCCATTGTCCTTCCGCTGGGTGCAGTCGATCAAGTAGCCGCTTCTTCAGGCCAGCCGAAACTAATCCGTTTGATCGCTCGACTTGGTAGTTAGTTTGCGGGTGAGCGACCAAGGCGAAGCTAAGGGTGATTGGTTTATCTTCGCAGAAGTCCTGTGTTTCCTTTGCTGTGAAGTTTCTTCCATTATCCGTGATGATATTGTGTGGTATGCCAAATCAGCACACGATGGAGTCGAGAAATCTCACGGCGCACTGGGCGTGCGCGGAGGTGACATGCATAGCCTCTATCCACTTTGTGAATTTGTCAACTGCTACGTGAGTGTATCCTCCAGGTGTTGACTTGCATAGTGGTCCCACCATGTCTAGCCCCCATTGAGCAAAGGGCCAGGCGATGGGGATCATGTGGAGTTCTGTGGCAGGGTCGTGTGGCTTGGGCGCGAACCTCTGGCAGGCATTGCATCTGTCGACTAGATCTTTGCCGTCTCTAGCTGCCGTAAGCCAGTAGAATCCTGCTCTGAAAGCTTTGCCCACGATTGCTCTCCAACTGGCGTGGTGCCCGCAATCTCCTTGATGTATGTCTCGGAGCAGCTCTTTGCCATCTACGGGCGCTATGCATCTTTGTAGTACACCTCATATGCTTTGTTTGTATAGCTCTCCTTTTATCACCCGAAATGATTTGATGCGTCTTACTATTTGTCGGGCCTCGCAAATATCTGTTGGGCGCTGTTTTTTGGACAAGTAGTCGAGGTATTTCTGCGTCCAGACTGGCTCGACCAGAAAAACTTGCCTTTACATGTTATGTATGAGCTCGATGAGAGCAGTTTGCAGGCTGGCGTCTGTTTCCACTATTGCAGGTGTTCCTGCTGGCTTTTTGAGTTTGACCGATCTCTTTATCATTCTTTCGAAGTAGATTCCTTGTGGTATGCGTGCGTTCGTGGATCCCATGTTTGTCAGCTTGTCTGCCTCCTCATTGCTTGATCGCGCGATGTGCTTCAGTTCGCACCCTTTGAAACTTCCTTCGAGTAGGTTGTACATGCCACGATAGGCGGCCATGTTATCCGCGATAGCATCACACTCCCTCATCATCTGCTGTACGATGAGGTATGAATCTCCATATATCATCAATCGGGTGGCTTCGCAGACGATAGTCATTTTCATGCCGTGAAGGAGGGCTTCATATTCCGCGTCGTTGTTGGATGCTGGCTCCTCGGGTGGGAAATCCAATCGCAAGACGTACTGCAGCTTATCTCTCCTGGGAGAGATGAGAATAACTCCAGCTCTGGCTCCTTCGGTTCTTTTCGACCCATCAAAGTACATGATCCAGTTGCTTGTGTATTCTGGGGGTCCTGCTGTTTGCAGCTCCGTCCACTCGCTTAGGAATTCCACAACGACCTGGGATTTTATAGAGTTGCGTCCTGCATATACAATGTCCCGGGCGCCTAGCTCGATGCTCCACTTCGCAATTCTTCCGGATGCCATGGGGTCGTTCATGATAGTACCGAGTGATGCGTCGTTTAGCACCGTGACAGTATGTTCCTGGAAGTAATGCTTGAGCTTTCGGGTTGTGAGTACGACGCTGATGCATGTAAAATGCATAGATGAATTTTGCATATTTTCACATGGTTTTCTATTACATATTGCATCATATAAGGGTATAATTCAATGTTTTATAGTATTTTGGGGTTAAATTACAAAGTCCCCCAACTTGTATGGAATTAACCCTGCCTGTAAGAAACCCCGTTTTCTATATTTTTGATGTTTCAGGGGGCAAACTTCCGCGAAATCACATGAAAATCTGCGGGGGTCATTTTCTTGGAAGAAGAAGACTTGTGGGCGAAGGATCCACGAGAATTGGGCAAGGAGGCCCAAAAGAGGACCCTCCATGCGGCCAGATTCCTTGGCCGCGTGAGAGGCCCCCTTTTGGCCCATGTGGCCCCAATTCCTTCCATCTGCGACTTACCGACTCCGTCTTGACCTAAAACTGACTATAAAACGGGTCCCCCGTACCCTTACGGAGAGGAGCGCCGCCGAAACACCGAAACAGAGACCAGAAGTTCCAGATTGGAGGGGGAAAACTCCGACGGGGCGCCGCCGGTGTGATCTCCTACCCCCCCAACGTCATCTCAATCGACATCTCCATGAAGAGGGAGTAGTCCACCCTAGGGCTATGGGTTTGTGGAAGTAGCACTTGTATCTCTCTCTCTATGTGCTTCACTAATTAGATCCGTATGAGCTGCCTCACATGATTACGGGCACCGTTGTAATTTCTATGTGGTGGATCTTTTCTATGAGTTATTGAATCTGAGATTGCAATTGTTTCTCTTGAGTTATTTGAGTAGATGTATCTTATGTACCCCGTTCTTATTTGCTAGCTTTGATAAATCTAGTTCTTGAGAGCGTGTGTGGGGTGATGGGTGCATTAGTTGGAGTAACGGGGGGTGGCTAGTGTTGTGAAAGTGACAGAAGTTCAGCGATCCACTTAGGTTTTGATAAACCTTTCTTAGTTACCTCACTAGGGATAAAAAGGAGTACCTTGTTACCGGGGATTTGAAGTGACACTAATCAATCTCCATGACTAGATCTAGCAAGTTCTTACTTCAACTTCATGTCACATTGCTTAAAGCTATACTCTGGTTTTTCCTTAATTATCGAGGTGTTATCATTTATTTCACATCTTCGTGGAGTATAAGAGGGATCAATATGACCGTAGAGATCTCTATGCTAGGACGTGATGCCCATATGAAAGTACTCAATGTTAAACATGTTATTGTAATCTCACATGTAATTCTTTATGTCCACCGTCTACCACTTTATTTGAGAGAATGCAAGTGTGAAACCATGAACCCCGGTCCTACTTTAATTATAAGAAAACACTCTAGTTACTTTGCTGCAATTTACTTTACTTGCACTTTACTTTACTTGCATCTCCAATTCGAACTTACATTATCTCCATCACCACTTGCATCACAAAAATACAAAAACAATCCATTACATATTTATTTTCTCATTTGCATTTAGTAGTAGATTTAATTATTGCACATTTACTTTCAGTTTTGCATTGCAATTTAGAAGTCTCACACCTTGTGCTTGACAACCACTTGGTGAGGTTGAGGGCACAAAATTCTCTACTTGTTTGCAGGATCCTGGAGGAAGCTTGGAAGACAACTGCTGAAATACCGGCTCCCCAAGAGTTCGATATAAACCCTCGAGTCACCCTCGTGGGGAAGAAGGCTTGCCACTAGCTACACACTCTGCACTTGGAGTCTCAACCTAGCCATCAAGCGTTTTTTCTGGCGCCGTTGCCGGGGAGCCATAGGTGAAGGAGTTGTCCAAGGGAGCTCACAAGAAGTCTTCATCACCAACAAGGTGTGCAAACACCTAAGCTTGGGGAGGTTGCACCTACGTGAGTACCGTCCTTTCTATCTCCACCTTCTTTCAAGTAGATTGTTTTGTTTCTTGTCTTGTTTTTGCTTTTGTTTTGTTTTGTCTTGCATATTTTATTTTAGTTTGCATTTTAGCTTTGCATTTAGTTATCTAGTTTATTTTAGTATTTCGAATTTGCCTAGTTACTTTACTTTTCAGTTTTGCATAAAAAATTAAAAACTACATAAAAACTGTTAAAATGGGTGATAGAACTAAATTAAGTGACTACACAAATACACTCAATGACCAATTCATTGCTAGGCCAATTACTACACCTGAAATACAAGCTGAAAGCTATGAAGTAAGTCCTAGTTTATTGAATTTAATTACTAGAGAGCAATTTGGTGGTAGTGCTATGGAGGATGCCTCTATGCAGCTCGGTCTCACACCTAGACAGCCAGAAGAATGAATCAAGAGAGTTATGCTCCTCTGAATAGAAGAGCTGGTCCGAGTAGAAATGGCGGGAACCTACTCGGGCCAGAAGTCAAAGGAGCCGTTCTGACACCGAATCCCGCGTATCCCGGGTCCGTACTTGGCACTGTTCACAGCACTGTTCATCTGGGGACGGCGTGCCTGACAGCGACAGTGTGTCAGCGGGGCGTCGCAGGATAGGGGGGACCTACTCTGTGTTCGCCATAGTGATAACAGACTGGTTACTTGGTTTTGCCCAACGACTTTCCGCACCAGGACAAGCTTAGAAGCCAAAGCTGTCAGCGGGAACTCGGAAGAAGGACGGTGTGTACACAATGTCGACACTTGTTTGTATTTGGCTGTATCCGGCTGGGCACCGAGTATATAAGGTGCCCCGCCGCCTCCTGCGCGAGGGATCCTGTGGATGCTGACCTAGAGCAATCACTACGTAGAGATTCTTGGCCTAGTTTGTCCCACAGAGAGAACAGTGGCTACTCGGTAGCAAGAACCATTGTACTGTGGCTACTCGGAGAGACATCAGAATACAGAAACAAAGGCAGGAGTAGGGGTTTTACCTCCTCACGAGGGCCCTGAACCTGGGTAGATCGTGTTGTTTGCAGTGCTAGTTTCATCCTTCACGCGTCTACTCGTCGCGTGATCCCTCCCCGAGCGCCTCCAGCGTCCTTCGTCCCCACATCTTTAGCCATCCCATGGCATCTGCCGTGATACCACCACGACAGTTGGCGCCCACCGTGGGGCAACCAGCGGCGCTGGCTGGAGTTTCCGTTCGGACGGGATCGATTTCTCCTACCGGAGAGCGCGTGGTCTGTGGCCTTGTCCACAGATTCGGCTCCTTCGACTTCGTCACCGACAACGCCGGCGATTTCGGCGGCAGAGCCATGCCGGAGGGCGGCACGGTGCTCTCTTTCGGCGCGCACCTCGTCTACGTCGCCACCGTCATCGACCGCGAGTACCCCGAGCTGGTGCACGACGCGGAGGATCCACCCGCCGTTATCGCCGCACGCGGGAGGCCGTCGAGCCGCTCTGCGGGCGTCGCGGAGGTGATGATGACCGGTCCCGCTGCTGACGCCGGGAAGGGCGCAGCTGCTACCGCTGCGGCTGTCGTCGAGGATCTTGCTGGCTCTAGTGCTGGCGGGAAGACGCACAAGCCTTACGAGAAGGAGTGCAACCTTCCACTCTCCACTACTCCGACGATCCCTGCGTCTGCTGCGCGGACGGGCATGCCGCCTCCCACTGACCTCGAGCTCCTGACCATGAAGGCACAACTCAACCGGCAGCGCCAGGAGCTGCTCGCTGAGCAGGCGGAGATGGAGAAGATCAGGCTAGAGCTTAGCTTAGATCAGCTTGAGTACAACAAGGCTCACGGTTTCACACCAGTTGTTAGGAGAGCTAGCAAAGTAGGTGCTACGCGTCGCAACCTTGGTGCCGAGATGGCAACGGTTGTAGAGGCTCCCAGTCAGTCAGCCACCGCAAACACCTCCACCAGACCCAGATACAGCACACCCGCCAAGACACTTAGAGCTGCTGAGGCCGTAGCTGCCGAGTTGCCGCACCTAGTTGGCGACGCGCGCGTTAGGCAGCAGGAGAGGCTGAACGAGTTGGTGCTAGAGGCGGCTAGGCAGAACGAGGAGTTCCGGAAAGCCAACCCGGGTGCTGGAGCTTCTCAGGTGGTGCATTCGCATGTGGCCAGATCTAACGATCAGGCTTCGTCTCCGCATCCTAGCCGTGAGAAGAGCCGGAGTGGGCATTCCGGCAAGGATAGGCAAATGCAGGTGTACGACCCGGCTGTCGCCGCGAAACAGCTCGCTGTGCCGCGACAGTCCGGTCAGAAACACAACGCTGCAGGAGCAGGCTTTCAAGCCCATAAAGCTCAAAGCCAGGCCCGAGATGGAGAGCGCCCAGGTCCTTCTCAGCATCCCGTCGCTCAGCCTACTCGGCAGAGGCAGCAGCCGCGCGCAGTGGCGCCAGCCGCCAACCCGGTGGAGCAGCCTGCAGCTGTGCAGGTCGACCGGTATGATGACGGCTACTCGGCCATGGAGATGGCTGGCTACGACATTCTGGATCGTGTGGGCGAGCGCGTGTTGGCGCCTGGAGATGCAAGGCACCAGCTGGACCAGATCAGCTTGTCGGCGCGGCTTGAGAACATGGGTCCTCCTGGCCCCGAGTGCTTTGGCCCGCGCATCATGAACGAGCCGTCCGTGAAGAACTTCCAGCTCGCAAGGGGCACCAAGAGCTACAATGGTAGTACCAAGCCAGAGGATTGGCTCAATGACTATGTCACCGCAGTCCACATCGCGGGCGGCAACCGGAGATGGGCAGTGCGGTACGTTCCGCAAATGCTAGAGGGTCCAGCTCGCACTTGGCTCAACAACTTGCCCAAGAACAACATAAATTGCTGGCTGGACTTCTCGGATGCCTTCGTCAGCAACTTCACCAGCACCTACAAGAGGCCGAATAGGCCACAACAGATGTCCGCTTGCAGGCAGCGAGAAGACGAGACGGACCGCGAGTACCTTACTCGGTGGAGCACGTTGAGGAACACCTGTGAAGGTGTGAATGAAGCCCAGGCCATCACTTGGTTTGCGCAGGGTTGCAGACACGGCAGTATGCTGCGGCAAAGGTTGCAGAGGGAGATGCCAAACACTCTGGCGGAGACCATCAAGATTGCAGATCAGTATGCACTCGGTGATCCTACTAAGCCTCTGATGGATTCCACCGAGCCGAGAAGAAACTTCAACAGCAACAAGCGCAACGAGTTCCGCAACAAGCGCAGGGGTGACCGGATAGATGTTCGGTACGACCCTGAGGAGGTGAACGCAGTGGCTGTTGGAGCTGGGGGTAGCCAAAGGCAGAAACCTGCTGGTGCCTACGGGCAGAACCAGAACCAGGGCCAAGGCAACAAGAAACCATTCCGTGCTCCTCAGTTGGGTAGCGGCAACTCGGAGCAGACGAGGAAGTTCGTCTTTGACGACATGAAGGATGGCCCATGCAGTTTTCACACTCAGCACCCCTCAAGGCCTGCTAACCACACTACCCGACAGTGCGAGTGGTGGGATCTGATCCGGAATGAAGGCTTGCCGCCTCCTCCTCCTCTGCCAGCTGCAAATGCCAATGTGCAGCCTGCTCGCGCACCCACAGCTCGGCAGCCAGTGTTCCCGAGAAGAGAAAACGTGAACCAAGTGGCTTTAGGAGCCAACCGTCACTTCAACAATGAAGGCTACCGCAACAACCGCAACAACAACAGAGGCAACAACAGCTACCAGAGCAACAACAACGGCAACAATGAGGGTGGAGTCCGCAACCAGTACCAAGAGCACCATGAGAGCTACATGATCTTCACTTCAGAGCCGTCGACAAGCAGTCACAGCACAGGCGTCCCATGGAGGTCAATGCCGTTATCCCTGCAGTTCCTCACTATATGCATTGGTGCAACCAAGAGATCAAGTGGTCCCGAGTAGATCATCCCAAGGTGATGCCCAACCCAGGTAGCTACGCTTTCGTGGTGGATCCTACCTTCTTGGGTCCCGAGAAGAACGTGAGGTTCAGCAAGGTACTGATCGACAACGGCAGCAGCATCAACATTGTGTATAAGGACACACTCGAGAAGCTTGGGCTGGCCGAGAACATGCTGCTACCCAGCAAGACCACCTTCCATGGCATTGTGCCGGGAGTCTCGTGCAACCCGATTGGCCGAGTGTGGATAGATGTGCTATTCGGCACAAGGGAGAACTGCCGCACAGAGCGCCTGCAGTTCGAGGTGGTTGATCATCAGAGCCCCTATCACGCTCTACTCGGCAGGCCTGCTCTGAGCAAGTTCATGGCCTCTACCCACACGGCATATCTGAAGATGAAGATCCCTGGCCCCAATGGCATGATTACCATCTCTGGCGATTACAAGAAGTCCATGGAGTGTGCCTCTGCTGGTTCTCAGCTGGCGGAGTCCATGGTGATTGCTGCCGAGAAGGAAAAGATGTACGAGGTGGTGGCTATGGCGCAATCCGCGCAAGCTGGTGCGCAGGGCGTGCCGAGTACGCAACACGGGACCGCGTTCCAGGCGTCCCAAGAAACCAAGAAGGTCCAGGTCAACCCCGAGTTCCCCGACCGCGTAGCCATCATTGGCACCGGGTTGGCGGAGAAATAGGAAAGCGAGCTCATCCACTTCCTCCGTGAGAATCGGGACGTGTTCGCCTGGTCCAATGAAGATTTACCAGGAGTCCCGAGGGAGTTGGTTGAGCACTCATTACATGTGCGTCCTGACGCCAAGCCAGTGAAGCAGGCTATGCGCCGCTTCGGAGATGAGGGAAGGAGGGCCATTGGTGACCAGATCACCAAGTTGGTGATAAGCAATTTCATCATGGAGGTGCTGCATCCGGATTGGCTAGCCAACCCGGTCATGGTCGAGAAGAAGAAGGAGGATCCCAAGGCTGCTACTGCATGGCGCATGTGTGTCGACTACACCGACTTGAACAAGGCATGCCCCAAGGATCCCTTCCCGCTACCTCGCTTCGATCAGGTGATCGATTCCACTGCTGGTTGTGAACTGCTGTCTTTCATAGATGCCTACTCTGGTTTCCACCAGATAGCTCTCAATCCTGCCGATCAAATAAAGACTGCTTTCATTACCCCGTACGGGGCTTATTGCTATCGTGTCATGTGTTTCGGGTTGCGGAATGCGAGTGCTACTTATCAGCGGTGCATGCAAAAATGCTTGCACGATCAGCTCGGCCAGAATGTGCAGGTGTACGTAGATGACATTGTCATCAAAACGAATAAAACACATACTCTGCTTGCCGACCTGGAGGAAACCTTTGCCAACTTGCGCAAGTATAAAATGAAGCTGAACCCGAGTAAATGCACCTTTGGTGTTCCGGCTGGCAAGCTACTCGGCTTCCTGGTATCTAGTCGGGGCATTGAAGCCAATCCTTCAAAGATAAAAGCTATTGAGAGCATGTCTTTGCCGAGATCTCTGAAGGATGTGCAAAAATTCACTGGTTGCTTGGCATCTCTGAGCCGTTTCCTAGGCCGAATGGGCGAGAAGGCCCTGCCTCTGTACCAGCTGATGAAGAAAAGTGACAAGTTTGTTTGGACTCCGCAAGCGGATGTGGCATTCAACGAGCTGAAGGCAATGCTGGCTAGCGCTCCCATCTTGGCTAGTCCGCTACCCAAGGAGCCAATGCTGCTGTACATTGCTGCCACTAACCGAGTAGTCAGTGTGGTGATTGTGATGGAGCGGGAAGAAGAAGGCAAGAGTGTGCAGCTCCCAGTATACTATCTCAGTGAAGTGTTGTCTAGCTCCAAGCAGAACTACCCGCATTACCAGAAGATGACCTATGGCGTGTACCTGGGCACCAAGAAGCTAAAGCATTATTTCCAAGAGCATCCCATCACGGTTGTGAGCTCTGCTCCCATCTCGGATATCATGGGCAACAAGGAGGCGAGTGGTCGAGTAGCCAAGTGGGCAATCGAGCTGGCCGCGTACGCCCCCGCGTATGCGAGAAGAGAAGCTATCAAGTCTCAGATTCTGGCGGAGTTTCTGGTGGATTGGGCTGAGGTGCAGTACGAACCTCCTGCTCCAGTTTCCAATTACTGGAAGATGCACTTTGATGGCTCGAAGGTGAAGGAAGACCTTGGTGCTGGCGTAGTGCTTACGTCACCCAAGCGAGATCAACTCAAGTACGTGCTGCAGATTCATTTCAAGGCGTCCAACAACGTAGCAGAGTACGAGGCAGTGGTGCATGGCTTGCGAGTAGCCAAGGAGGTTGGCGTGCAGCGCATTATATGCTATGGCGATTCAGACCTGGTGGTGCAGCAAGTCTCTGGCACTTGGGATGCTCTAGATGCCAACATGGCATCATATCGCTTCCTGGTACAGTCTATGACTGGATTCTTCGAAGGCTGCGAGTTCCAGCACATTCACCGAGCAGAGAACGAAGCGGCAGACGAGCTGTCCAAGTTGGGATCTTCTCGGCAATCCATCCCGCCGGGGGTTGCCTTGGAGCACTTGAGGAAGCCATCCATCAAGCCATCTCCCAACTCGGAATCCATATTCGTTTCTTCTCTACCAAGTGAAGAATCCGTTCCAATGGAGATTGACTGGGAGAATGCAACAGAGAACCCGGGGACTGCCGCTCCCTACTCGGGGACTGTCGTTCCCTACTCGGGGACTGCCGTTCCCTACCCGGGGACTGCCACTCCCTACTCTGGGACTGCCACTCCATACTCGGGGACTGCTGTCCTTAACCCGGGGACTGTAGCATTCATTGAGGAAGTCCTTGCCAATCGTTCAGGGCTCCAGAGAAGTGCTCCCAACCCTAAAGAGCAGCCAGAGATGCCTGTCCCAATGGAAGTGGACGAACCAGTGTTTCCCACACGGGAGACACCGAGTTGGGCCATGCCCATATTATCCTTTCTAAGGGACGGTACTCTGCCAGAAGATGAGGTGGTCACAAGACAGATTCAGAGAAGGTCCAAGGGTTACACTATATTCAGAGATGTGCTGCACAAAAGAAGTTCCACCGGCGTGCTGCAACGTTGTGTGGACCCAGAAGAAGGAGGAGAAATTCTGTTGGAAATACACCAAGGAGAATGCGGGCACCACGCCTCTTCTCGGGCATTGGTCAAGAAAGCTTTTCGGCATGGCTTCTACTGGCTCACAGCTCTGCAGCAAGCTGAAGTCATCGTGAGGAAGTGCAATGGCTGCCAGATGTTCGCGAGTAAGATTCACATGCCCGCTTCCGAGTTGAAAACAATTCCTATCACATGGCCGTTTGCCGTATGGTGCCTGGATATGGTTGGCCCCTTCAAGCCGGCTAAAGGCAACATGACACACATCTTAGTCATGGTGGACAAGTTCACCAAGTGGATTGAAGTGAAGCCTATTCGGAAGTGCGATGGGGCTACGGCCGTGAAATTCTTAAAGGATGTGATCCTGAGATACGGCAACCCGCACAGCATCATCACCGACAACGGCACAAATTTCGCAGAAGGGGCAATGGTGCGGTTCTGCAGAGATAAGCACATCCGACTAGATGTTGCATCTATTGCGCATCCCGCCTCCAATGGGCAAGTGGAAAGAGCAAACGGCATGGTACTGGCAGGCATAAAGCCAAGGCTGATTGAGCCAGTACTGAAAACACCTGGGTGTTGGCTAGACGAGTTGCCAACGGTGTTGTGGAGTCTAAGGACTACCCCTAACCGGACAACCGGCTACACGCCATTCTTCTTGGTATACGGGGCTGAGGCCGTGTTGCCAATAGACTTAGAGCATGACTCCCCTCGAGTAACCGTCTACACTGAGGTAGAGGCGAGAGAAGCTCGAGAAGACGACGTTGACCTGCTCGAAGAAGCAAGAGAGCTTACTCTGTCACGTTCGGCTATCTACCAGCAAAGCCTGCGGCGTTATCATAGCCGAAAGGTGAACCCAAGGGTTTTCCGAGAAAGAGACATGGTCCTCAGGCTTGTGCAACGCACAGCCGGGATGCACAAATTGTCTCCTCCATGGGAAGGGCCCTTCATTGTGAGCAAAGCGCTGCACAATGATGCCTATTATCTCGTGGACATGCGTCCATCACAGGAGAACAGGGCAGATAAAGCTGGAGAGGAAACCAAGCGCCCTTTGAATGTAGCCCTACTTCGTCGCTTTCATTCATGAGCAAAGATGTGTATGTACCCTCTTATCCGAGTTAAAATTCTACCCTGCAATCTGAAATTGAACTCGAGGACTGCCCTCGCCTAAACTTGCTCTGTGTGTTTCTACCCGGCTTTACTTTTGTCCACTCGGTTTCTCTGCTTAGAATTTCACGAGTACATCTAGTATTGTGTTTAAACGTACATGCCAACTCTTCGACTTTGCTGCTGTCCGAAACCCGGCTTCATGGCAAGCAAGAGAACAAGCAAAAGGTCAATGAGCACAAGAAAAGTTACTAAGGAAAGAAAAAGTGCAGGAACCGAGTAGGATGTTTTTTACTGTTGTTTCTTGTTAAACTCCTTCTCGGATAAGTGGTGGGCTGCGTTACTATGAGTATTTCTAAGTGGCTAAGTATTTGCAACTCCAACTTTGAATTCTTGTGACTCGAATACCAAAAAAGCAACAAATTGCGGGTAAGAGCTGAGATAAAAAAAGGAAGAGCGAATAAGAAATGCAACTCGGGGACTCGCATGATAACACAACTCGGCATTCGAGCCAAAGTTGCTCAAATTGACTAAGTTAAATATCAAACGTGAATAAAACTGAGTAGCAAACGACAAGGATAATTGTTTCGATACATCTGCACCCGGCATCCCGGGGATCTGATAAAAGTTTCGAGAATAAAGTTGCAGGAAGTAGTCAGGTAGAAGCAGCAGTGTTCTCGGCGCTGGCCTTGATGGCTTCAGTGTCAGTGTTGGTCTTGGCGGCTTCAGCTTCAGCGCTGATCTTAGCAGCATCAGCCTCCGAGCTGGCGGCGTCAGTCTTCGCGGTATCAGCATCCGGCTCAGTAGCAGCCTGCTCGGAAGTGGCAGTGGCCACCGAGGTGGAGGCCGCAGTCTGAGCGAGGAGTCGCGCCGTGTCGTCGAGAGCCGCACCTGAGGAGGTGCCGAACTTGAGGGCCGCGGTGTCGATCACCATATCCACGCTCTCGGCCTCCTCCTCGCTGTCCGCGACGACCGCGGCCTTCCCCTTCCCGGCCTTGTAGCGATCACTCTCGAAGCTGCCCAGGTCAGACTCGGTGGAGTCCTCGTCTTCATCATCATCGCCTTCGTCCACCTCGGTGTCAGGCTCGGTGAGACCGTCGATGAAGCGCGTGGTGCTTGCGTACTGGGCGACCTCGTACGCGACGGCCTGGCGGAGAGCCACGCAGTCGGAATCTGTCTCCCACTTGGAGTCCTCACGCATCTCGCGGACAACCTGCAAGTTGAGGTTCTCATACCAGCTGGTGATGAATAGCAGCATCATATCAGCGCCTGCCCGAGCTCCAGACGCCCTCCACTTCTTCAGCTCGGCCTTCACGCCATGCAGCTTCGCGGCAAGTCCGCGGATAGTTTTTGGCGCGGAGTCTTTAGGCCAGAACACGTCATGGAGCTTGAAGGCAGTGCGCACCAGATTGGTGCCCACACCACTTAAGCGCTGGAGCTGCCCCTGCATGACCGTGATGCTATCTTCGATCTCTGCCTTGGTGTCCATGGGTTCGCCCTTCTCAATGCGAGCTGCTCGGGACTTCGCCAAGGCAGGCTTACAAGATGACTCGAGGTCGGGGAAGATTTCTGAAAAAGCTATTGAGAAGATCAGAAACAGAAGCCGAGTAGAAAAATAAACCGAGCAGCGGAGAAGCGCAGGAAACAAGAGAAGGGCGGAGAAGCAAGCACTTACTGTTCAGGTCGAAGAGTAGCGCCTGCAGCTTTTTCTTCCATGATTCTTCGTCAGCAACATGCTTCTCCTCTATCTTCCGGAACTGCGCGAGCTGGAGCATAAGATCTGAGTTGCTCTCCTTCAGCGTCTTGCATTCCAGCTCGAGAGCCTTTTGCTTGGCCACAGCTGCCGCTTCGGTCTTCTTCTTCTCGGCCACTGCTTTATCTCTCTCGCCAGCTAGATCAGTGGCTTTCTGGAGAGCAGTTCGCACCTGGGCCTGCAGTGGTTTCAACTCGTCGAGGTGCCTTTTCTTGAATTCCGCCTCAAGGCTTGCAATCTGCGCCTGCACCTCAGCAGGTTTGAGGCAGTCGAGATGCTCTTCGACAAACTTCTTATGATCTTCTGTGAAAAGCAAAGCACGGTCAGCAGAGTAGCAAAGATGAAAGCAAGAAGTCAAGCCGGGAAGACATCAACTCACCTTCAGCCTCTTGATGGTGGTTTGGCCGTTTTCAACAAAGGCGCGGCAGTTGGAGTGCTCCTCGGCCAGGGTCTTAAATTTGCCTGCAGAAAGGAGTCGGTCTGAGCAGAAAGCAACAGCGGGCGTAAACATAAAACGCGGGAACCGTGTAGCTACAAGCTTACTTTCGATCTCGGAAAGCTTGAGGGCACTGTCCATGACATTCTTATCCGCCGCCTCAGCGGACTTGAGCTTTGATTCCAGGGCCTCAAGACGCCTCCTAGCAATGCTGTGGTTCCATAGCAGTCGCCGGTACAGGTTGGTTCTTTTCAGAAGGCAATTCTGAGAGGAAGAAAGAAAAGGAGTCAGACAAAGACGTGTAGATTCAACCCGAGAAGGCGGCAACTAGGTTGAGTACCCGCCTACTCGGCTAGAATCTCGGGGACTAGGGGATGGATAAGAAGAAGCAGTAGAATAGAAGAGAAGGAAAATGCAACTCGGAACGGATGAGCAAGGCTTACCGCGTAGGTCTGTTCAATATCCTCCGCGACCTTGCGATGGACGAAGAGCTTGGCGGCGAGTGTGCTGGTGTTGGACGCAATAGTCATGGGTTTATAACCCATGTCTGCCTTTTTCCAGTCGACGCGCATGTGGTCCAGATCGCCCAAAGATGTGCCGTGCCAGTTCGTGTTGCCGAGGACGTCGCTGTCCCATTCAGCATCGATAAATCCAACCCGGTCGAATATCTGCTCGAGGCCCGTGGATGTTATCTCGGTTTCCGCAACCTCGCGCGAATGGATCGAGACGGATCGGTCCTTGTTCCTGGCTGGAGGCTTGGAGTCCACCGGCGTAGCCTGTTTGCCCCTCCTGATAGCGAGCTTCTTCTCGACTGGGGTCAACAGGATGCTGTGCTGCTGGCTCACCTTCACCATATAAGGTGGGAAGGTGGGTGGATCCGGGAAGCTGGATCCTGCGGCGGTATCAGCAGCCGCTTCAGGTTCACGGATGGTGAGCTGGCTAGGCTTGGCAGTTGGTCTTGGCGGCGGCATCGTGGCAGCACCACGCGAACCGCTACGCGTACCGCTACGCGAGGGATTCCTGCGAACAGCGCCCTCTGACTGGCCAGCTGGCTTCTCGGCGGCCTGGGTCCCAGAGGTCTGCTTCTCGGCAGCCTTCTTCTCGGCGGCATTCTTGTCAACGGCTTCCTGTTTGATCTTCTTGATAAGCTGCTTGGCCGGAGGGCTGGATGTTGTCTTGGTCTTCTTCGTTGATGGAGAGATTGGCGCGGTGGAGGAAGTGCCCTGCTGGGTAGGCGGCACCAAAGGCGCGCTACCCGGCACAGCATCCGGCTGAGCGCTACCCTGCGCGGCGTCCGGTTGCGCGTCGCTCAGAGGATATTGCTCCGTCTCATCAATTGTCTCAACCCGCTGCCCGGCAGCGGGGTCTTGCTGTGTGGCGTCTTGTTCTTCTACCCGCGGCTGGGCCGCGGGGTCGTCTTGCTCAGCAGCCCTTGTCGCTGGCTGCTCTTGGTCCTCTTCTCGCCGCTCAAGGGCGGCATCATCATCATGCTTCTCGGGGTCTTGATCTAGGTTCTCCTCGGCCGTGGCGGCTGGAGGAGAAGGTGGCCTTGCGTCGTGATCAGCGTCCCGCGCTTCTTGATCTGCGTGGGCCTGCTGCTCCTGCTCGGCGTCATGGGCGTCGCTGTCCATGTATCGAGCGTCGTCGGAGTCGTCCCCTTTCACGGGAGAGGACGCACGCGCCCCGGCCTGCGCTGCGGCTTCAGTCTCGTCGTCGAGGTCGATGAGATTATCGATGTCAATGGCGGATTTCTTCTTAGTCTTGGTGGGCGCGAGAGCGGCGTCAGCGTTCAAGGGGGCTCTGAAGAAAGAAACATGTTCAGAAAAAAGAGAAGGACAGAGGAAATCGAGAAGAAGCAACGAAGTAAGAGAATTGGGAATTCGCGGCAGCAGAGGCGCATGACTAAGGATAAAGTGCTTACCCTTTACGGGTAGGGATTGTCCGTCCTCCTCTCGTCACGGTCTTCTTGGTCGTCTTCCCGGCCGTCTTCTTCTTCTTGGCGGGGGGCTCCTGAGCACCGCTACCCGTCCGTTTGCGGGTAAGAGGAGCAGCGATCGAGAGCGGCTTGACGACAAGGGCTTCCTTATTTTCCTCCTCGTCCTCCTCTTCAGCATCAGCGCCGCCTGTGAAGTTCGGAAGAAGAAAAACGGCTCAGAAACAAGAGGAAATTGGGTAGCGTGGCTTGCGACCAGACAGGATGAGCTCAATTACCTTCGTCGTCATCCTCGGACCAATCGCGGACAGACGCATCTACGTGATGCTTCTCCGTCTGAGCATGGGGGAGGTTGAGCCTGTCCGCGGTCTCGAAGGAGACCTCGTCGTCCTCCTCTCGGTCCTCCGACCAGTTGTCCTCGAAGCGTTCCATGCTCTCAGTGAGCTGGCGAGCAAGGACCTGAAGAATAGAGAAACATCACAAGATTAGTCGAGTAGCATAGAGGCATCCTACTCGGCAAGGCGTGCAAACACAAAGCACATTAAGCCTAAGCAGTGCTACTCGGCGAGACGTGCAAACATAAAGCACATTAAGCCTAAGTAGTTCTGCTAAGTGCCCTACTCGACGCAAAATGCAAATACTAGTCGCTGCAAGATAAGAAGGCTATCTACTCGGAACAGGCGTACAAGGAATAGGATAAGAAGTACGTACCCGCTCGATTGGCTTCGTGCGGCTGTATGGGATGAAGCCATACTGCCAATTGTCCCTGAGGCCCGTGGTCATGATGGACCGCGCATGAGCGGCGACATCCGCGTTGCTGAGCTCGAACGTGGTTGTCCGAGTACAGTCGCGGGGGCCGCCCATGTAGCACATGGGGTGGACGCGGCGCTGGAGCGGCAGCACCCGCTTGGAGATCCAGCAGGCGATTGGATCGTCGCTCTTGAGCCCCTCTTCGGCCAGATAGGCGAGGCGCTCGTCCATCTGCTTGAGGTTGCTGTCGTTGAACGGCTTGGTCCGCCAGTTCTGCCCGATGGGAGCTCGGTTGCTCCAAGGGGGCAGATTGATTCGGTCCTCCACCTTGGCTCCCTTCGTGGCGGGGACGTTCTGCACATACAGGAACGTCCTCTGCCACTTGCGGACGGAATCCAGTCCCTTGATGCGCGGATGGTTGGTTCCAGGGCGCTGCACCATCATGGCGCTGCCGGTCTCCGTTATCCGGCTGCTGGTGTCCGCGCGGTCCTTCTTGCCCTTGCTCTGCTGGCGAAAGAAAAAGTACCTGGACCAAGTCTCCGTGGTGGGGCGAACTCCCAGGAAGGCCTCGCATACCACGGCGTGGTACGAGAGGAAGACGACGGCGTTCGGAGGGAGATGGTGCATCTGGAGGCCGTAGTGGTCGAGGAAGGAGCGGAGGAAGTTGGATCCTGGAAGCCCGAATCCTCGCGCGAAGTGCGCGAGGAAGACGACGTGCTCGCCTTCCTGCGGGGTAGGGACGACGCAATGGTAGTACCAAGCCAGAGGATTGGCTCAATGACTATGTCACCGCAGTCCACATCGCGGGCGGCAACCGGAGATGGGCAGTGTGGTACGTTCCGCAAATGCTAGAGGGTCCAGCTCGCACTTGGCTCAACAACTTGCCCAAGAACAACATAAATTGCTGGCTGGACTTCTCGGATGCCTTCGTCAGCAACTTCACCAGCACCTACAAGAGGCCGAATAGGCCACAGCAGCTGTCCGCTTGCAGGCAGCGAGAAGACGAGACGGACCGCGAATACCTTACTCGGTGGAGCACGTTGAGGAACACCTGTGAAGGTGTGAATGAAGCCCAGGCCATCACTTGGTTTGCGCAGGGTTGCAGACACGGCAGTATGCTGCGGCAAAGGTTGCAGAGGGAGATGCCAAACACTCTGGCGGAGACCATCAAGATTGCAGATCAGTATGCACTCGGTGATCCTACTAAGCCTCTGATGGATTCCACCGAGCCGAGAAGAAACTTCAACAGCAACAAGCGCAACGAGTTCCGCAACAAGCGCAGGGGTGACCGGATAGATGTTCGGTACGACCCTGAGGAGGTGAACGCAGTGGCTGTTGGAGCTGGGGGTAGCCAAAGGCAGAAACCTGCTGGTGCCTACGGGCAGAACCAGAACCAGGGCCAAGGCAACAAGAAACCATTCCGTGCTCCTCAGTTGGGTAGCGGCAACTCGGAGCAGACGAGGAAGTTCGTCTTTGACGACATGAAGGATGGCCCATGCAGTTTTCACACTCAGCACCCCTCAAGGCCTGCTAACCACACTACCCGACAGTGCGAGTGGTGGGATCTGATCCGGAATGAAGGCTTGCCGCCTCCTCCTCCTCTGCCAGCTGCAAATGCCAATGTGCAGCCTGCTCGCGCACCCGCAGCTCGGCAGCCAGTGTTCCCGAGAAGAGAAAACGTGAACCAAGTGGCTTTAGGAGCCAACCGTCACTTCAACAATGAAGGCTACCGCAACAACCGCAACAACAACAGAGGCAACAACAGCTACCAGAGCAACAACAACGGCAACAATGAGGGTGGAGGCCGCAACCAGTACCAAGAGCACCATGAGAGCTACATGATCTTCACTTCAGAGCCCGTCGACAAGCAGTCACAGCACAGGCGTCCCATGGAGGTCAATGCCGTTATCCCTGCAGTTCCTCACTATATGCATTGGTGCAACCAAGAGATCAAGTGGTCCCGAGTAGATCATCCCAAGGTGATGCCCAACCCAGGTAGCTACGCTTTCGTGGTGGATCCTACCTTCTTGGGTCCCGAGAAGAACGTGAGGTTCAGCAAGGTACTGATCGACAACGGCAGCAGCATCAACATTGTGTATAAGGACACACTCGAGAAGCTTGGGCTGGCCGAGAACATGCTGCTACCCAGCAAGACCACCTTCCATGGCATTGTGCCGGGAGTCTCGTGCAACCCGATTGGCCGAGTGTGGATAGATGTGCTATTCGGCACAAGGGAGAACTGCCGCACAGAGCGCCTGCAGTTCGAGGTGGTTGATCATCAGAGCCCCTATCACGCTCTACTCGGCAGGCCTGCTCTGAGCAAGTTCATGGCCTCTACCCACACGGCATATCTGAAGATGAAGATCCCTGGCCCCAATGGCATGATTACCATCTCTGGCGATTACAAGAAGTCCATGGAGTGTGCCTCTGCTGGTTCTCAGCTGGCGGAGTCCATGGTGATTGCTGCCGAGAAGGAAAAGATGTACGAGGTGGTGGCTATGGCGCAATCCGCGCAAGCTGGTGCGCAGGGCGTGCCGAGTACGCAACACGGGACCGCGTTCCAGGCGTACCAAGAAACCAAGAAGGTCCAGGTCAACCCCGAGTTCCCCGACCGCGTAGCCATCATTGGCACCGGGTTGGCGGAGAAATAGGAAAGCGAGCTCATCCACTTCCTCCGTGAGAATCGGGACGTGTTCGCCTGGTCCAATGAAGATTTACCAGGAGTCCCGAGGGAGTTGGTTGAGCACTCATTACATGTGCGTCCTGACGCCAAGCCAGTGAAGCAGGCTATGCGCCGCTTCGGAGATGAGGGAAGGAGGGCCATTGGTGACCAGATCACCAAGTTGGTGATAAGCAATTTCATCATGGAGGTGCTGCATCCGGATTGGCTAGCCAACCCGGTCATGGTCGAGAAGAAGAAGGAGGATCCCAAGGCTGCTACTGCATGGCGCATGTGTGTCGACTACACCGACTTGAACAAGGCATGCCCCAAGGATCCCTTCCCGCTACCTCGCTTCGATCAGGTGATCGATTCCACTGCTGGTTGTGAACTGCTGTCTTTCATAGATGCCTACTCTGGTTTCCACCAGATAGCTCTCAATCCTGCCGATCAAATAAAGACTGCTTTCATTACCCCGTACGGGGCTTATTGCTATCGTGTCATGTGTTTCGGGTTGCGGAATGCGAGTGCTACTTATCAGCGGTGCATGCAAAAATGCTTGCACGATCAGCTCGGCCAGAATGTGCAGGTGTACGTAGATGACATTGTCATCAAAACGAATAAAACACATACTCTGCTTGCCGACCTGGAGGAAACCTTTGCCAACTTGCGCAAGTATAAAATGAAGCTGAACCCGAGTAAATGCACCTTTGGTGTTCCGGCTGGCAAGCTACTCGGCTACCTGGTATCTAGTCGGGGCATTGAAGCCAATCCTTCAAAGATAAAAGCTATTGAGAGCATGTCTTTGCCGAGATCTCTGAAGGATGTGCAAAAATTCACTGGTTGCTTGGCATCTCTGAGCCGTTTCCTAGGCCGAATGGGCGAGAAGGCCCTGCCTCTGTACCAGCTGATGAAGAAAAGTGACAAGTTTGTTTGGACTCCGCAAGCGGATGTGGCATTCAACGAGCTGAAGGCAATGCTGGCTAGCGCTCCCATCTTGGCTAGTCCGCTACCCAAGGAGCCAATGCTGCTGTACATTGCTGCCACTAACCGAGTAGTCAGTGTGGTGATTGTGATGGAGCGGGAAGAAGAAGGCAAGAGTGTGCAGCGCCCAGTATACTATCTCAGTGAAGTGTTGTCTAGCTCCAAGCAGAACTACCCGCATTACCAGAAGATGACCTATGGCGTGTACCTGGGCGCCAAGAAGCTAAAGCATTATTTCCAAGAGCATCCCATCACGGTTGTGAGCTCTGCTCCCATCTTGGATATCATGGGCAACAAGGAGGCGAGTGGTCGAGTAGCCAAGTGGGCAATCGAGCTGGCCGCGTACGCCCCCGCGTATGCGAGAAGAGAAGCTATCAAGTCTCAGATTCTGGCGGAGTTTCTGGTGGATTGGGCTGAGGTGCAGTACGAACCTCCTGCTCCAGTTTCCAATTACTGGAAGATGCACTTTGATGGCTCGAAGGTGAAGGAAGACCTTGGTGCTGGCGTAGTGCTTACGTCACCCAAGCGAGATCAACTCAAGTACGTGCTGCAGATTCATTTCAAGGCGTCCAACAACGTAGCAGAGTACGAGGCAGTGGTGCATGGCTTGCGAGTAGCCAAGGAGGTTGGCGTGCAGCGCATTATATGCTATGGCGATTCAGACCTGGTGGTGCAGCAAGTCTCTGGCACTTGGGATGCTCTAGATGCCAACATGGCATCATATCGCTTCCTGGTACAGTCTATGACTGGATTCTTCGAAGGCTGCGAGTTCCAGCACATTCACCGAGCAGAGAACGAAGCGGCAGACGAGCTGTCCAAGTTGGGATCTTCTCGGCAATCCATCCCGCCGGGGGTTGCCTTGGAGCACTTGAGGAAGCCATCCATCAAGCCATCTCCCAACTCGGAATCCATATTCGTTTCTTCTCTACCAAGTGAAGAATCCGTTCCAATGGAGATTGACTGGGAGAATGCAACAGAGAACCCGGGGACTGCCGCTCCCTACTCGGGGACTGTCGTTCCCTACTCGGGGACTGCCGTTCCCTACCCGGGGACTGCCACTCCCTACTCTGGGACTGCCACTCCATACTCGGGGACTGCTGTCCTTAACCCGGGGACTGTAGCATTCATTGAGGAAGTCCTTGCCAATCGTTCAGGGCTCCAGAGAAGTGCTCCCAACCCTAAAGAGCAGCCAGAGATGCCTGTCCCAATGGAAGTGGACGAACCAGTGTTTCCCACACGGGAGACACCGAGTTGGGCCATGCCCATATTATCCTTTCTAAGGGACGGTACTCTGCCAGAAGATGAGGTGGTCACAAGACAGATTCAGAGAAGGTCCAAGGGTTACACTATATTCAGAGATGTGCTGCACAAAAGAAGTTCCACCGGCGTGCTGCAACGTTGTGTGGACCCAGAAGAAGGAGGAGAAATTCTGTTGGAAATACACCAAGGAGAATGCGGGCACCACGCCTCTTCTCGGGCATTGGTCAAGAAAGCTTTTCGGCATGGCTTATACTGGCTCACAACTCTGCAGCAAGCTGAAGTCATCGTGAGGAAGTGCAATGGCTGCCAGATGTTCGCGAGTAAGATTCACATGCCCGCTTCCGAGTTGAAAACAATTCCTATCACATGGCCGTTTGCCGTATGGTGCCTGGATATGGTTGGCCCCTTCAAGCCGGCTAAAGGCAACATGACACACATCTTAGTCATGGTGGACAAGTTCACCAAGTGGATTGAAGTGAAGCCTATTCGGAAGTGCGATGGGGCTACGGCCGTGAAATTCTTAAAGGATGTGATCCTGAGATACGGCAACCCGCACAGCATCATCACCGACAACGGCACAAATTTCGCAGAAGGGGCAATGGTGCGGTTCTGCAGAGATAAGCACATCCGACTAGATGTTGCATCTATTGCGCATCCCGCCTCCAATGGGCAAGTGGAAAGAGCAAACGGCATGGTACTGGCAGGCATAAAGCCAAGGCTGATTGAGCCAGTACTGAAAACACCTGGGTGTTGGCTAGACGAGTTGCCAACGGTGTTGTGGAGTCTAAGGACTACCCCTAACCGGACAACCGGCTACACGCCATTCTTCTTGGTATACGGGGCTGAGGCCGTGTTGCCAATAGACTTAGAGCATGACTCCCCTCGAGTAACCGTCTACACTGAGGTAGAGGCGAGAGAAGCTCGAGAAGACGACGTTGACCTGCTCGAAGAAGCAAGAGAGCTTACTCTGTCACGTTCGGCTATCTACCAGCAAAGCCTGCGGCGTTATCATAGCCGAAAGGTGAACCCAAGGGTTTTCCGAGAAAGAGACATGGTCCTCAGGCTTGTGCAACGCACAGCCGGGATGCACAAATTGTCTCCTCCATGGGAAGGGCCCTTCATTGTGAGCAAAGCGCTGCACAATGATGCCTATTATCTCGTGGACATGCGTCCATCACAGGAGAACAGGGCAGATAAAGCTGGAGAGGAAACCAAGCGCCCTTTGAATGTAGCCCTACTTCGTCGCTTTGATTCATGAGCAAAGATGTGTATGTACCCTCTTATCCGAGTTAAAATTCTACCCTGCAATCTGAAATTGAACTCGAGGACTGCCCTCGCCTAAACTTGCTCTGTGTGTTTCTACCCGGCTTTACTTTTGTCCACTCGGTTTCTCTGCTTAGAATTTCACGAGTACATCTAGTATTGTGTTTAAACGTACATGCCAACTCTTCGACTTTGCTGCTGTCCGAAACCCGGCTTCATGGCAAGCAAGAGAACAAGCAAAAGGTCAATGAGCACAAGAAAAGTTACTAAGGAAAGAAAAAGTGCAGGAACCGAGTAGGATGTTTTTTACTGTTGTTTCTTGTTAAACTCCTTCTCGGATAAGTGGTGGGCTGCGTTACTATGAGTATTTCTAAGTGGCTAAGTATTTGCAACTCCAACTTTGAATTCTTGTGACTCGAATACCAAAAAAGCAACAAATTGCGGGTAAGAGCTGAGATAAAAAAAGGAAGAGCGAATAAGAAATGCAACTCGGGGACTCGCATGATAACACAACTCGGCATTCGAGCCAAAGTTGCTCAAATTGACTAAGTTAAATATCAAACGTGAATAAAACTGAGTAGCAAACGACAAGGATAATTGTTTCGATACATCTGCACCCGGCATCCCGGGGATCTGATAAAAGTTTCGAGAATAAAGTTGCAGGAAGTAGTCAGGTAGAAGCAGCAGTGTTCTCGGCGCTGGCCTTGATGGCTTCAGTGTCAGTGTTGGTCTTGGCGGCTTCAGCTTCAGCGCTGATCTTAGCAGCATCAGCCTCCGAGCTGGCGGCGTCAGTCTTCGCGGTATCAGCATCCGGCTCAGTAGCAGCCTGCTCGGAAGTGGCAGTGGCCACCGAGGTGGAGGCCGCAGTCTGAGCGAGGAGTCGCGCCGTGTCGTCGAGAGCCGCACCTGAGGAGGTGCCGAACTTGAGGGCCGCGGTGTCGATCACCATATCCACGCTCTCGGCCTCCTCCTCGCTGTCCGCGACGACCGCGGCCTTCCCCTTCCCGGCCTTGTAGCGATCACTCTCGAAGCTGCCCAGGTCAGACTCGGTGGAGTCCTCGTCTTCATCATCATCGCCTTCGTCCACCTCGGTGTCAGGCTCGGTGAGACCGTCGATGAAGCGCGTGGTGCTTGCGTACTGGGCGACCTCGTACGCGACGGCCTGGCGGAGAGCCACGCAGTCGGAATCTGTCTCCCACTTGGAGTCCTCACGCATCTCGCGGACAACCTGCAAGTTGAGGTTCTCATACCAGCTGGTGATGAATAGCAGCATCATATCAGCGCCTGCCCGAGCTCCAGACGCCCTCCACTTCTTCAGCTCGGCCTTCACGCCATGCAGCTTCGCGGCAAGTCCGCGGATAGTTTTTGGCGCGGAGTCTTTAGGCCAGAACACGTCATGGAGCTTGAAGGCAGTGCGCACCAGATTGGTGCCCACACCACTTAAGCGCTGGAGCTGCCCCTGCATGACCGTGATGCTATCTTCGATCTCTGCCTTGGTGTCCATGGGTTCGCCCTTCTCAATGCGAGCTGCTCGGGACTTCGCCAAGGCAGGCTTACAAGATGACTCGAGGTCGGGGAAGATTTCTGAAAAAGCTATTGAGAAGATCAGAAACAGAAGCCGAGTAGAAAAATAAACCGAGCAGCGGAGAAGCGCAGGAAACAAGAGAAGGGCGGAGAAGCAAGCACTTACTGTTCAGGTCGAAGAGTAGCGCCTGCAGCTTTTTCTTCCATGATTCTTCGTCAGCAACATGCTTCTCCTCTATCTTCCGGAACTGCGCGAGCTGGAGCATAAGATCTGAGTTGCTCTCCTTCAGCGTCTTGCATTCCAGCTCGAGAGCCTTTTGCTTGGCCACAGCTGCCGCTTCGGTCTTCTTCTTCTCGGCCACTGCTTTATCTCTCTCGCCAGCTAGATCAGTGGCTTTCTGGAGAGCAGTTCGCACCTGGGCCTGCAGTGGTTTCAACTCGTCGAGGTGCCTTTTCTTGAATTCCGCCTCAAGGCTTGCAATCTGCGCCTGCACCTCAGCAGGTTTGAGGCAGTCGAGATGCTCTTCGACAAACTTCTTATGATCTTCTGTGAAAAGCAAAGCACGGTCAGCAGAGTAGCAAAGATGAAAGCAAGAAGTCAAGCCGGGAAGACATCAACTCACCTTCAGCCTCTTGATGGTGGTTTGGCCGTTTTCAACAAAGGCGCGGCAGTTGGAGTGCTCCTCGGCCAGGGTCTTAAATTTGCCTGCAGAAAGGAGTCGGTCTGAGCAGAAAGCAACAGCGGGCGTAAACATAAAACGCGGGAACCGTGTAGCTACAAGCTTACTTTCGATCTCGGAAAGCTTGAGGGCACTGTCCATGACATTCTTATCCGCCGCCTCAGCGGACTTGAGCTTTGATTCCAGGGCCTCAAGACGCCTCCTAGCAATGATGTGGTTCCATAGCAGTCGCCGGTACAGGTTGGTTCTTTTCAGAAGGCAATTCCGAGAGGAAGAAAGAAAAGGAGTCAGACAAAGACGTGTAGATTCAACCCGAGAAGGCGGCAACTAGGTTGAGTACCCGCCTACTCGGCTAGAATCTCGGGGACTAGGGGATGGATAAGAAGAAGCAGTAGAATAGAAGAGAAGGAAAATGCAACTCGGAACGGATGAGCAAGGCTTACCGCGTAGGTCTGTTCAATATCCTCCGCGACCTTGCGATGGACGAAGAGCTTGGCGGCGAGTGTGCTGGTGTTGGACGCAATAGTCATGGGTTTATAACCCATGTCTGCCTTTTTCCAGTCGACGCGCATGTGGTCCAGATCGCCCAAAGATGTGCCGTGCCAGTTCGTGTTGCCGAGGACGTCGCTGTCCCATTCAGCATCGATAAATCCAACCCGGTCGAATATCTGCTCGAGGCCCGTGGATGTTATCTCGGTTTCCGCAACCTCGCGCGAATGGATCGAGACGGATCGGTCCTTGTTCCTGGCTGGAGGCTTGGAGTCCACCGGCGTAGCCTGTTTGCCCCTCCTGATAGCGAGCTTCTTCTCGACTGGGGTCAACAGGATGCTGTGCTGCTGGCTCACCTTCACCATATAAGGTGGGAAGGTGGGTGGATCCGGGAAGCTGGATCCTGCGGCGGTATCAGCAGCCGCTTCAGGTTCACGGATGGTGAGCTGGCTAGGCTTGGCAGTTGGTCTTGGCGGCGGCATCGTGGCAGCACCACGCGAACCGCTACGCGTACCGCTACGCGAGGGATTCCTGCGAACAGCGCCCTCTGACTGGCCAGCTGGCTTCTCGGCGGCCTGGGTCCCAGAGGTCTGCTTCTCGGCAGCCTTCTTCTCGGCGGCATTCTTGTCAACGGCTTCCTGTTTGATCTTCTTGATAAGCTGCTTGGCCGGAGGGCTGGATGTTGTCTTGGTCTTCTTCGTTGATGGAGAGCTTGGCGCGGTGGAGGAAGTGCCCTGCTGGGTAGGCGGCACCAAAGGCGCGCTACCCGGCACAGCATCCGGCTGAGCGCTACCCTGCGCGGCGTCCGGTTGCGCGTCGCTCAGAGGATATTGCTCCGTCTCATCAATTGTCTCAACCCGCTGCCCGGCAGCGGGGTCTTGCTGTGTGGCGTCTTGTTCTTCAACCCGCGGCTGGGCCGCGGGGTCGTCTTGCTCAGCAGCCCTTGTCGCTGGCTGCTCTTGGTCCTCTTCTCGCCGCTCAAGGGCGGCATCATCATCATGCTTCTCGGGGTCTTGATCTAGGTTCTCCTCGGCCGTGGCGGCTGGAGGAGAAGGTGGCCTTGCGTCGCGATCAGCGTCCCGCGCTTCTTGATCTGCGTGGGCCTGCTGCTCCTGCTCGGCGTCATGGGCGTCGCTGTCCATGTATCGAGCGTCGTCGGAGTCGTCCCCTTTCACGGGAGAGGACACACGCGCCCCGGCCTGCGCTGCGGCTTCAGTCTCGTCGTCGAGGTCGATGAGATTATCGATGTCAATGGCGGATTTCTTCTTAGTCTTGGTGGGCGCGAGAGCGGCGTCAGCGTTCAAGGGGGCTCTGAAGAAAGAAACATGTTCAGAAAAAAGAGAAGGACAGAGGAAATCGAGAAGAAGCAACGAAGTAAGAGAATTGGGAATTCGCGGCAGCAGAGGCGCATGACTAAGGATAAAGTGCTTACCCTTTACGGGTAGGGATTGTCCGTCCTCCTCTCGTCACGGTCTTCTTGGTCGTCTTCCCGGCCGTCTTCTTCTTCTTGGCGGGGGGCTCCTGAGCACCGCTACCCGTCCGTTTGCGGGTAAGAGGAGCAGCGATCGAGAGCGGCTTGACGACAAGGGCTTCCTTATTTTCCTCCTCGTCCTCCTCTTCAGCATCAGCGCCGCCTGTGAAGTTCGGAAGAAGAAAAACGGCTCAGAAACAAGAGGAAATTGGGTAGCGTGGCTTGCGACCAGACAGGATGAGCTCAATTACCTTCGTCGTCATCCTCGGACCAATCGCGGACAGACGCATCTACGTGATGCTTCTCCGTCTGAGCATGGGGGAGGTTGAGCCTGTCCGCGGTCTCGAAGGAGACCTCGTCGTCCTCCTCTCGGTCCTCCGACCAGTTGTCCTCGAAGCGTTCCATGCTCTCAGTGAGCTGGCGAGCAAGGACCTGAAGAATAGAGAAACATCACAAGATTAGTCGAGTAGCATAGAGGCATCCTACTCGGCAAGGCGTGCAAACACAAAGCACATTAAGCCTAAGCAGTGCTACTCGGCGAGACGTGCAAACATAAAGCACATTAAGCCTAAGTAGTTCTGCTAAGTGCCCTACTCGACGCAGAATGCAAATACTAGTCGCTGCAAGATAAGAAGGCTATCTACTCGGAACAGGCGTACAAGGAATAGGATAAGAAGTACGTACCCGCTCGATTGGCTTCGTGCGGCTGTATGGGATGAAGCCATACTGCCAATTGTCCCTGAGGCCCGTGGTCATGATGGACCGCGCATGAGCGGAGACATCCGCGTTGCTGAGCTCGAACGTTGTTGTCCGAGTACAGTCGCGGGGGCCGCCCATGTAGCACATGGGGTGGACGCGGCGCTGGAGCGGCAGCACCCGCTTGGAGATCCAGCAGGCGATTGGATCGTCGCTCTTGAGCCCCTCTTCGGCCAGATAGGCGAGGCGCTCGTCCATCTGCTTGAGGTTGCTGTCGTTGAACGGCTTGGTCCGCCAGTTCTGCCCGATGGGAGCTCGGTTGCTCCAAGGGGGCAGATTGATTCGGTCCTCCACCTTGGCTCCCTTCGTGGCGGGGACGTTCTGCACATACAGGAACGTCCTCTGCCACTTGCGGACGGAATCCAGTCCCTTGATGCGCGGATGGTTGGTTCCAGGGCGCTGCACCATCATGGCGCTGCCGGTCTCCGTTATCCGGCTGCTGGTGTCCGCGCGGTCCTTCTTGCCCTTGCTCTGCTGGCGAAAGAAAAAGTACCTGGACCAAGTCTCCGTGGTGGGGCGAACTCCCAGGAAGGCCTCGCATACCACGGCGTGGTACGAGAGGAAGACGACGGCGTTCGGAGGGAGATGGTGCATCTGGAGGCCGTAGTGGTCGAGGAAGGAGCGGAGGAAGTTGGATCCTGGAAGCCCGAATCCTCGCGCGAAGTGCGCGAGGAAGACGACGTGCTCGCCTTCCTGCGGGGTAGGGACGAGCTCATCGTCAGGTTGCCGGCAGCGAACACCGGGAGGAACTCGCCGGGTGTTCACCAGCCATTGGCAGTGACCTCGGATCCCGCCCAGCCGGCGCGAGCGTTGTCGTCGCGAGCCATGGTGATGAGGAAGAAATTGGGGAAAAAGATTGAGAATTTGGTGTGCGGAGAAGCTCGCGGCGGCGCAGTGAGTTGCGCGGCGGCGAGGAGCTCTGCGGCGGCGGAGAAACGAGAAGGCAGAAGGGGAAATTGCGAACGGAAGAAGAAGAAGGAGTTACCGAGGGGGTATTTATACCGCTCCTCGAGTTACCGTTACGAGTTGAGGAAGTGGGATCGATCGTGGCAGTAATCGTGTGGCGTGGGGCCTGTGGGCCGGTTAGAAACGCACACAGCGCAGAACGCGCGCGTAACGGCCGCATTAGATCCCACGACGAGATCGTGGGCGATTACTGCGCGTGATGGGACGTTACGATCTGGTGGGCCCACCCCGCGAAAACTGGGCGCGTGGCCTGTCAGTTACCGGGCACCGAGGCGTCGAAATCGTGTCCGCGCGACACGTGCCCAGTTGCAGCGCGAAAAGCCGGATTGTGCTCTGTCCCGCAGAGATTCAGTTTCGAGATTTCACCAAGTCATTTTACTCGGCACAGATAAGAGAAGTGGCTCTACTCGGAAGAGAGGAAACAAGACCAAGGGCTACTCGGAGGTTTTCACTCGGTATCTCAAGGTTCAAAGGCAAGACTGTCAAGGTTGGTTTTAAAGCTGGCAGGGCCCAGTGAACGAATTCGCAGGGCTCTACCAGCTTCGGGGACTGCTGTCGGGGGGTTACCCCCGAGTAGGGTAAAGGCAAGTGCTAAAGGCAAGGTCAGAAGGGGTGTTTGGCCGAGTAGCCGGCTACCTGGTACTCGCTACCCGGTCAACTGCTACCCGGTCTCACACCTAGACAGCCAGAAGAATGAATCAAGACAGTTATGCTCCTCTGAATAGAAGAGCTGGTCCGAGTAGAAATGGCGGGAACCTACTCGGGCCAGAAGTCAAAGGAGCCATTCTGACACCGAATCCCGCGTATCCCGGGTCCGTACTTGGCACTGTTCACAGCACTGTTCATCTGGGGACGGCGTGCCTGACAGCGACAGTGTGTCAGCAGGGCGTCCCAGGATAGGGGGGACCTACTCTGTGTTCGCCACAGTGATAACAGACTGGTTACTCTGAGATTGCAATTGTTTCTCTTGAGTTATTTGAGTAGATGTATCTTATGTACCCCGGTCTTATTTTCTAGCTTTGATCAATCTAGTTCTTGAGAGCGTATGTGGGGTGATGGGTGCATTAGTTCGAGTAACGGGGGGTGGCTAGTGCTGTGAAAGTGACAGAAGTTCAGCGATCCACTTAGGTTTTGTTAAACCTTTCTTAGTTACCTCACTAGGGATAAAAAGGAGTACCTTGTTACCGGGGATTTGAAGTGACACTAATCAATCTCCATGACTAGATCTAGCAAGTTCTTACTTCAACTTCATGTCACATTGCTTAAAGCTATACTCTGGTTTTTCCTTAATTATCGAGGTGTTATCATTTATTTCGCATCTTGGTGGAGTATAAGAGGGATCAATATGACCGTAGAGATCTCTATGCTAGGACGTGATGCCCATATGAAAGTACTCAATGTTAAACATGTTATTGTAATCTCACATGTAATTCTTTATGTCCACAGTCTACCACTTTATTTGAGAGAATGCAAGTGTGAAACCATGAACCCCGGTCCTACTTTAATTATAAGAAAACACTCTAGTTACTTTGCTGCAATTTACTTTACTTGCACTTTACTTTACTTGCATCTCCAATTCGAATTTACATTATCTCCATCACCACTTGCATCACAAAAATACAAAAACAATCCATTGCATATTTATTTTCTCATTTGCATTTAGTAGTAGATTTAATTATTGCACATTTACTTTTAGTTTTGCATTGCAATTTAGAAGTCTCACACCTTGTGCTTGACAACCACTTGGTGAGGTTGAGGGCACAAAATTCTCTACTTGTTTGCAGGATCCTGGAGGAAGCTTGGAAGACAACTTCTGAAATACTGGCTCCCCAAGAGTTCGATATAAACCCTCGAGTAACCCTCGTGGGGAAGAAGGCTTTCCACTAGCTACACACTCTGCACTTGGAGTCTCAACCTAGCCATCAGACGCCGTATGCGAGCTTCTGGTAGTGGGGGTATCTTTGCTTGCACGGCGAAAGCACCTCGCTGATGTAATATATTGGCCGCTAAACCCCGAACGCTTTGCCATCCTCTGGCCGCTCGACGACAATGACTATGCCGATGACTTCATTTGTTGCGGCTAGGTATAGGTATCGGGGCTCCCTCTCTTGTGGCGTTGTGAGGACGCACCTACTCTGCAGTGCTCGCTTTAAGTCGGCGAATGCCTTTTGTGCTTCGGGTGTCCACTCGAACTTATCCGTTTTCTTCAGCAGCTTGTAGAAGGGCAATGCTTGCTCGCCTAATCTTGTGATTAATCTGATTAGAGCGGCTAGTCGCCCTGCGAGATGTTGTACGCCGGGAAGATTGGTTGGCTCCTTCATTGTCAGGATTGCTTGAATTTTCTCCGGGTTGGCTTCGATTCCTCGGGCGGACACCAAATACTCGAGAAGTTGTCCCGCGGGGACACCAAAAACGCATTTTGTCGGGTTGAGCTTGATCTTGTACGCGTTGAGGGCGTCAAATGTCTCCCTGATATCCTCGAGGAGTGTGTCCTCCACTCGAGTTTTTATGACCATGTCCGAGTAGGCGTCCAAGGAGGACAGGCGCTGGCAGCCTGCGGTAGAGTCCACAATTTGGTCGATCCGTGGTAAGGGGAAGTTATACTTGGGGCAGTGTTTGTTCAACGACTTGTAGTCGATGCACCCACGAAGGATGTCAGTATTTTTCTTCGGGACCAGCAACGGGTTTGCTAACCAGGTGGATATTTTTATCTCTCTGATGAATTTTGCGGCGAGTAATCGATTCACCTCTTCTCTGAGTGCCTTCTGCTTGGGCTCGGAGAACCGTCGGGTCATTTGTTTGATAGATTTGGCATCTTTGAAAACTTCGAGTGAGTGCTCGGCGAACTCCCTGGGTATCCCTTGCATATCTGAAGGCTGCCAGGCGGAGATTTCCCAGTACTCAAGGAGGAGTTCGACGAGCGCGCCTTCCTATGCAGGTGAGAGGGTGGTGGACACCATCGCCGTCTTCGCCGATTCTGTCGGGTGCACTTGATGTTTTCGAGTGTCGATGTTTGCACTGAACTCGAGTTCTGGAGCGTTCTTCTTGGTGAGTGACATCACGGAGACGTCAATGGTCTTTGCCAGTTCTTCCAACTCCTCCTGCGTCCCGAAAGATTTCGCGATCTTATTGAATTCAATGTCACACTTATCGGATTTTTGGAAGTCGCCATCGATGGTGGTGGTGCCGTATTGTCTAGCAAGTTTGAGCTTCAGGTAGGCGTAGTGGGGTACCGTCATGAATCTCGCGAACATTGTTCGGCAGAGAATCGTGTGGTACTGTAAGGTCCAGTCGACTACCTCGAAGTCGAGGAATTCTCGCCTGTAGTTTCTTGGGTTTCCGAGCACCACTTCCAAGTTGATTGTTCTGAGTGGTCGAACTGCTTTTCCTGGTACTATCCCGTGGAAGGATGTTTCTGATTCTGCGAGTCTGTCTAGGTTCCTGTTCATCTTACGGAGTGTGTCCGCGTAAATGATGTTGATCCCTCTGCCCCCATCCATGAACACTCGTAGGAGTTCGTAGTTGCGTAACTGCACCTGAATGACGAGCGCGGCGTGTCCTGGTCGGTATACTCGCGGGGGATGGTCCTCTTTGGAGAAAGTTATCAGCTGGTCTGCCATCTTCAAGTATTCGAGTTTGGACGGTGGAGCTTGTAGTGCCAGGACCACTTGGCGTGTGTTTGTTTTCTGGGCCCTACGGGACGGGCAGACTTTCTGTACCATTCCAAGGAGTCATGTTAGGTTAGGATACCCGTTGCCTCCCTGGTTTGCGGTAGGTGGCGCTGGTAGCGCGGCTAGCACCGCGTTTTGTTGTCCTGGTGGAGGTGGCAGGTGTAAACCCTGATGTCCTCCTCCTGGGAGCTGCGGACAGCCCTGATTGACCTCGGCTCTGTTTTTCTTCACGAAGGCCACGTGGATGTCGTGAAACTTTCCGCAGTCCTTGAGGAGGTGAGTTGCCTTGGTCTTGCATGTGCGCTTATCTGTGAATAGATGTAGCATGCAGTAACCGTCAAGGTCCTCCTCGGGAGTTTTATCTTCTGGCTTTGGCTTCCAGTCGCGATTTCCACGAGGTCCGTTGTCGCGATTTCTTGTAAACTCTGCCGCAACCAGTTCTTCTCGGTCGTCGTGATCGTACTACTTTCTATTTTTCTTTTGTCTGTGGCGGTCGTCCTCGGGCGCTGGCAAAGAGATGCGTTTTCGTTGCGAACAGAGTCTTCACCATTGTCCCATCTGTCGGCTATAGCGATCAGCTCCCTGATAGTTTTGGGTGCGGCTCGTCCCAGCTCTTCCCTGAAGGCGGCTCGTCAAGCTCCTTTGGTGAAAGCTTCGACTGCAACTTCATATGATATGTTTGCCGCCGTATTCTTGAGCGTGGTCCACCGCTGAATGTATTCGCAAGTAGACTCACCACTCTTCTGCTTAGAAGACCGCAACTCTACAATGGACGCGGGTCTTTTGTATGTTGCTTGGAACTTCTTGCGGAAGTCGTAAGTTAGATCGTCTCATGATCCGTAGCACGCCCTCGGTCTTCCTTCGAGCCAGCTGCGCGCAGTGCCTACAAGGTGTAGGTACTACATAGCTGTTGTCTTGTTCCCACGCTGGCATTTTACTGCCGTGAGGTAATCTCATAGCCAAGATTTGGGCTCTAGCGAGCCATCATACTTTGGTACTTCCGTAGTGAGCTTAAATCTTTTGGGCATCGATGCCTCGCGGATGTCGCGAGTGAAGCACAACGCACCGCAGGATTCCTCGTCGGAAGAGGTGGATAGGGACCGTGCACGGTTCCTAATCGCTCGGACTTTGTCGACCTTGTTTTGTGTGATGTCAGATTGCGCGTTATATCTAGGTTGATCGCGGTCGTTCTCCTTCCGCAGTTCCTTGACGCGGTGTCTCGAGCGACTGCAGGGATGCTGCGGGCTGTGGTCGCGATACCTCGGACTGTCGTCGCTGCTACTCGGACTATCACCGCGACGCCGGGTTTCCTTTCCTCGGGGGCGGCGAGGTGATTCCTTACTTCTAGGCGATGTGCTCCCGTGTCTGCGGGGTGTTTCTTTGTCTTTCCGAGGGGTCTTCTCAATCTCTTGCGCTGTCGCGCGTTTGCGGCCTTGAGCGGCGAGTCTCGCGGCTGTCATGCCTAACCCCTTCTAGACTTGTCGATATTGTTCCGCGTGTGGGTCATTCTATCCTGGCTGATTCTCCTGTAGGTACGTGGCTGCTGCCAGGACCGCGGCAGCGGGATTCGTCGGGTGCATGTTGTCGTCGTTGTCGACATGCAGAAGGGATGTTACGAGTGTTCTGCTGATCCCACTGAGCGACTCGCCATCCATGGTTGTGGTCTTTGAGACGTATCTTTTCTTCGGGGGATTGTTCCCTACCAAATGAGTTTTGGAGAGATCCGCAAAGCGTAGGCTTGATTCGTCTGCCAGCTTCTTCCGTTCGTCCAGATTCTTGCGGGCTTCTTGGATCAATTCCGCGGCTTTCACTAGATAATAGTGGTATGCTGTTATATCTTCCTGAGGGGCTCCTTCTTCAATCGGCTGACCTGAATGTACAACAGTCTTCGCCTTGAGCCAAGCTGCTCGCGATACTTTGATGTGCTCTCGCTCCTTCAGGCTATCTTCAGTTTCTTCGGGTGGATCAGTTGATCATTCCATGCAGATCTGGGCCAGATATGGCCCGCGAATCCTAGGCTTAGGTTGGCGAGTCTTGCCGACCCGAGAAGGCTCCCCAACAGCGATGGTGTGGAAGTTGCGAGTGCTGGGGAGGATAGATCCGCCGCTGGGCACTAGATCGCGACCAACGTAGTTGGGGAACGAGTCAAAAGTCACCGGGCTCGAGACCGACTCGGAATCTGATCCGTTGAGATCGGTTTGCTCGGGGAAGTGTAGGATTCCTGCTTTATTGGCGCAGAAGCGGAGACTCCCGAACGTCAGGCCGACGCTCTTCTCCAATCCGCTGAACGCCGGGCGTAATTCCGGCGAGTGGGGCGCGACGATGATTCACCCGAATCGGATCGGATTTGCTGAAGTCGAGGTTCCTGGGCTCCAGCTGAAAGTTGGCGATGATGAGGCCGAAGACGCCGTAGATCTAGCGCCCGCCGTTCCCACAGATGGCGCCAATTGTCGAATAGTCATCTCAACAAGGCCCTCGGATGAACCGGTAGGGTTTTGATTAGGAGAACGTGTAGGCGCTGGTGGCGATCGTCGGCTAACAGGGGGCACGATTTACCCAGGTTCGGGGCCCTCGTTGAGGTAAAACCCGTACTCCTTCTCTTGTCAATCTGTATTATTCATAGATCAGTTACAATGAGGGGTGCTCGAGTCGAGAGTATGATCTTGATCTCAAGGCTTTGATGGTGCGGTATTGCTTGGTCCCCCTCTTGGTGGTTCTCCTGGCCTTATATAGGTGGCCAGGTCTCAAACCGTACCCGGGGGGTTACAAACCCTAGTTTTAGGTCGGTTATCAGTTTCCACTACAAGAAATATGTCAACTAGTGACCTTCTGCCGGTGACCGTAAAAACATTGGTCACATATGTTGAGTCAATTGTTTGAGAGAGTGTATACCACTCGTAGAAAATAGGCCTTCCATACGCCCCCATTAGTCCTCAAATAATCGAACCACGACCAAAGGGGTCTTTAGTCGCGGTTCGGGAGGAGACCCGCGACCAACTATCTGGGCCCAGCGCGCTGGGTCGACAGCTGGCGGACGGGAGGGGCTTTAGTCCCGGTTTTCCAGGCCAACTGGGACTAAAGGTCCTCAGGCTGGCCCGAAGGCCTTTAGTCGCGGTTGGCCAGGCCAACCGGGACTAAAGAACCATCCCTATATATGAATCACCTCGCTGCACTTATCCACATTTCGTGTCACTTCTATTCACAATATTCACAAGGGGGTGGTGGGTTTGCTTTTGGTTCCTCCTATGCACACAAGGTGTTCGATGAAATGCCCGAGAGCATGAAACACACATGATATGAAGTGTCCGAGCCACACTTGAGCTTTGTCATTTATTTTTCCTCCGCGATCGCGGTTAGCAACTTGGACCTTTCATGATTTGTATTATTTCTAGCTAGTTAGTTTAACAAATGCATGATGGTTTATTATATACTTTATATGATAATAATGCAGATGAATCGGCAATGGATGTACGGTAACCGACTCTCCGGCGAGTTCACTACCGGTTTGAAAGATTTCCTCGTAGTGGCAAATGCGAACAAGCACATAGGTTTTATTATCTGTCCATGTGCTGAATGTAAGTGTAACATCCCAAGTCTGAGAATAGCCATTAGAATGTTTGCTATCTGTTATTTTATGTTTTGCATCATGGCATCATGTTGATTGCAATTGTTTTGCTTGTTTTCCATTTGGTTTCCTCTGTTTTCATTTGTTTTCCTTTGTTTTCTATTTGAATTTCAAACCAAAATTCAAACCTTTTGTTTCATCCTTGTGATGTTACAATTTCTAAAAAGATATTTCAAAATAAAACAATTGTTTGTTTCCATTAAAGTGAGATTCCAAAAACTGTTGTTTTGTTTCATCAAAAATTCCTTTAATAACCAAACCCTTGTCAAATTCAACTAATTTCCAAATCAACAACCCTTTTGAAAGTTATGAAAAATTGCAAAACAAATCAATCATTTGTTTCCAATTATTCCATAATGATCAACTTCTAAAATAGTGGCTTAAATCAATTCATTAATTCCAAATTGCATTCTAAGTCAAGTCAAAAACATCAAACAACACCCAATTTCAAATTACGAAAAACACCAAAACAACTTTGATCATTTGTTCTATTTAAATCAATAGGGTTCACCCTATTAAAAATTGTTGTTTTCAATAATAATCACCTCATAAGCAAATTCTTTCAAAATTTGAATTAAATCACAAATCACAATTTAGATTTGAACTTTTGAAAAACCAAGTTGCCAAGTGGTTGTTTTTGACCAAATCATCCCACACAATTTTTCTCAAAATTTCCCCTAACTCCCAAACCCTCATCCTCTTCCTAATTCATTGCAGCAAAAAAAAAATGGAACAAAATATTAAAAAGAAGGGATGAGAGAGAGATAGCCAACCAGGCCCAGCCCATTTGTCCCCCTTGGCCTGGTACCTCCTCGAGGTCGTCATCAACCTCCCGTACGGAAGAAATCCAGCACCCCCACGTGGTTCAGAGAGAGCACCAACGGCTGTGCCTCCTCTCCCCCCCTCCTTAAAACCCTAGGCCGAGCCCTAGGGTTCCCCTAGCTCCCTCCATCTTTTCTCCCCCGCCTCCACTCTTCCCTCTTTCTCCAATCTCTGTACTTCTTTCTCTGTACCAACAACTGCACCCTCTCTGAACCTGTACCACCTCCCACTTCCACTCTGGCGATCGACGACGTTGAGCCCCCTCGGTGCCAACCGTGGCCGGGAATGGAACCGGGAGGACGTCCTCCGCGCCTCCATGCCCTCGGCCAGGCCGGGGAGGCGACGTAGCTCCGCCGCCGTCCAAGTCCTCGCCACCGCTGCCCCTGCTCCTGCCCCGACCGTCGCCCGCCTCCTCCTGGTCTCCGTCCGCTCGCCCAAGGTGAGCCTCCTCCCTGTCGCCACCCCTCCTCATCTCCCTTCCCTCCTTCTGCCCCGCACCACCCCCACGGCCGCAGCACCACAGCCCCTCCGGCGAGCCGCCCTCGCTACCGCCTCCGATCTCTGTCGAAACGACGGGAAGATGCGCTCGCAAGGTTCAGTTTTTTTCAGTTAACAGCGCGCGCCCACATCACTTACCCCCCCGAGAGCCTTTCCTTTCAACAGCAACCGCACTAGCCCACTGGTATCAGCCCCCCTTGGAGCAGCAGGAGGTGGGGGGATCGAATCCCACCCCCTGCATAATAACACATCTTTTTTTATTTCGATTCTCCAGATCCATAAACTTCCTGGTAATCACCATTAGGCCCTTGCAAGTTATTCTAGCCCCTGTAATAATTATTTCTAAGTCCCTAATGGTTTAAAAATGGCAGATTTGCACCCAATCTTCTAAAATGCATAAGAAATTCATCCCAACTCCAAATTCAACATTTTTAATATGTTTTCAATACCAAATTAAATGTTCTATCCAAATATAAAATTTGTTTACTGTTTTGAATACTTTAAATTGGTGCAATATTTAAATTCTTGTTAAATTCACTTAAACTTGCAAAAATCATAACTTGTTCATAAAAATTCCAAATTCCACAAACTAAATATGTTTTCCAATCAACTTTTCATGTACTTTCCAAATATAAATTTTTTTTGCTGTTTTGAATAATTTAAATTGCTGAAAACAACTGTTTCTTGTTTAATGCATTTAAAATTGCCAAAATAATAACTTGCTCATTTTAAATCCAATTTCCACAAATGAAATATGTTTTCCATGCAAAATTAAACCCTCTTTCCAAATATAAAATTTGTTTCATGTTTTGAATAATTAAAATTGGTTAAATGATTTAAACCTTGTTTAAATCATTTAATATTGCTAAATTCATAACTTGATCAAATCAAATTCTTTTGGGACATATAAAATATGTTTTCAAACCATCAAAGCATAACCTTTTCAAATATAAACTTTGTTATCTATTTTGAACAATTAAACTTGATGAAAACAACAAATGCTTGTGTGACACCTTTAAGTAACCAAAATTTCTTAACTTAATAAACAAATTTCCAAACTTGGTAAACCTTATTTCCAATTGATTCTATTGTTGTTATTTTGCTGTTTTCCTCATCCATGCATCATGCTAATCAACTTTCATATGATGATTAGTTGTAAAACAATTAATTCAACCATAAATCATGGGCTTTCCATATGCAATCCAATTGCATATGGGTCCATTTAATCCTGTTTCTATCTTGTCAACTAGTCATTTCTATGCATCAATTAAATGGTCATGCATCATCCCATGTTTGCGCATTATGCCATGATATTGATTGTTTATCTTTCTGCATTGTTTGTTTGCTTCTTCTCGGCTACACGACGACGTTGAGACCGACGATACTTACGACACCCTTCTAAGGATCTAGCTCAGTACCAGGCTACTGGGTTTTGCAGGCAAGTTATCACTCACATGAACCACTGTGTCCCTTTCAACATTGGTTACCGATACTTTCCGTTGTTCTTTTCTGCTAGCCTTAGTAGTAGTTGTTTCTGTTACGAACCCATCACATGATACCCTGAACCCTGATATTGCCTCACCTCCATACCTATAACCATTGCTTGTTGCCCGTGTCTTACTAGCATGCTTAGGTTGTTTTGCTCGAGTCTGTTACCCGTTACCTTCAGTTACTATATCGTTATTATGTTCTGGGGGCTCGATGTTTAAACAATCAATCATGCTAATGTTATTGTTAAATAATAAATTTGATGATAAGGCACCGGCAGGAGGCCCTTTGTGGTTTTGAGGCCTGCTAGTGTCGACCCTAATAGGAAAAGGGTCTTGTCTACTGATCCATGATGAGCGCACTAACCGCATGTGGGAAGCGAATATGGGCGCCCCCCTCAACTTGACTCGATTCGCATCTCGTCCAAATCGCCTCATTTAGTTCGGGTTTTCCATTTGCTGCATGCATGATCTTGCGAGCCCTTGGATCCCGGGTGGAACTTTCGTAGTCGGCATATAGGGGGACACGGTCTTAGAGTGCTATGAGGGTCCCTTATCTTCGGGGCTCGATTAGCCGTGCGCCCAAGGTTCTTTGGGCTTGATGCGAAGAAGAGTTGAGTTGTGTAGAGTACCCCGCTTGGTGTAAGTGCATTTCCATCTGGCGGGATATTCTTGCGTGTACGGCCAAATTGGTGCAACCCTGCAGGGATAATCTTCTCGAGAAGCCGTGTTTTCCGCGGTTATGGATTACTTGGTGAAAGTACTGGCTAACAAGTACTCAGGACAACTTAAACATAATGATCAAACATGTTACACCCAATGATTAATAACTTGACTAGTAATAGGTTGATGACATAATAACTTGATTCACCTTTAATACAACTGTGTGAGTTATCCTCGGATTGCTTCTTTGGATAAGGGGCGAGATCCAGGATGGGTTTGTTTGAAGTTATCTTTCAGTTGGTTACAATCCTCGATCTTATCTCCTTTCTGTTAGCCGGCAGTTGTAGTATGTTCCTGTAGTTGGTTAGCGTAGCCAGTTGCAGCATCTTTCATACCCCTTTTCTTCTGTTGAACCCAAAGCATCTGTGCTTGGTGTTGACGGGTTACACTTTGGTGAATTGTGAGTCTTGCTTGCCAGTACGTTTATGTACTGACCCCTTTGGGGGTGTGGTTTCCGCAGACGACGTTTTCGAGGATCTACATGGTGGCTACTACGTGGAGTATGACGAGACTGCTGACGAGTAGATAGCGGACCCGGGCAGGATCCGAGACTTCGTGGATGGGCTCCGTCTGTTCGTTTCCGGCCTCTTAGGCCTATTTGGTTCTTTTCTGTACTCAGACATGTTGAATGCTTCCGCTGTATTGTACTGATGTATTGTTGGGACATGTGTCCTCTGAATGATTGTAGTTGCTATCTCTGCTCTAATGAGAGCTATTTGCAATCTTATTTCAATCTTTTGTGTCTTAGAGATATGTTGTGATTATCATTCGTTTAACGCTGTTGACGTACCATGTGTGATTGGTATGAAGTACGTTGACAGTAGTGCCTTTGATCTCTAGTGGATAGTTTACATCGACGATGGAATAGCAGGGCTTGTGTTGTCGCGCATAAGCGCAGGCCTACCAGGAAGCTGGGACGTGGGAGCAGTTATGCCCCATAATCCAAGCATCTGCTATCCAGTTCGGCCCGATGAGTATCCCCTAGAAATCAGGGTACGACAGTAAGAATCAGAAGAGTTACTCCTCATCAAGAGACATTCACATGCACCTGCTTCGGCACGGTTTAATGCCAAGCTATAATTGTTGGACCAAGCATGGAGAAAGAGGGGTTAGAATGGAAGAAGATGAAGAAGGGGATGATATCAATGACAACTATCATGAGGCTTTCGGTGATACTTCCATGGAGGATGATGCTGAAGGTGGGGAAGGGGAAGGTGAAGGTGAAGAAGAGGCACATGATGAGCCCGCTGATGATCTTGGTCGGACCATTGCTGATGCACGGAGACGCTGCGAAACTGACAAGGAGAGGGAGAATTTGGATCGCATGTTAGAGGATCAGACGAAGTCGCTGTACCCAGGATGCGATAATAGTCTGAAAAAGCTGGGCTCCACACTGGATTTGCTGAAATGGAAGGCACGGGAAGGTGTAGCTGACTCATCATTGGAAATTTTGCTGAAAATGTTGAAGCATATGTTTCCGAAGAATAACGAGTTGCCCGCCAGTACGTACGAAGCAAAGAAGGTTGTCTGCCCTCTAGCTTTAGAGGTTCTGAAGATACATGCATGCATTAACGACTGCATCCTCTACCGCGGTGAATACGAAAATTTGAATGGATGCCCTGTATGCACTGCATTGCGTTATAAGATCAGAGGCGATGACCCTGGTGACGATGTTGAGGGCGAGAAACCCAGGAAGAGGGTTCCCGCCAAGGTGATATGGTATGCTCCTATAATACCATGGTTGAAACGTCTGTTCAGGAACAAAGAGCATGCCAAGTTGTTGCGATGGCACAAAGAGGACCGTAAGTCCGACGGGGAGTTGAGACACCCCGCTGATGGAACACAATGGAGAAAGATCGATAGAGAGTTCAAAGATTTTGCAGCTGACGCAAGGAACATAAGATTTGGTCTAAGTACTGATGGCATGAATCCTTTTGGCGAGCAGATCTCCAGCCATAGCACCTGGCCCCTGACTCTATGCATCTACAACCTTCCTCCTTGGTTATGCATGAAGCGGAAGTTCATTATGATGCCAGTGCTCATCCAAGGTCCGAAGCAACCCGGCAACGACATCGATATGTACCCAAGGCCATTAGTTGATGAACTTTTGCAGTTGTGGGGCAGACCTGGTGTACGTGTGTGGGATGAGCACACAGAAGAGGAATTTGACCTACGAGCGTTGCTTTTTCTAACCATCAACGATTGGCCTGCTCTCAGTAACCTTTCGGGACAGACAAATAAGGGATACAGAGCATGCACGCACTGCTTACATGAGACCGAAAGTATATTTTTGGATAATTGTAGGAAGAACGTGTACCTGGGTCATCGTCGATTTCTTCCCCGAAATCATAACGTAAGAAAGAAAGGCATGCATTTCAACGGCAAGGGAGATCACCGGCCGAAGCCTGCGGAACTTACTGGTGCTGAGATATTTGATATGGTCAAGGATTTGAAAGTCATCTTTGGAAAGGGTCCTGGCGGACAATCAGTTCCACCGGAAGTTGACGGGCATGCACCTATGTGGAAGAAGAAATCTACATTTCGGGAGCTACAATATTGGAAAGTCCTAGATGTCCGCTCTGCAATCGACGTGATGCATGTTACGAAGAATATTTGCGTGAACCTGCTAAGCTTCTTGGGCGTGTATGGGAAGACAAATGATACAAAGGAAGCACGGCAGGACCAGCAACTTTTGAAAGACCCAGATGACCAGCATCCGGAATGGTTTCAAGGTCGTGCCAGCTACGCTCTTACCAAAGAAGAGAAGGTCATTTTTTTGAATGCCTGAGCAGTATGAATGTCCCGTCTGGCTTCTCGTCGAATATAAAGGGAATAATAAACATGGCGGACAAAAAGTTCCAAAACCTGAAGTCTCACGACTGCCACGTGATTATGACGCAATTGCTTCCGATTGCTTTGAGGAGGCTCCTACCGGAAAATGTTCGAGTAGCCATTGTGAAGATATGTGCATTCCTCAATGCAATCTCTCAGAAGGTAATCAGTCTAGAAGATATACCACGGTTACAGAACGATGTGGTCCAATGTCTTGTCAGTTTCGAGTTGGTGTTCCCACCATCCTTTTTCAATATTATGACGCACCTCCTGCTCCACCTAGTCGAAGAGATTTCCATTCTTGATCCTGTATTTCTACACAATATGTTCCCCTTTGAGAGGTTTATGGGAGTATTAAAGAAATATGTTCGTAACCGTGCTAGGCCATAAGGAAGCATCGTAAAGGGCTATGGAAATGAGGAGGTAATGGAGATCTGTATTGACTATGTTCCTGGCCTTAAGCCGATTGGTATTCCTCAATCGCGGCACGAGGGGAGACTAAGTGGAAAAGGCACGATCAGAAGGAAATCAATGATATGTATGGACGGTCATTCTATGACTGAAGCACACCACACAGTTCTGCAAAATTCGAGCTTGGTGGCTCCATACTTCGAGCAACACAAGAATATTTTACGCTCGAACAACCCGGGGAAGCCTAAATCATGGATTAGAAAGGCCCACATGGAGACTTTCGGCAGTTGGTTGCGAAAACATATAATGAATGATAATGATGTTGGAGATCAGCTGTACATGTTGGCCAAGACACCATCTTCGACTATAACGACTTTCCAAGGGTACGAGATTAATGGGAATACAATTTACACAATCTCCCAAGATAAAAAGAGCACCAACCAAAACAGTGGTGTCCGCTTTGATGCAGCAACCGAGAATGGGCAAAAGGTCACATATTATGGTTACATCGAGGAGATATGGGAACTTGACTATGGACCCTCCTTTAAGGTCCCTTTGTTCCGGTGCAAATGGTTCAAGCTAACAGGAGGTGGGGTAAAGGTGGACGAGCAATACGGAATGACAATGGTGGATTTCAACAATCTTGGTTACCTTGACGAACCATTCGTCCTAGCCAAAGATGTCGCTCAGGTTTTCTATTTGAAGGACATGAGTAGCAAACCGAGGAAATGGAAAGATAAGAAAACGATCAGTACATCATGCGATGATCCAAAGCGCCACATTGTTCTTTCAGGAAAAGAAACATCGTGGGAGTGGAGGACAAGACAGACATGTCAGAAGATTATAATATGTTTGGTGAAATTCCGCCCTTCAAAGTGAACCCTGACCCAAGCATTAAGTTAAATGATGAGGATGCTCCATGGATACGGCACAATCGTAAGAAAGAAGGGACACAAGGGAAGAATTGATGTGTAATAATTTATTGTACCAAAATTTGTTGAATGGATCACGTGAATTATATTATCTCTGATGTGTTTTGGGGCAAAACTTAAAGGGGGTGTAGAACAAAACAATCGGTATCACCATCATACAGCCCTACCATGGCTACTTGGGTGCAATATGCATACCAAATGCACGGCAGGACGTATGATGGCGAATCCGGATGTTTTGTATTTGCTCGATGAACTAAATATATGATGTATCAAACCTTAAAGGGGGATGTAGAACGGTATCCCCATCATACAGCCCCACCGTGGCTACTGGGTGCATATATGCATACCAAATGCACGGCAGGACGTATGATGGCGAATCCGGATGTTTTGTATTTGGTCGATGAACTGACCGGTGTATGAAGGTGGGCTATATATAGGGTCCTCTGGCTCACAAAGTGTTTTGCTAGGGTTTTGATCCAACGGTTAAGAAACACCCTCATCCAACGGCTCACAACAGCTCGAAAGAAACACACCGTAGCCCTGATCGAACGGCTCACAACAGCTTGAAAGAAAACACACCCCGAATCCAACCACTCACAAGCGCTTGAAAGAAACACACGATCCGTGTGATTCTATCTGATTGGTCCAAACGAAACCCAAACCATTTCGTCCCGGTTGGTAAAACAGGCCGGGACTAAAGGGATGATCCGTTTCCCAACGAAACCCGAACCATTCAGTCCCGGTTGGTGTCCCCAACCGGGACTAAAGGGATATGTTTTCTTCTCGCTATATATATATGTATGTATTGCCACACCATTGGCATAAACACATACAAACACACCACTCTCTCATGGCTTCTACCGTACCCACTCTAACATTCATCCAGGCGGAGGCACTTTCCGCCTCAAACTACCCCTGCCCGCCCGGCTACAGCGTTCCCGCCGGTTGGATGCTGAGCGTCGGAGGAGTGCCGGTACCTCCTCTTCCTCAAGGTGTGGCGCGTCGGGCGGCCATCACGAACCACTACTACCATGAGCTCACGCCGGAGCAGCGGAGGAATCCCAGTTGGAATCCTGACTACCGCCCTACTTCGGACACCTTCTTCATTAATCGGCGTGAGAGTGCGCTCGCCAGGTACGAGGAGAACGGCCCGCCTCCTTCGAACTTCAACGAGGCCGGTCGTCGGCTGTGGTGGGGCGGCATACGGACTCTTCAGAGCGTCATGAACTACATCAGGGCTGGCGATCACCCCCGCCTGCGCTACCCTCACGCCCAGTCCTGGAGTCGTGACCCTCCGAGGGAGTGCAGAGCACCGTCCGACGATAGTGACGACGACGGCGGCGACTACGACGACTACTAGTCGGAGTACTATAGGCGTAGGCTGGAGTATGACTAGCAGATATCAGATCCACGGTCTTGCCATTATGTAGATCATCTATGCTCTCCGTTTAGGTTTAGATCCACTCTTTCTATTATGTACTGCCTTTTTTATCACGCCATTATGTAGATTTTAAAATGAATTAGTTTTATTTTTCTGAATTTTCTGATATATTATTTGTATTTGTAAAATTTTAAAATGAATTAGTTTTATTTTTCTGAATTTTCTGATATATTATTTGTATTTGTAAGATTTTAAAATGAATTAGTTTTATTTTTCTGAAATTTCAGCTATATTATTTGTATTTGTAAGATTTTAAAATGAATTAGTTTTATTTTTCTGAATTTTATGATATATTATTTGTATTTGTAAGATTTTAAAATGAATTAGATTTATTTTTCTAAATTTTCTGATATATTATTTGTATTTGTAAGATTTTAAAATGAATTAGTTTTATTTTTCTGAAATATTATTTGTATTTTTAAGATTTTAAAATGAATTAGTTTTATTTTTCTGAATTTTCTGATATATTATTTGTATTTGTAAGATTTTAAAATGAATTAGTTTTATTTTTCTGAATTGTCTGATATATTATTTGTATTTTTAAGATTTTCAGACGAAAAGAATTTGAAAAACTACCTTTAGTCGCGGTTCGTGATACGAACCGCGACTAAAGGCTCTTTCCGCGCGGGAACGAAAACGCCGCGAAAAAACCTTTAATCCCTGTTGGAGTCACGAACCGCGACTAAATTTATACCTTTAGTCCCGGTTGGAGACACCAACCGCAACTAAAGGGTACCTTTAGTCCCGGTTCGCGGTTGGTATCCCCAACCGGGACTAAAGGCTGGCCTTATATATTCCCGCTCCCCCGAAATTTTTCTAAGGACCAAACGCTCGTCTTCTCCGCGCCGCACTGCTCATCTTCTCCGCGCCGCCGTCGCCGATTCCGCCCGCAGAGACAGAGAGGACGCGCCGCCCTCGTCTCTGATAGGTGCCCGCCGCCCCTGCTCCCGTCATCCCGCCGCTCCTCGACCGTTCCCGTCGCCGCTACTCGTCCATGTTCCCTCCGTACGTGACCGTCCTCCCGCCGCCGCCGCCACAACATCCGCCCGCCGTGACCGTCCTCCCGCCGCTCCTCGTCGGCCCTCCTCGTTCATGCATCCTTCCCATCGTCTCCGTTCCCTCCCCCGTGGCTGGATTCGACAAGCTCGCCGGAGACCCGAGAGCCCCGCCGCGTTTATTTCACGGCAGCTCGCCGTCGTCGACCTTCCGAGGGCGACGCCGCCACGTAGAGGTAGATTTCATCGAGACGGTTCCAAGGACACCAACCACGTGTCCTGGGGTGGCCGGAATCGCCATCGGCGACCGAATCTGCCACCGCCGGCCACCGTGTGACGCTAGGATGACGACATCATGACGTCACCTGGCCACGTGTTGGCCCGGGTTTCTTTTTAAATGACGTCATCATGACACGTGGGGCCCACTGTATATGGAATTACAGAAAATAATTAAATCTTCTAAATTAAATAACTTTTAATTTATAATTCCAAAAATTATGGAAAAATATGCAAAATGTTCACAAAAATGTAAGCTATCTGTTTATATCATTTTCAATCATGTTTGACAAATTTCAAAATGAGACCATATTTGAATTTGAATTAAATTCATTAAAATAATGAAAATAAGTTTTAATTCAATAAATTCAGAATATTAAGTGTAATATACCAAAATGACCAGGAAAGCAAATGCAACCTAGCTATGGGGTTCTCCAAGTAATTTGAGCAACTAATCTTGGACACACCTCTAAAGTATAGTTTTCCCCCTCCGGTGGTCATCGTTCTTCCACCCAAAACCCTAGCAATCTGTTTTCCCTCCTACGACAATATTTGCTAAGTCTCATTTCTACTAAAAAATCACCGTCAATACTAGTACTATTAAGTTGCAAAGTTATTAAGTACCATTATTTGCTCCTCCTCTATACCGTACCCTTAATCTTATTTTTTAATTCCTTTATACTTAATTAATTTTTACTACATGCATGTCTTCAGGAGTGACATATGGCGGACGATAGCCGAGCCATTGAGGGATCCGGAGGCTGAAGGTTATATAATGGGCATCATAAACAACGAGATTCCTTATGTGCCGGGCCCGGAAGATGAGCAAGAAGAGGATGTAGTCTCTTCTTTTCTGAACCTTGATGGTGAAGGAACAGACATTGTCGATGATCAAGAAGGTGAAGGAACGGACATTGTCGACGGAGATCAACCGTCGACAAACGACGATCTCGAATTGCAAGTACCAACCACCTCCGGCGAGGTATATATATACATTGATCCTCTCGTGATACAAACTTACTGAAATGTGAATACATATGCATTAACGCGCGCGACTCTCTTTCTTATTTTAGCCCTCGGACGGATCGAGTACGACAAAGCGTGGCAAATCCAAGGCGATGAAACAAGGATAAACATATACCATCGAATTAGTCGGTGAAACCGGCAAGCCCCTACAGCACACCACAAAGTTTATCAACCAATGCGGAGTCTTTGTTAGAGACAACATCCCGATCACCGTCCAGGAATGGAAGGAGCCAAAGAAGGCACGTCTTGGTTTCAGTTTTGTCGACAAGAGAACGAAAAAGGATTGCTGGAGAAATCTTATGGAACATTTCATTCTACCTCCGGAATACAACAAAGTCGATGAATTCGGTAACGAGGTTCCGGGTGGACGTGAGAGGAGGAGGCTAGTCAAAGAGTTCGCTCTCTTCAGAAGATGGCCGAAGCATTCCGGAACTTCAAGAAAAATTTAACCCGTGAATATGTCAACAAGGGCAAGACTCCAGATTTCAAAGGACAACATGAGAAACTGAAGTTGATTGGCCAGAATTTGTGAGGCAAAAAAAATCGGAGCATTTCAAGGAAATATCGAAAAAAATAAGGCTAATGCGGATAAGAAACAGTACCATCATGTTATGGAGCTAGGAGGATACCGCCTTTCGGCGCCTAAGTGGAGGAAGATGGAGGAGGGCCTGAGGGTGCGAGGAATCCCTCTAGGTAGAGAGGGAAGGGACAAAAGAGCCAAAAGCTGGTGGTACGGGCATGGGGGATCGCTAGACCCGGAGACAGGGGCGTGTGTTCATCGGCAGAAAAAGTTTGCTCCCACCCAAGCCCTTATTGACGCAATGACCCAAGCTCAAGAGGGCTTGATCATGTTCAACAGAGAGAAAGACGCACTGACAAAAGCCCTCGGGAATGATGAACATGGAGGACATGTACGAGGCACAGGCAGAATTCCGTGGAAAGTAGGGTTTTCCCAGGACAATGACCCGTACTGTAAGAGAAAGACGGACCGGGATGCAGATCTTTTGGCGAAGGTTGTATCGGAACTTAGTGAGTTGAAGCAGACCGTGCATGGACTTGTGAAAGAAAGATCGGCGCCTGCAGGGCCGCATGAAGATCATGCAGCAGATCTCGGAAGCCAGCAGCAGCGGAGAAGCAGCGTGGCTTCCACGGAGGCCCCGCCTGCAGGTGCTAATGCACCGATGATCGAGATTCGTGCACCGGAGCCTCACTACCCCGTGGATGATGTAAAGGAGATGAAAGAATGTGATCTGCATTATCCCGTGGGGAACATTTCGACGAAGGTAGCTACCAGCAGTGCTTTACCCTGTACACCTGGAGCACTCGACCACAACAACCCCATTCCATATGGCTATGCTCGTGTCACGGTGGAAGACATACTCCAAGTGTTTGAGGACTTGGAGATTGACATAGCTACACCCGAAGGGGAGAGAAGACTTGGAGATATCAAGCGCCAGTTCATTCTATGGAAAAAGAAGTACGTAGTGTTTCCAGGCGAGGCGCCAAGGCTAACAAGTCCACCCCCCCTCCGATGGTGGTGGTGGTGGTGGTGGTTCACCTACACCTCCTTCACGCCATTGGACGTCGTCCCCCGATCCACAATCTCCGGCGGGTAAGCAGCCGCCGCCCCCCGATCCACAATCTCCGGCGGGTAAGCAGCCGCCGCCCCCCATTCCTCCTCTGGCAAAGAAGCAGAAGCAGGCAGACAGCAAGGAAACCCGCTCCTGGAATATTAACCCGGACCCTTATGTACCTAAGACCACACGGGTACCGGAGCCATCACTGAAGCCTATCCTCCCAAGGCCTTGGGAACTTAGTGAAGCTGAAACCAAATTGGCCGCGGATGCTGATTATGAGAAATGGAAGGCGGATAAGAAGGCGATAAAAGATCCTGAGCCCAAGCAAATATTCACTGAGAAGCAAAAGAAGTGGCCTAAGGATTTTTTTTGACGACACCGTCCCCAGCCGAGCTGAATATGCCTGACGACTATGGACGTGAACTTCGTAGGCAAGTAGAAATATTGAAGGAGGAGAAAGAAGGAAGTAAAAAAAGCGGTAAACAAGTTGACCAGCTCGGGATGCAGAATAAACAATCGATCCCCCCGCTCATAGTGAAAGCCCGTCCGGAAGAGGACCCCGAGATCATAGAAGCTGCGGCAGCAAATGGATTGACTGTAGCGAGTGCCATGAAACAAGCAGCCGAGATGTGTTTGACTCTTCGTGCCTCGTTAGGCCTTGAGGATGCGCCAACTAGTGAGGTAGTTTTACAATATGTGCGGAATGGGCCTCTCGTCAAACCTACGCAGGAAAAGAGTCTAGCACCACAAATGTGAAATCTGCTACATTGGTACAAGCATTTCACAACATGGGCCGACAAAGATTATGTTTATGCGGATGTTACAGAGGAGCATCACACCAAACGGTACTCTGTAGAAGTTCATACGAGTGAACTGTTCCAGCTGTTCAATCTACGCGAGCTCGACAAATCTATGCTGAGTTGCTACGTTCTGTAAGTGATTTATTTCTACCTCATCTCGTTCTTCATTGCCTGCACTATATATATATATATATATTGTCCTAACTATATTGTTGCGTACGCTATTATACAGATTGAAGATTTGGGAATGCAAAATAAGAAACATCCATGATGTTGGGTTCATTGACCCACATATCGTTAATGGATATGTGTTACAACATCACCCCGGAGACGTGGAGAAATGTGACGCCCCGGGATCGGGCACTATGCAGATTTCAGCATTTCCGCCAAAATCAACATAATAACCGATTCCAGGTTGCCACTTGTGATAACATTACAACAGTTCACGAATAATCCACAACAACAACAGAGGAGGTATATACAAGACGACTCAAACGAGTCAAGAATACAACTGATACAATACAAAGATCCAAATGACAGCGGAAGAAACAACATAGTGTCCGACTACGGACAAGATACAAATTGGACTAAGAGTCCTGAAGATAACCGATGGCGTCCAATCCCTGCCCAGGCCAAGCCGGAGGGATTCCCAAGCTAACATCGTCAGACTTCAAACCTGTTGACTGCAATGTGGAATATGCAGCCACGAAATGGATTCGTGGGTCAGTACTATTAAGTACTGGCAAGTGGATAAACCATACTCACAAGATACCAGCGTAACCAATCATCACAAGATACAAATATTTTGGGTACAACGGAAAGGATAGGATTATTGCAACGGAGCGGCAGCGGGCTGCACTAACTAACTACAGAGACGCGCTACAACATCCGGCTAAAAGAAAGGGATAAGATAGCGCGACAAAACCAACTATAACTACTCACCAAACAATACCCATCCAGTGTTACCCCCTACTAAGGAAGCAACCCAAGGAAACTCACACTGTTGATTAAGGTGACTTTCATTTTCATGGTGGAGGTAATCTATATTACTAGTCAAGTTATCATCGTTATGTGTAAGTTGTCTGAGTACTTGTTAGCCAGCACTTTCACCAAGTCATCCATAACCGCGGACAACACGGCTTCTCGAGAAGATTAACCCTGCAAGGATGCACCAATTTGGCCGTACACGTAAGAATGACCCGCCAGATGGAAATGCACTTCCACCAAGCGAGGCACTCAACACAAGCCAACTCTTCTTCGCATCAAGTCCAAAGAACCACGTGCAATTGAGCGCACGACTAATCAAGCCCCACGAAGAAAAGGGGACCCTCATAGCACTCTAAGAACGTGTCTCCCTAAATGCCGACTACAAAAGTTCCACCCTAGCGCCAAGGGTTCGCACCTGCATATGCATGCGGCAAATGGAAAAACCGAACTAAGTGTGGCGATTTGGACGAGATGCGAATCGAATCAAAGTTGCGGGGGGCGCCCATACACGCTTCCCACATGCGGTTAGCGCGCTCATCATGGATCGGAGGACAAGACCCTTTTCCTAATTAAGTTCGACACTAGCAGGCCTCAAAACCACGCCGGGCCTCCTGCCGGTGCCTTATCATCAAATTATTATTACCCAAAACATTAACATGTTGTTTATTAAGACAAGCCCAACTATCAACTCAACAGGTGATAGAACAAAGGACAACAGGACTAGAGCGCAAACAAACCTAAGCATGCTAATACGACACAGGCCAACAAACAACAGAGTTATAGGTGTGGAGGTAAGGCAATATCGTGGCAGCAGGGTAAACATGTGATGGAATCGGAACAAAAGCATCGAAATTACTAGGCTAGCATAAAGACAACGGAAAGAATCGGTAACAACTGAGGAAAGGCAACATAGGTAGCAAGTGAGTATACTTGCCTGAGATCCAGCAAGTAGAGGTATATCCGAAGAACTTGTCGGTGCTCACATCATCTCAACGTCCTATCCGCGAAGAAGCAAAGCACTAAAAGAATCAACGGATGCAACAATTACTTCTACGGCAAAAGATCCAGCATGATCCTATTTTATAGGCATGACATACGAGATGCAACGCAAAATGCAATTTAGACAATTTAATCGGAACCGGAGTCCGGACAAATAATTATGGTTCAAGTTGTTTATCTAACCATTATATTAAATGTTGATTAATATGCAAAACAATAAGTAGGTGCGCTAAACAATATTAAATGGAATAGGGCAATATTTAGGTAATACCCCAACACATTCCATATGTTGTTATTTAGTTGACAGGCATAACACATGCTAAAATGCACAATACAAGATGCAAACATGAGCATGGATGGCGTATTCATATTCCTTGCACTTTTCTGGTTGGAAAACATATTTTACACAATGAATTTGAATTTAATTTGAATTAGTTATGATTTATGCAATTTTAAATGAATTGAATAAAGTACAGAAAATTGCACAAATTTTAATTGATCAAAACATTAAAAAAAATGCATATTTGAAAAGTTTAGGAAATTTTGAATGTAAAACATATTTTATTTATTAAATTTGAATTTGAAAATTAGGGGTCATTCTGTGATTTTCATAAAGTTTTAAAGATTACAGGGCCCTATTGGTGGTGGAAACAGTGTGTGGAAGGGCTCCGGTACAAAAAGTAGAAGGCTAGGGGCCTGGGTGCAAGATTCCGGATCCAGATCTGGATCTGGGTCTTCTTTCACCACAAGGCAGCCAGCCAGAGAGGCTGACCCGCGGGCCCTAGCGCCACGCGGCGCTGACGAGGCGGGTGGAATCCACGCTGGCCACTAGGGTCACCGACAGTTGGGACCCGGCTACGCGCGGTAAATGGAAAAATAAAGAGGAGGCAATGCCTCCGACGGGGTTCGAACCTGGGCGTCTGGGGAGCAGATCAAGTCCTTCGCCACTGGGTTGTGGTGCGCTTTGTGATATTATACGGATCTGACGGAATAAGAGGCGACACAACGCAGTTAACTGAATTTTCGAACACGAAAATTTCAGACAGCGCGACGGGGACCAAGTCAGGCCGGCGGCGAACTGCAGCAGGCGGCGCTCGAAGGCTCCACTCCAGAGCATGGGGAGGGGTTAGGGAGAGGTCCCAGAGGTGGAGGCTCACCTTTAGGTTAGCCGGTTGAAGGGACGGGCTCGGGGAAGGCTCACGGTGACTGGTTGCAGATGATGTAGGCGAGCAAGGCGGAGGGTGCTAGTCGGGAAGATCTCGACGGCGCCGAGGATCCGGGAAGCTCCGGACCTCGAGCTTCTGCGATGACGAAGGGGAGGGTGCGGCAGTTCCATTCCCAGCCTCGTAACTCCTTCTCGATGACCATGGCGACGGTCCTTGGAGTTCCAAAGTTCGGCCATGGAGGCTCTCTCCCGGTTCAGAACGAAATTCAGGGAAAAGGAGAAGAAGACCGAGGAGAAAGAAGCAGAGGGCCTAGTGGCGGCGGCGGATGGGGAGGAGAGGGGCTAGGGTTTGCTGGCTTGTAGGAGGGGACGTAGATAAAGAAGAGGGAGGGGACCATGGTGGAGGAGGTGCTGGTGAAAGTGACAGGAGAAACGCCTCCTGCGTGCGTGCCTGTCCGTACGAGGGAGAAGGGGAAAGTGGGATCGAGGCAGAGAGGACTTGGTCGTGATGGGCTGGAAGATGGCTTCGGTGGTGGGCTTGCCTGCCACCCCAAAACATATTTTTTATATCTCTTATGTTAAAACCTTTTGTTATTACATTTCTTGAGTGGAAAAAGAAGACAAATAAGGTTTTGCTAAAACAAAAGGGAGAGGATTGTTATAGCAACAAAAAAATAGGGTTTAGAAACAAATAATTTTTAGGGTTAGAAAAAAAATGCAATGCTATGCATGATGACATGATGCGGAAAAAAAAGAAAACAATCAATTTCTAATTGGTAAAACCCCCGGGTGTTACAAGAAAGACTTGTACAGGTTTCTTAGAAAGCATCAACTCAAAAGTCATATTATATTTCCTTACCATTTTGGGTGAGTGTTTCTCTCTTGTGTCCATTCTCTTTTGTTTACTCCATGCCTGGTATGTCTAATCGATAAGTTATGCATGACTGTGCATGTAACGTGTTCGCAGGTTCCACTGGATTCTTCTAATGATTAAACTTCACACCTCCAGAGTTCTAATCATGGACTCTATGGATTCGGATTCAAAGAGTTGGGCCGACATGAGAAAAATGCTGCAAAAGTAATTATTATCAATCATTTGCGCTCTCTATCGATCGGTCTCGTTCGTTCATTTCCTAATATCAAGTAACTAATAACTCCCTTATTCATTTAATTTTCTTTGCCCTGTAGGGTTTGGAGACGGTTCTCAGAAGAAACTGTCGGTGAATTCAAACATGAGCTAGATTTTAGAAGGTTACTTAATGTGGATAAGCAGCCACCGGGGACCAATCTATGTGGATACTATGTTTGTGAGAACATCCGGAAACACACCTCTGAGCGGAAGGTGTCGGATAGCGTGCAGAAGGCGACGGATAACTTGCGGAGGAAGCTTAGTCCAGAAGCTCGCTTCCGACCAATTCAAGAGGAATTAGCAGGATTTTTCATGAGGCAAGTCCTCGATCCTAAAGGAGAACACTATACCGAGGAAGAATCAAATTATATGCATCTCCGAGATTGAAACTTGTTCGAAGTTGTGTATGGTCATCCATCTTAATTATGTATGGAAACTTGTTCGAAGTTCTATATGGTCACCCGAGATTGAATATATATTATATATTCCTATTGAATTCTTCTTGTTGGAAATTTCATATGCATGTATATAGTAGCGTAGAATATATATGTGTACTAAAACTTCATCAAAATTAAAATAAAACACAAAATAAAATATAGAAGAAATAAAACAGTACAAATTAAAAAAAAACCAGGTTTAGGGGGTCTAAAACCCTAAACCTGCGAGGCCTTTAGTCCCGGTTAGCCACGAGAACCGGGACTAAAGGTCCTCCGCCCCGACGGACTCCTAGCGCCCACGTGGACGGGCCTTTAGTCCCGGTTCGTAAGAGCCGCGACTAAAGGGGGGGAAGCTTTAGTCGCGCATATTTAGTCCCGGTTGCACAGCCGGGAATAATGGCCTTTGCGAACCGGGACTAAAGGCCTATTTTCTACCAGTGTACATGTAGCTCAGTTGGTCACAATACAAACAAAAGGGGTTTCCTTCCCTATTCTGCCCTGACTGAGACCAATTTAAATGGTCATGGTGCCTCATTTGCCAAATCACCGCCTATGTGTCATAGCTGGACCCACCACAGCTCAGCAATTTCGCCTACATGTCATGGTAGAAACAGGTCTCCACGGAGCTGACAAGGGTACTATGCCAGCTTAGCAATTTTGCTTACATGCCATCTGGGCGGGGTCCACATGGAAGCACACACGTGGAAGCCACGACCTCCATCCAGCGAGCTAACAAGGTTCTGCAACCTTAATTCGCATAAAAATGCGGATGGAGGGTTCGAACCAACGACCTCCAACCAGCGAGTTGTGCTGCACTTCGCCTAACCAACAGGCCATCCCGTAGCTCGTGTTAACATACACAAACAATGTACTTCTTATCTGAACTTTCGGTCATGGGCCTTGACCTCCCGCAGGGAATAAGGGTAGACCCATTCATGGCCCTCAGCCTCAGCTAGGGAATAGAGAGCCCGGATGCACGCCCGGTCGGCCTGCTTAAAGCTTGGGCCGATTCGGTTAGTTTTTTAACCTTCTTTTTATTCTTTTTTTGTTTTCTTTTATAGTTTTTGATTTTAAACTCTAATTTTTAACCAAATAAATTTTATTTTCCCCAAAAATGTCCTATGTCATTATATAGTATTAAAAAATGTTTTTATCCAATAAAATATAAAAATCTATTTTTTGATTTTTTGAAGCTTTTATGCCGATTTCGAAATACGGTCAAAATGGGGGGCATGATCGCTCATATATAGGTGTTGAATATTGATGAACTATTGGTATATCTATGTTGAAATAGGTATTTGGGTACCTAAAAATGATTTTTGCAAAAAATAACAAGCAAACTACGAGGCACCTATAGGTATTTGGTATATCTATGTGTTCTATGATGTAATATTAATGATTTGAATTTGTCCTGAAGTTTTAAATTTGAATTTAATAAATAATTATGTATATGTGTAACTGGGCCAAATATGCATTGTGCTGAAAGTATTCTGGACAAATAATTTGACTAAGGAAGGCCATGGCCCAAAAAGAATTGGTTCCCTTCTGAAATAATCCAAAATAAATTCCAGAAAAAAGCTAAGGCCCAAGAAAAAATATAGTAAAGCGATGAGAATAAAAAAGCCACGATCCAATAAGCAAAAGGGGCTTAATATTTTTGGGTCTGGCCCATGTAGTAATCGAGAATTATCAGGGATAAAAAGTACATGGGCTGAAATTGTTGGGCTTGGCCCATATAGAACACTGAACTGGACTGGGCTGTTTTTGATCCACGACCATTTCAGTTGGTCACATTTTTGCCACGTCATATTTGCCACGTTGGATCTTACGTGGCTTGGCCAAATTGGGAGTGACCAGAACAATTGGTCACAGAGTGCATGACCTTCTATTTTGGCTACAGAAGGTCACATAGGTTCATTGGTGACGCCCGTAATCTGACCAAGTGATTTTGGTCACAAAAAGGTCACAAATGAACATACATGACCATTCTGTGACCAATACTGAGAGTCACAAGATAGCATATTTCTTGTAGTGTTCCTTCTGGACCCTCAAGACTTTTGTGGGTGGTCTTCAATTGGGCCTTCTAGAACTGTTTGTGGCACCTCCCTTTGGGCCTACGTCTTGGGTCTTGGACCGGGTAGCCTCACCCGATAGGTCCAGGATTCATCCCCATGACACTGGGCTCCGTCGGGCTGGCACTGGTAGATTCTATAATATGGTACACGCAATTTGGTGAGGAATCCAGGTGACTTCGTCGACCCGGATCTTCTTTGGTGGTAGTCGCGTGGGCCACACTCGGTGCAGAAGGAGCCGACACCCGAGGAGGTGGTACGTGAGGAGGACGAGCACGTCCGGCGCTACATGTATTTGTTAGATACCCAATTTAGCAATACATGGTCGTTTGTTCGAAGGGTTGATTATCACGTGAGGTACGACCCTGTGAGTGATCCTTATGTTTGGATGTGCAGCGCTGGCGGCTCGGCACCTTGCAGCTCAGGAGCCGGTCGTATTTAGTTTGAGATGTTCATGCAGGCATGTTAGATGTGTCAGTGTTATTATTCGCGATGTATTAGGGATAAATAAGAACGAATCCTAGCTATGTAACTGGATTATCACTTGTGGAAAAGGGCCCTTTTGTCCGGGCCATTAGTACCGGTCGTGGCAATTTTATAAATTTTAGTCTAATTGATCATATTTTTATATTAGTAGTACTAGAGTTATCATATTGTTTAGGTTGATATGAGTATTTTCACATTTGAACATCAAGGACAAACTATATGACTGTAATATTGTGTGTGAATTTTGCAGAAACTATGGATCCACCTAGTCCAATCCGCAGAGACCTAGTACATGAAGAAATTGTAGAGGATAATCCATTTGAATCTTCTTCGTCGTATCTGAACCCTTCCGGGGATGAAATAGAGGTCGACCGAGAGGATGGAGCCGATGGCTCCGATGATGGAGAAGGCGACAGCCCCGATGATGGAGAAGCCGGTCGAAACTTAACGAAGTCCCGCGAGGTATATAGGTGAAGTTCGGAGATCAGTAGATGCATCACATTTCAGTTCTCTCTCTCCCTCTATATATATATATACATACATACATTGACGAATGTTTCTTCTCTTAGGCCTCCACATCGAGCAAATCTTTCAAACGTGATGAGGGGATAGTAACCCGGTATGCCAACTCCCAGGTGTAATCCGGCCCAAACGGCGGATGGACCAAATCCGGCTAAGAACAAAGAAGCTTCAGAAAGGCCCAGGGCTTGTAAGGATCGTAACCCGGATTGTGGGTTATGGTAAGGAAAGTTAGGTTTGTATATAGAGTTCGAGTAGGACTCAAGGAGCGCTTTGTATGGCAAGCCAAAGGGGGTATGAGTACTATATAAACCAACCCCTAGGCTTCGCCTGAGAGAGATTCAAGTCATAACTGTAACACCTATTATCGAGTATCCAGTATAATCATATCGAGATCCGGCGAGTTGTTTTTCGGCTCTTAGATTGCTTTTCGCCATGTCTTCCTTCGAGCTACACCCTCTCCCAAATACCTGTGTCGACTTGCCCCTAGATCAGTTACCCCCGGTAACATCTGCCGTGATTATCCCACGACAGTTGGCGCCCACCGTGGGGCCTGCGTCCAAAGGTGTTTACATCACGGGAGAAGCTCGGAAGAGTATGAAGAACTTTGTCGTCGGCGAGATCTACTCCAATGACGAAGGAGAGCAGATAGTGGACAATTCCGGGTGGGAGTTGGAGCCGGATCACTTCGAATCCGGATCCATGGTGTCAATCGGCCAAATCAATATCTTCATCGGCATGGTACGTACGCTCAATTTGAAAGGACAATATCATGTGCATGTTACAGGGACTTCCAGCAGGGACAAAGGGGCGTTGAAGCAAACAGTGGATCCAGCCTCCTCGGCCACTTCGGGATCCTTGAGATGGGCGGAGCAAGAGGTAACATGGAGCAGAAGGGATCACCCGGAAGGAATAAAGCACCCCGGAACCTTGGCATTAGTGGTGGCACCCCAGGTCAATGGTTACGAGCTGAAGAAAGTCTTGATGGATGGAGGGAGTAGTATCAACATCCTATATTGGGAAACCTTCTTGCGCATGAACCTCAAGGAGTCCCAGCTACAAAAAAGTTCGACGGTGTTCCATGGAATCGTGCCGGGTCATTCGGCACGCCCCGAAGGAAAAATTGCGTTGGAAGTAGCCTTTGGAGAATCGGTAGATAACTATCGGGTGGAGTGGCTCACGTTCGAGGTAGTCAAGCTGCACAGCCCCTACCACGCTCTGTTCGGAAGGCCGGCTTATGCTAAGTTCATGGCTAGGCCGTGCTACGTGTATCTGCAATTAAAGATTCCGGGCCCCAAGCAGACCATCACTATCCATGGAAACCGGGATATAGCAGCCGAGTGCGATGAGGGAGATTCAGTAATGGCCGAACAAGCCTGCAGGAAGGAAGAGCTTCAGTATTACCGGTCGCAGGTGGATCCGGATGATGGTACAGCGTTGAGAAGGCCAGATGCTGAAGACGAAAGAGTGAAGTTCAAGGCAGCTCAAGATACCAAGAAAGTAGATTTTGTGGAGGGAGATCCCACCAAGCAATTCACTATAGGGTCCAATCTAGATGATGCGCAAGAAAAGGCTCTGGTGGAATTCATCCGTTCAAATGCGGATGTGTTTGCTTGGACACCCAGCGACATGCCGGGTATTCCCACTGAGTTGGCAGAGCACAGTTTGCACGTGGATCCCAAGGCCAGGCCTGTGAAGCAAGGTATGAGAAAGATGAATGAGGAAAGGAGAAGAGCTATAGGTGAGGAAATCGCGCGACTATTAACCGCAGGCTTTATCATGGAAGTATTTCACCCCGACTGGTTAGCAAACCCGGTTCTTGTGATGAAAAAGACAAATGAATGGAGGATGTGTATCGATTTCACGAGCCTCAACAAGCATTGCCCAAAGGATCCGTTCGCACTACCAAGGATAGACCAAATCATAGACGCGGTAGCCGGAAGCGACTTGCTGTGTTTCCTGGACGCATATTCGGGGTACCACCAGATTAAACTCAAAAGGGAGGATTGGGAGAAAACGTCATTCATAACCCCTTTTGGGGCCTTCTGCTACAAAACCATGACGTTTGGATTGAAAAATGCGGGCGCAACTTACCAACGATGTATTCAGAAGTGCTTCGAGGACCAAATTGGGCGCAACGTGCACGCGTATGTGGATGACGTGGTTATTAAGACCCGGAAGGCAGAAACGTTCATTGATGATTTGAAGGAGACATTTAAAAACTTGAGAAGGTACCAGATGAAGCTTAACCCAACGAAGTGCGTATTTGGAGTCCCGGCTGGGAAGTTACTCGGCTTTATAGTCTCCGAGAGAGGAATCGAGGCAAACCCGGACAAAATCAAGGCCATCCAAAGTTTGAAGAAACCGGAAAATTTGAAGCATGTTCAAAAGCTCACGGGCTGCGTAGCAGCCTTGAGCCGGTTCATATCCAGGCTTGGAGAAAAGGCAATACCCTTGTATCGGCTTTTGCGGAAGTCAGATAAGTTCGTGTGGGATCAGGAGGCAGATGAGGCGTTTGAAGCGCTAAAAAAGCAATTGTCGGAAGCACCAGTACTAGCAGCCCCGGGTCCTAAAGAACCTATGTTATTATACGTGGCCGCCGGTCCCCGGGCCGTCAGCGCGGTAGTTGTCGTAGAACGCAAGGAGGATGGGAAGGGATACCCGGTCCAAAGGCCGGTTTATTATGTCAGCGAGGTGCTATCGGAAGCAAAGCAGCGTTATCCACATTGGCAAAAGTTGGTGTTTGGGGTCTTTATGGCCAGCCGGAAGTTGAAGCCATATTTCCAAGAACATCCCATAACAGTGGTTAGTTCAATACCAATGTCGGATATCATCAGAAACTCGGATGCAACGGGAAGAATAGCCAAATGGGCAATAGAGATGGGAGATTATCATATCAGCTACGAGCCCAGATCAGCAATCAAGTCACAGGCTTTGGTCGATTTTGTTAACGACTGGACACACACTGGAATGGCTACTATAGTCCCAAATTCCGAGTCATGGACCATGCACTTCGATGGATCAAAGCAGTACGAAGGGTCAGGAGCTGGAGTGGTGCTGACGTCGCCAAAGGGGGACAAACTAAGTTACGTGCTACAGATTCACTTCGATTGTTCAAATAACGTGGCCGAGTATGAGGCCCTACTGCACGGCTTGAAGATAGCCAAGGAGATGAACATCAGAAGGATACGATGCTTTGGGGATTCGGATCTTGTGGTGCAGCAGGTATCAGGAACCTGGGATAGGAAGGACGCCACTATGGCAGCGTATCGCAGAGAGGTTGATAGGGTTGCCGGGTGTTTCTCCGGGTATGAAGTAGAGCACATAGACAGAAGAAAAAATGAGGCAGCGGATGCACTCGCCAGACTCGGCTCGCGTAGAGAGCCGGTTCCACCTAATGTTTTCCTGGATGAGCTATGGCGACCGTCAGTTAAATCCGAGTCTGAGGAAGAACTAGCAAATCGAGACCCGGATGAGGAGTTTGTGGCTACAATACGTACTGTTCCCGAGTGGACAGAGCCATATCTGGCCTATCTATCACGGGGCGAATTGCCAGAGCAGGAAGTATTAGCAAGACAAATCTTGAGGCGGGCAAAAGGATATACTATTATCAATGGGGAGCTGTACAAGAGAAGCGCGACAGGAGTCTTTCTGCGCTGCGTGACACCGGAAGAAGGCCGACAAATCCTTAAGGAGATCCACGAAGGTGATTGTGGGCATCATGCGTCCACAAGATCCCTTGTGGCTAAGGCCTATCGGCATGGGTTCTTCTGGCTCACGGCCTTAACAGACGCGGAGCGGATAGTGGCAAGATGCGATGGATGTCAAAGGTACGCTCGCCAAACTCATGTGCCGGCTATGGAGTTACGGACAATACCACTAACCTGGCCATTCGCTGTTTGGGGTATGGACATGGTTGGCCCTTTCCATATGTCACCATGCAAGAAGACACATCTTTTAGTGGCTGTCGATAAGTTTACCAAGTGGGTGGAGGTTATGCCGGTTACCAATTGTGAAGCGGCCACAGCAGTCAAATTCCTGAAAAGAATCATATACCGGTTTGGATATCCCCACAGTATAATCACTGACAACGGAACCAACATGTCCCTTGGAGAGATGGAAAAATTTTGTGGCAACAATGGAATCAGGCTTGATGTGGCATCAGTGGCACATCCGCAGGCCAACGGGCAAGTGGAGAGGGCGAACCAAGAGCTACTTCGAGGATTGAAACCGCGGCTAAGGGTCCCTTGTATCAGGGCCGCTGGAGCGTGGGTTGAAGAACTCCCTTCCGTGGTCTGGGGTATCAATACTACACCTAACCGGTCCACCCAGATGACGCCTTTCTTCATGGTTTACGGCGCAGAAGCAGTATTACCAAGCGACATCATTCATGATTCACCAAGAGTGACAGCCTACGTCGAAGTGGAGAACGAGAAGAACCGGCAAGACGCCGTGGACATGTCAGAAGAACAAAGGGAGCAAGCCTTAGAAAGGTCAGCCATATATCAGCAGGATTTGCGAAGATATCATAGCCGGCGGGTAAAAAGCCGGGTCTTCCAGGAGGGAGACTTGGTCCTGCGCTTGGTTCAAACAAACGAGGGAAAACACAAGCTATCGCCGCCATGGGAAGGACCTTTCATCATAAGCCGGAGTCTACATAATGGGTCATATTACTTGATAGATGCAAGAGAAGAATCGGCCACAGTCAACGACACTGCTCATACTACTGCACCTATGCAAGAAAGAGATAGACCATGGAACGTGGCTCAGCTACGTCCATACTATACTTAGCAGAAAATGATGTAACAGGCAGCAGGTTTCAGACGCACTCTTTTCCTATCCAGGGCACCCTTGGGGACTGGATGGGTTTTTAATGAGGCGGCTTGCTGGCCTAATTTTCTCATATCAAATAAAAAGGGGATTATCGAGAAAAGAGACAATTGTCATTTATACGGCGTAAAATATTTAGGTCTTGAGGGCTAGTTGCTCCTACAAGCACAACTGCAAACTCAAAAAAGACCCGGCCTTGATGCCAATGAGTTATAGGGGCCGGCAACTCGAAAAAACGAGTGCGGCTACAATCTTATAACCGGACAAAGAAGTCCAAAATTCTCGTCTATTCTTACTTAAGCTCGATGTGACTCGCAACAAAGTGGCATGATCTGTTCGCCTACGATTACTATCAGTCATGAGACCCAAAAGGGACTTGTTTGACCCAGTTTTCGTATTGATGTAACAACATGGTATCCACGCGAAAGCCGGCTTATAGTACAAGATAGTCGAAAGGGTCATCTAAACCACAGGTTATGCAGAGTATAAGGCTTACAGCCGGAAACTCAACGATTATCAAGCATAACTTCAAACCTCATAAAAGCTGTCCTGAAGTTTTGGGCATCCAGCGATGGGCGATTCGTTTCCTTGAAAAGAAACAATCATGTGTCCTAGACGCGGAAACCCGGGCTGGGGACTTATGAGCTCTAATGAGGAAACAACATCATCCAGCCGATTAAATTACAACGAGCCACGCATCCGGGTCTCAGACGAAACCCGGAGGACGGGCTTTGCTAAGAAAAAAGAAGTATAAGTTATCGAGAATAAAGCAAGTGGATATCAAGAATAAGAAAACGCAAAGATACATTCATCAAAAGCCCAAAGGGGCGCAAAGTGCATCGGGAGTTTAACTCAAAGTATTACAATATCATAAAAGTATCAAAAGAGCACAGGCGCTCTGCTTAAACGAATAGTAAAGCTGTTGTAAACGACGCTTCGCCGATTGACGCATGTGGAATGATAAGCGTTACTTCAAGCTGCAGGATCCACCTTGGCCTTACCCTTGGTGCCACTTGGATCAGTAGTAGTCTCGGGCTGCGCAGCAGAAGTTGCAGGAGCAGAGTCGACCTCGGCCTTCTTGGCGGCTTCTTCCTTTAACTTGATCGCTTCCTCCCTCCAACGGACAAGCATATCGAACGGCTGGGGGCGGTCAGCCTTGACAACCTTGTCATTAGCATCATAAGCCGGAAGAATCACATCAATTTCTAAGGCATCAGCGATAACACTAGCCGGATGACGGACTTCTTTCTGAATAGCCTTGAAGTCCTTTGGCAAAAACTTGGACCCATCCAAGTTGAACTCTGGGAATCCGCTCATAAGCTTGGACAGCTCTAGCTTGGGAGCGTAGGCCTTAGCTAACGCGAGTCCCCGGGTTACCCCAAAGCGGCAGGAGGACCGTTTCCAATGCCAAATCCATTCGGGGATGGTAGAGCAGCTTTCTAGTAACTTCTTCATGTTATCTGGCCTGATACCCGGCAGACGTAACTCGTCAAGTATCCAACTGACTCCGCTGCAAAGTTGGCGAAGAGTATTCTTGATGGTTTTAAGCTTGGCAGCATCATCTCCTTCGGGGGCAGCGTCATGTGGCCCTGCTAAAAAAGGCAAAAGAAGCAAAGATAGTAGGCAAACAAGTGCAGTTGTTCAAATCAAAGTAATCCGAGTCACAAAAGGTGAAATTCAAAAATCTTACCAGTTGCGGTACGATAAACACCATCAATTTGAGCAGAAAGAGTTGTCAGTTTGCCTTTTGCCTTACGAGCTCTCTTCTTGTACTTTTTCGTCATCTTCTGGCACCTGTGAGCCTCAGTCTCAGCAGCTTCACGAAGGGCCGCTTCTTTTTCAGCAAGCTTGGTGGATTTGGCCAGTTTCTTCTCCAACTGTGAAACATAGTCCTGTAGGGAAGCATGAAGAAGGGTCAGCCAGAAACATTATGCAAAGTTCCAAGCAAGCTACCTAGTAATTTACTCGGAACTTGGGGACTATATATGGAATCAATTGGTGTTAGTCGGGATTACCTCGTGCTTGAGTATTAAGGCATCTAGTAAGTTTTCTTCGTCACCCTTCAAGGTATGAAGGGCATCTAGCATCTGAGCAAAGGTCATGTCTTCAGGACGAAGTTGAGAAGGGCCGGAGGATTGGCCCTCTTGTGGAGGAGCTGTTCCGGGTCTGGGGGTCGAAACCCGGGTCGTTTGAACGTCCGGGTTAGGAGAGCCCGGCTTGGTCTCCAAGATGATGTCTTCGTCCACTTCTTCAGAGGGCTGGGGTGATGCAGTTTTCGGTGGAATTGGGTCCTTGAAAGGGTCTTCTTCTTTTCCGTCCTCGGCCTCGTCTTCAATCTCAACGTCCATGTCATCACTCGGCTTCTCCTCTTCCTGTCCTTCCGGTTCAGGAATATCCTGGTCGCTCAGCGTAACTGTGGCGCTGAAGACAAGAAGGAGGACATGGATCGGTGGAAGGTACCGAAAAAGGAAAGGTAACAAGTACGAGAAAATGCAAATAAAGGTAGTTACCCGGTATTTACGGCGTAGTCCGGAGGAAGTTCGCCACTGGAAGCGGATGACGTTGGCAAGAGCACTGGCTGCGGGACGCGAAATTGCCCGGCAAGTGGATGAGTAGGAGACGGGTGACGCTGAGGGGATTGGGAAGGTTGAGCTGGAGGGGTACTGGCTCGATGAGTAGGTGAAGTGGGAATACCCGGGTTAAGGGGATCATCCCCCGGAGAATTCCGGGTCACCCTACGTTTAGTCGGAAGAGGATCCTTCAAGAAGGCTGAATGTGATAATCGCTCGTTAAGTTCATGCATAGCAGCAAAGGAGTAAGGCGCACGAGACACAGAAGAGAAGGGAACCTTTTCAACTACCCCTCTAGCCTTCCTTTTGTTTCCAACTGGAGGCTCCCGGTCAGACTCGGTGGCTTCCGGGTCATTTTCTTCTTCCTCCTCGTCATCCCCCGACCCTGAAAGCCGAGTAAATATCAGATAAGGGAAACAGCACAGATAAAAGGCAGGTATAAAGGTTATGGAGGAATACCCTCATCATCATCCACAGACTCGACCTCTTCTTCGGGGTCTTGAGAAGGAGGAGAGTTTTCGACTTTCCAGAAGGGATCGTCGGCCTGTAAACAGGTAAATACAAATGATGGTTAAAGGCTGTAGCGGACGAAAGTACTGAAATAAGAAAAAGGGGGCAGGACTCACCGCTGGGGCGGGATTCTCCCGAGTAAACGGGGGTAACCCGGCGGTGTTCTTTATGACGTCCAGTCTCTCCACCAAGAAGCCCTTGATGGTCTTGATGGTGTTACCGGCAGGGAAGTTTTTGGTGGAGTAGCGGAGGGAGTCTGTGATATGGCCCGAGTATTCGTGCAGCAGTTTTGAACGAATGGAGTTGGGTTGAACCCGGAACTCCACCCAGGTCTTTACTAAGTTGAGCCCGAGAAGGCCATGGGCTGAGAAAGCTGCTAATTTGGCCAGAAGGGGCTGAATCGCTTCCCTATCAGGATCAGGCGCAAAAGCATTGAAAGACGCGGAGGGTTCGAGGGGGGTCTCCGAGTAACCCGGCAATTTCCTCTCGCCATCCGGAGAGGTATCATGGCAATAGAAGAAGGATAGCTGCCAATTTTTGGCGTGGGAGTTCAGATTAAGGGCTGGCATCAGCGAGTGCTTGCGGCGTTGGATAGATACCCCGCCGCAAGTAAGGATTGCTCCGTCATCGCTCTCGCGGCACGGTTCACAGTAAAATAACTCGGTAAAAAGAGCTAGGCTTGGTTGAATGCACAGGTAAGACTCGGACAAGACTATGAAGTGGGTGATGTTCAGCATAGAGTTAGGCCCTATGTCGAACACCCGGAGGCCGTAGTGGCTTAGGATTTCTCGGAAGAAGGGGTGACCCGGAGGACGGAACCCCCGGATCACGTGCTCGGTAAAGCAGATTACCTCATTCCCGGTAGGAGTGGGACGGGTCTCATCGCCAGGAGCCCTCCAGTGTATTTCCTTTTGGGAAGGAAGGATTCCTAGCTCGGCCATCCCATCCAGTTTGGCCCTCGTTGTTGAAGACCGGCCCCAGTCGGCAGAAGCGGTTTGGGAGGTCTTTGCAGGAGCCGGGTGTTTTCCCTGTCTTTTAGGAGCCATGGAGCTGACCTGCAAGGGACAAGAAATGTGTGGGGTAAGATTCGGAACATCAACTCATTTGAATCTGGAGACATTAAGACGCTGAAGGCTAAAACAAGACCCGGGTAATGCGCTACGAAGCTAAGTGCTGAAGATTTTCCGGGTGTCGGATGAAGTTGAGTAAATTGTTAATTACTTACGTACTGAGGTGGGTTGGGTGAACATGGATGGTTGCCCATACCTTACTGAGGAGGGATTAACTGGAAAAGAAGGATTATCCGGGTGTTAATGCGGCAGGCGGAGAAAACAAGGCGGAACGGATCTAGAATCGAAGGACTTGCAAGTAATCTTATATGAAGTTTAATGGTTAATAAGGGCGCGGAAATGAGTGGTGATTGCGTATCAGGTGCTTGAAGAAGCTAAGGACTATCGAAGCGGACTAATTTGATGGTTCCCTAAAATTGATTTGCGGGTTGACTCAGATCCAATCTTGATCAAATTGATGAAATTGCCGGTTTCAGTTGGATGGTTGAGAGGGGCTTACCGAAGGAGTTGAGGTCCGAACTGAGGCCGGTGCGCGGCGCGGCTTGAGTGTCTCACCACAGTCCTTGATGAAAGAAACAAGAGCGTGGCGGCGGGGCTCGATGGCGGCGCTGGAGAGCTCGAGGTCGGGTGCGGCCGGAGGTGGCCTTATCTCTGGAAGCGCGCGTGAGCCCGGCGGCCGGAATTGTGAGGGAGCGAGGAGAAAGAAATGACGAAACGAGGTGAATGGTTTAGGGTTACCCTCTGCTGATATTTATAAGGGAGGTGGTGAGCTCACCCGCGGCCAGAAAGCCGGAAATTGCGGAACAGTAATTATCCGCGCGGATTTGGCGTTGTGGGCGTTCGGAGCAAGGGTTCAAATATGGAAAGGCCCATTAGGCGTTCGAGGAAGGATCGAGCTATCGGGATAGCGAGCGCCTCAAGAATGAATCCATGAAGCCCGCGCTATCCTGGGGACTACTGATGAGGGGATAGTAACCCGGTATGCCAACTCCCAGGTGTAATCCGGCCCAAACGGCGGATGGACCAAATCCGGCTAAGAACAAAGAAGCTTCAGAAAGGCCCAGGGCTTGTAAGGATCGTAACCCGGATTGTGGGTTATGGTAAGGAAAGTTAGGTTTGTATATAGAGTTCGAGTAGGACTCAAGGAGCGCTTTGTATGGCAAGCCAAAGGGGGTATGAGTACTATATAAACCAACCCCTAGGCTTCGCCTGAGAGAGATTCAAGTCATAACTGTAACACCTATTATCGAGTATCCAGTATAATCATATCGAGATCCGGCGAGTTGTTTTTCGGCTCTTAGATTGCTTTTCGCCATGTCTTCCTTCGAGCTACACCCTCTCCCAAATACCTGTGTCGACTTGCCCCTAGATCAGTTACCCCCGGTAACATCTGCCGTGATTATCCCACGACAAAACGAGCCCCGACCAAAAAAGTTGGACGCATCTACGCATTATACATTTGAGTTCATAGCCCCTACGGGCGAACCAAAGGAACCCTAGAAGGATGCCGATGTATTCAAAAAACAATGCGGAGTTCTGGTTAGGTGTAACGTCCCGATCACAGTTCGAAAGTGGAATAAGCGCAAAGGGGCGAACGATAGTGGCTATGTCGCCGAAAGGTACAAAGGGGGTCTTTGTCACGTTACTGTTTGAAGACAGCGTCGAACGGAAATCTCGCTGAAGATAAAATAGTGGGGAATTTCGCGAGGAACGTTCTAGACAGAAAATTCTCCTGAGTCCGAGTCCGAAGAGATGAGATACGCCCGATTTACTACAGCCCTAGATGGGATGACGGGATTCCGGGAGGATATATATAGGGAGAAAACCTATCTTGTGGACAACTCCTCCACCCGCGCCTCAGCTATGCCAGCTCCTCTTGCTCGTGAGACTGTCACGGTCCACTCCGAAACCACCTTGACCGATATCACGACACACCGCAATGTATGACTTTCTTGTGCAAGGACGACAGAGGCAGTGGAGCCGATTGTCATGACTATAGCTGCTCGCCGATAGGCGGGCCGCTTCTTGGAGACTACAACAGCACCTGTTGTGTATAATGATGGACATGGCTCAGCTGGATGGTATGTTGAATCTCCTCGTGGTGACTGCACGTTGTATCTCATCACCGCCTACGAGATGAGACCCTTCTGTGGGCGTTTGATGGCGTGAAACCACACACCCTTTGGGATACCCCAAGAGGAAGTTATGATGTAGTCCTCCAGCAAATTTTCAACAATTAAGGAAACAAAGTGATCAATCCATTAGGATAGTAGATTGCTTTATGTCTGGGGCTTCAATAAGCGTGGACCTGAACACAAACACAAACTCTCTCTTGATCCAAACTTTCTAAGAAGGTCGTCAATCTTCCAATCTTCCTAAAAATTAGAGAACTAATTGTATCGAATGGTTGAAGATGATAAAATCAAAATAGAACAACGAGGAAGTGATGATGAAAAGCAAGTAAACGAGATTGTAATCAATTAGAAAAAATAGGATTGGGCCCATAGTTTCACTAGCGGTGTCTCTCCTAAGAACAATAAACATGTTGGGTAAACAAATTAGAGCTGGAGAATTGAAAAATCATGAACGTATAACAATACTATCTCTAGATTGAAATTTTGACGCCTCTATATCTGTTTCGTGGAAATTTTCTTCACCCCCTACATTTTTTGGGTTAAAGGAAATTGATAAGCGAAGATGCGATGTTAGCGGGTGCCGGGGATACCAGATGACCGCGCGAGCGCACTAGGGGGCACCTAGCACCCCTCTGGTGGCACCAGGCCACCTCAACGGCTCTCCTCTGGAGTCCGTCTTTGTTCCGGGCAAAAAATAATCTCCGTGAATTTTCAGGATATTTGGGAAATATTTTTTTCAGAGCTTTTCTGAAACATAAAAACAGCAGTAAACAAGAACTCGCTCTGAGCATCTTGTTAATAGGTTAGCGCCTGAAAACATATGGAAAACGAAGAAAAACATAGAAAAACATAGGAGAACATGTAGAAAACAAGCATCGAGGAGACAAAATTATAGATACGTTTGGAACTTATCAATCTTGGATAGCCTAGGATCTTCATCCAATACATCCCGGCGTCATTGATTGTGTTTGATCACGTTAAGACGTCGTGTTGCTGATCACGTACGTGTGGATACCATGGAGGTGATGCACTTGCGACACTCATTCGAGGGATAAAATATCTCGTCGCGATTAGACACATCTAGTTGCGGGGATCGACTACGACTACTTCCATGTCGACTTTATCACCGACTATCTTATGCTAGTACAAAAGCCGAGGGTATGTTTCGTTGCCTCTACCCTTGCATTGGGTCATGGTTATGCACTTTAAATTTTGCCCTTCGTAGCTCATTCGCCAATAGTGGTATTGGAGCGATCTATGCATAGGAAGTTAGGCACATATACGGGGAGAGGAATTTGTTAATTCCGACATTTTTTTATTGTATCTGTGATTCCCGGTGTTGCTATTTTGACCTCGAGGGCATTGTGTGATTACCAGCCCGAGCCACCTTTACAATGATTGCGTTCATCGAAACTGGTTTGTCATATGTGTTTCGGGTACGTGGAACAACTTTGTGAGGTGACGTTTTCTCGCACAATAGTTCAAGTTATATTTAGCACATCGGGGTTATGTGGTCTCGGCGTATTCCACATGGAGGTCAATGCATAGTGACCAAGTTTGGCTAAGCCATTGGTCTTATTTATGCCTCAATAGGGATGCACTCCGACTAATTTAAATAGCGGGATATGTTTAATGGTGCTCAATGGTAACATAGGTAGTAAACTGTTCTTACCACAACCATAGAGCCCCGTATTTTAGAAAATGTGCTATAAGCGTCTAACTTATATTTTTTTTTAGAATAAAAGGGGGTGGGCAAAACCGGGGCTAACAGAGTGCAGGGGCTGAGCAGAGTGCGGGTGTCACCCTTGTGCGGTCCTTCTGAAGCAGGGGAGTAGCAAGAAGGTTGTGTCACCCCCACTCCAGCTGGTGAGGTTTTGCATTCTCTTTTTCCATCTCTGTCAGGAAAGTCTCTAGCTTGTCTAGAGCTAGAGCTTTTGAGAGGATTGTCCAGCTCCTGATAGTCTTGAGAGAGAGCCAAAAAACCTGTTTAATGTCAGACCAAACATGATTGTTAAAAATCATATTATTCCTAGTTTTCCAGATGCACCATAGCACACCAGCACAGATTGTGTTCAAAGCAGAGTTTTTGTTTGTGAAACCCAAAACTTGCAGACTGATTCTAGATTATCCCCAATAGGATACAAAAGTGAGCAGAGATGAGTTTCCAAATCTCCCTAGCAACTACACAGTCATGAAAAAGGTGTGCAATGGTTTCCTTATTAGAGCAGAAGACACAGTCTTCAGGCTTACCCATATTCCTTTTTTTAAATTGTCTCTAGTCATCAATTTATTATGTGACATAAGCCACAGGAAAATATGTATTTTTGGAGGTACTACCAGAGACCAAATTGAGGGAAGCAAAACTGGGGTCACACCTCTAAAGTTAATGATGCTATATAAGGAGCTTGTAGAGTAGGTGCCTTTGTTTTCATGTTGCCAAATCAATGCATCATCATCCATTGAGAAGGCCACACTTAGCAAAATTTGTTCTAATTCATGCCAAGACTCCATCATTCTTGGAGAGAAAGTTCTTCTAAAGGTTAGCTTAATTAAACCTCCATTCACAATCTCTGCGAGAGTTGGAGTTTGTTGGTAGAAGATTTCATACAGAGGCCAGAATTGGACTGTAAGGGGGAGGAGCCACACCAGGTGTTCTCCCACATCCTAATTTTCCTCCCATTCCCAACACTCCATCTATAACCTGATTTTACAGCTCTCACTGCCCAAAGCACCCCTTTCCAGAACTGGGAGGGTGCCTGGGTTCTAGTGGCAAAAATGTTAGGAGCATTACCTACATACTTGTGATCTATCAAAGTCTGCCAGAGTTTATTCCCTCCCTGATTGTATCTTTTAATCCAAGAACCAAAGAGGCACAAATTGACATCCCTAAGATTAGGCACTCCTAGGCCCCCAAATTCCTTCTTCATACACACCAGGTGCCAGTTAGCCAAATGAAGCTTCCTATGACCCTCAAAATCATTCCAAAGGCAGTGTGCCATCTAGGAGTTTATCAGGTCTAGGGCCCATTGAGGAAATTTAAAGAAGGACAAGAGATAGATAGGAATACTAGCTAGGCAGGCTTTGATGAGAGTAAGCCTTGCAGCATAGGAGAGCAGCTTCCCCCTCCAGCCTGCCATCCTTTTTAGAATTTTGTCAATAAGGGGTTGGAGATCTTCTCTCTGAGTTTGTCATAATGCAAGGGAATTCCTAGGTACTTAATGGGAAGTTTCCCAAGCACACAACCAAAAATATTGGTGAAGGCTTTAACTCTAGTGGAATCTAAAGATAGTGGAACTAATTCACTTTTGGTGTAGTTAATCCTCATCCCTGAGACTTGCTCAAAACAAGTTAGTGTCCATTTGAGGTTTCTTGCTTTCTCTAGATCATCCTCTACAAAAAGGATTGTGTCATCTGCATACTGCAGGCAAATGACACCTCCAGGATAGAGGTCAGAACACAACCCTCTAATCAAATCATTACTAGATGCCTTGTATAGCATTCTAGTCAGGACATCAACCACTAGATCAAAGAGTAGAGGGGATAGGGGGTCCCCCTGTCTCATCCCTTCACCAGTAGGAAAGAATTCCCCCTCCACACCGTTGAGCTTGACACATACAGAACCCCCCTAACCACTTGCATGATGAGCTTAATCCAGTGAGATCCAAAGCATCTTCTGACTAAAAGCTCCTCAAGGAAGTCAAGGTTTACCTTGTCGAAAGCTTTCTCATAGTCTAATTTCAACACCAGCCCAGATTTGTGGGAGCTATGGACTGGGTGTAGGACTTCATGGGCAGTCACCACACTTTCTAAAATATATCTACCCTTAATGAAAGCAGTCTGGTTGCTGGAGACCAGCCTATCCATAAGCACAGTTAGCTTGTTGGTGAGCACTTTTGTGAAAATTTTGAAGCTACAATTTAGAAGGCTAATAGGTCTAAATTTTCTAATTGAAGTGGCATTTTCTTCTTTAGGAATAAGAGAAAGTACATCAAAATTTAATCTATAGATATCTACAGCACCCCTGTGGAAATCATCAAAAACAGTCCATCTGGACCAGGGGCCCCATCTGAGTATGACCCAAAAATGGATGTCTTCACCTCTTCTTCACTAAAAGGGGCCTGTAAGATATCATTTTCCTCGTTTGTTACTTTCTCCTCAGAGGAGAAGAAATTGGTAACAAGCGAGCACCCTCCTCTATCTTCCTTCTTGAAGAGATCTTTGTAGAAGGAGGAGGCAACCCCCAACAGGTCATCGATCTCTGGGACAGGGCCATCCTCCCCCTCTAGCGTATGGATGGAAGTTTTACGTCTACGTTGGTTTTCTACTGCATGAAAATAGGCAGTGTTTCTATCCCCTTCCAGGATATCCCTGTATCTAGATCTTTGTCTAGCTTGGGTTTCCTCTTTCAACCAAATTTTCTGCATTTCTTTACCAATTTCTTTCATCCTAGTTTTCTCAGGGACACTAAGGTTGCTAGTCTCAGATTTAATATCTAGGTAATCAAATTCCTCCATAATTTTTTTGTTTTGCCTTCCTAACTACAGAATCTATATTAATACTCCAGCCCTTAGAATTTCTCCTAAACCTCCTCACTTTTTCTTGCCAGATGTCAAGAGGTGAGGCTCTCATAGTTTTAGAGTTCCAAGATTTTTCAACCATGGGGAGAAAGTCTTCCCTAAGCATCCACCATTTTTCAAACTTATAACTTGGGTTTTTTATATTGACTCCAACCCCTGAATCCCAAAGGAGAGGAGTGTGGTCAGTACCCAGCCTAGGAAAAGCTTTGGAACTGCTTAGAGGGAACTTTTTGTCTAGTTCTACATTACAGAAGATTCTATCAATGGTAGTCATGACCAGGTCCTCCTGATTGTTGGCCCAGGTATGTTGCCTGTTGGACATTTTAATTTCCAGTAGGCTCCAAATCTCCACCCAAGCATTAAATTTGTCACACCATTTAAAATTGACATTGCCATTGCTTTTGTCATGTTGGAAACGGACTAGATTAAAATCGCCACCAATTAAGGTGGGGGTACTATTATCTAGGAAGAGGTTATGCAATTCAGAGATGAACTCCTCTTTGCCTTCCTCATAGGGAGAGCCATATACTGTAATCACTTTAAAATTAACATTATTAAACCTACATCAAAGGTCTACAGAAACAGAAAAGGTACCTGAGGTCCAGTTCAGAACCTCAAAGACATCCAAGTCTACCCCTACTAGTATGCCCCCTGCAGAGCCTACAGCAGGGAGGCAGTGCCAAGAAAAGTTTCTATTACCACTAAAAGTCTTAAGGAAAGAATCAGAAAAAGATTCTTTTTTAGTTTCCTGGAAAGCTACCATTGTGGCAGGAGATTTAGCCATGGTGTCTAAAATGAAGGTTTTTCTACCTGGGGCATTGATCCCCCTGACATTAGCAAAAAGTCAATTCATCTAAACAAATTTTTCCTGGGGTGCTTGCCCCGAACATGTTTTGAAACTTTTGTCCAAAGGACACTCTGATCCAACATACTGGGTGAGATGCCTTTCAAACCAAGAGGGGTAATGGGAAGGGCATCATCATCCAGGGAAGTAGGTAATTCTAATATCTGATTGGGGGAAAAATTCACAGAAGAGTGTAGCTAGTATTAACTCTAGGTGGATTCAGTGAAGTTTCTGAATCAAAACTAGGAGTAACTGGTTGCTGTTGTGTTACTGCATTGGAAGCACAAAGTAAACAAGGGTGTGTTTCAAGGGAAACACTTTCAGTAGCAGTACTAGGGTGTGATCCCCCTGTTCCAGTAGGAATCAGGTTATCACTAGTTGTTTCCACTAGGGTATCAGGGGTATAGCTAGGTAAAGTAATACCCACAGTAGATGCTAGCGAAAAAAATTGGGGATCTTGCAGAATAGAGAATGAATTTCGCATGGTTGTACCTTTGGTAGCAGTGACTTCTAGGTTCTTTTTCTTCTGGATGTCAATCGCCAGTTCCATCATGGAGCGCCCCCCAATGTTTGTTCTTGCACTCTTCCTAGTTGCTTGCACAGGGCCCCACTTGCATTGGTATTTCACTGTAGCAGAAGGGTTCTGGACCACTTGAGAGATCAAAATGCCAGAGGGCAGCTGCTGTTGCTGTGGGCTAAACACGATGTCTTCATCTTGGGCTTCCACTTTATCTATCTCAGCTTCATTGTCTTCTAGGTCGTCTAGCTCCATGTCTCTCAACATGCTATAGCATTGGGCTTCAGACATGTCAGGGTCACACAGTTGTTGAATAAGGGTGGCGGCAGCTTGCTTAACATTTTGAGAATTCTTTCCAACTGATGAACTGCTTTTGTTTGGGGTTGAGGTAGCTGTAGCATTGCCTCCTGTAGGGTGATCTACTTTCTCTGATGCAGAGCTATTCCCTTCCAAGCCATGCTCTCCCTCATCTTTATCTTTATCTAGGTCCTCTCCTAACAGATCATCTTCATCAGTGTTCAGCTGTGCAGCCTGTTCAGGGTCCTCAACTATAATACTCATGAGGTAAAGCTTTTTCTCAATGCAAAACAGCTTCTCAGTAGGGATTTTTGTGTAGTCCCTGCAGAGAACCTTTATCCTCACTATTTCAAACAGAGACTTGAAATTCCCTAGCCAATCTACATATATGAGTATCCCAAAAGCAGAGGAAATTTGATCTAAGACAATCCACTCAGTCCATTTGGGTTTCAAGCCCCTAAGTTGCACCCAGACCTCCTGCATGTCAGAATTGTACTCTAGTTATCCTTTCCACACTTCAACTGTTGCAGTCATTCCTTCTTTGGAAGGGAGTCCAAACAGAGGGTAGGCTGCAACTTGCTCCACATTGATATGGGGGGGGGTGGGGGGGAACTTGAATAGGAATGTCCATTCATCAATCATCCTAACCTGCCATGGCCAAAATGTCTTGTAAATTGATGCAAAATTAGCTGCTAACTCTTCTTTGGTGATAGGGCCATCAGTGTATACTACTCCTACGTTTCTGGCACCACTGGTGTACTGGTCATTCACACCAGGGACATTTACCTGATAGAAGCCTAGGCCTGAAGCAAGACTGTCCACATACTTAGCTGTTGTATGTGGCTTCTTCCTAGTGGGACAGTCTTCCACGGTGTTCGTCACCATTTTGCAGATGAAGCATGCCAGTGGTTTGGGGCAGGTATCTTTTGCGTGGCCAGGATCTCCACAGTTTTCACAGGTTACATCCTCATAGGGTTCAGCAGGTGTTGTGACCTTCTTCCCATTCAACTTGTTTAGCTTGGCCTGGTTGCGATTCTTGGCTTGCTGCCCCTGTAACTGCCCAGCCTTGCCTTGTGCACCACCTTGAGTAGTGACAGATGGTGCAGGTGGAGGCAGTTGTTGGGGAGCGCTTTCACGCTGCTGGACGAACTGTTGAACCGGGGCCTGCTGCTGCATCCCGAACTGAACCTGCTCTAACTTATTTTTTGTATGACGTGATGTGTTATAGCTGAATTATTACTATGTTATGTACTAATTTTTTTTTTGCAAACGTGATAGTGGGGTTCTGACGCTCCGGAGTCCTCTCTGGTGAAACCCTAACCTCACAGGAGAAAGGTCAAAATTCTCGTCTATGGCATGACTGGAGTCGAAAGAGAGTAGACAAGTGCGTCTACTCCCTACATTTGAAACTTGATGACTCTTGTTTGTCCAAATACAGATGTATTAAGATACTAGGGAAAATGCCCGTGCGTTGCCACGGTTGTTCACGCAGCAAATATGTAACTCATGTCCGTTATCAACCTCGTGCAACCCTAGCCCTGATCAACGGTTCCCGTATCTCCAACTACTGGTACTACATTTACCATCACATCGCATGTGGCGTCCTTGTCTTAGCACAACAAATACCATCCGGCAATGGCTCCTCCATGACTACAATTGCTGTCTGAAACCGACATGGACACTACCGACCGACCTCCTTTATCATCGCAGGTGGCGTCCTTGCCATCCGCGACAACTATCCACGAGCAGCGGGTTCCCCATGATTGCAATTGGTGACCGAATCCTACATGTATACTACCGACCGACCTTCACACCCACAATTGGTGCGTATAACCGCCGTTGCCACTACCAACTGCGGGCATATCACGGATAAGTAAAAGATACCATGGGTAATAAAGGAAGAATGCCTAAATCATAATTTATACATGAACAACTCATATTTAGAGGATGTACAATACTGTGATTGTGGAAACTCAGTTATATTTATAGGTTTTCACTTTTCTGCCATTAATTCGGAAACAAAAGGGGCTAAACACACACACCTCACTTGTGCACATACACATGCTTGATAGCTTTTCACTAAATAAACCCAACTAATTGATTTTGGAAAATCATAACTTCAGTTCCCTTCCAAAGAAGAAAAGTTTCAGTCTACTAAATAAACTTAGGTACGGATTTTAAACGAAACAAATATCAGCTATGTATTTTTCAGTTAAAAAAACAAATCCAAATGCCCAATTGACCTGGGACCTATCTGTACCCCGCTGAATGGAACAACAACACTCATATGTAAAGGTGTTGGCACATTAGCACATATATTTCTTCATTGTAAAAAAATAAAGAGTTGTCAGGATATAGAATAATTGATACTTAGTGTTGAATAGTTGATTGACAGTAACATCTGAATTACTGATACAGGGTAGAAGATAGTTGGGACCGTATAAAAGATTCAGAATAGTTATATATGTCCCACGATCATTAGGCCCTATGGAGTGGGATTGGGCATGGTATACCCTCGTGAGCTGTACATGGAGCGGGAAAGTAGACTGGACAGGAGGTGATATACGGGGCAAAGGCGAAGAGCGTGACACACCTGAACACTGCGCTCGTAAGGATGCGGTGCAGTCCCAGAGCTATAATGCGCCGCCGCAGATGGTTCGACCTCCACACGATCCCGCATAGTAAAGCTGACACACGGTCAGGGCTGCGGCCTCCAGCTTGTCCTGGCGACGGAGACGGAGCACACCTGCACGGTGTCCCATCGATGGCGAGCGATTGCTCTAGCACCGGGTGCGCCCGCCTCCACGGTCATAGACTCGTGGCGAGCGAGTTCGCCGGCAGCACACGTGGCTTCCACGCACTGAGGGCGAGCGAACGTGGCGGACTCTGTACCTGACGCTTGTCCGGGAGTGCAGACTAATGATGTTGGCTTGCCGACGATGGTTGTCGGCAATGGCAAGGACGTTGGCAAACACCGTAGGCCCTACATGCTATGCAAAATCGCCGAGACACTTCAGCAACAATCGTCCTTGATGTAGGATTCCGATTTGATGTTTTGTCGTTGTGAAAGGGGTGGCAGCTGTCTGATCATGTCGTCCAAGGTCAGCGATTCGTGCGGCGGCAGGAAACGATCCGGAGCAGGCCCTCATGAAGGATTGCGCGCGGTCGATGATGCCGCAAGAATTCTTCTGGCTCAGCGCGTGCACCTCGATCATTGTGGTGGGAGCTTCGTTGTCTTTATTTATAGATGCGGATTATCCCAACCAAAACAGCTCTAACCATGACTTGTTTTCCTTTCTAGACTCGGTCGTAGACTCGAAGAGGAAGAAGTGACCTCCTACCGTACGTGAACGCCAAAATACGAAGAGCGATTGAGTGATGGAATGACCTCATACCGTACATGAACAAAACATAGGAACTCAAATAGATAGAGATTACTATTATTATCGGTGGCAGGGTGGGTAATTTATGTCAACTTTGGGGGCAGTTTTAATAACGGACCGACTGACCAAGTAACCAACCAGGGAAGCCTTAACGCTTTTATTATTAGGTAAAGATATTTTAGTGTGTAGTCTTGTTTGTCCGTTTGAAACTTGATGATTCTTGTTTGTCCAAATATGGAGTAGATACATCCAGATTGAGACAAACATATGTCATCTATTTCCAAATGGGGATAGTAGGTCTTGTTCCTTTTGGATTTTCTCCTCGTTTACACTGTTTCTTGTGTAAGTGTCGTGTCCTACATTCAGACGTTGTATTAATGAAAATGCTTCTCGAGCAGTCCTCCTACAGTATCCCTGGCAAATCCCTTCCATAGTGAGGGCGTGTCATAGTTAATCAGCCGTCTACACGGCCCACTAGAGCGTGAGGGCTACGTAAAGTACGAATATTCGGGCCACCTCGCCAAAACTTCTTCTCCTAGTCACCGGGCGTGGAAATTCGGACCGGCCAAAAACATGTTCTGCTGATGGAAGTCGTCGTCACCGGGAGGAGTGGAGCTATGGCGGCATTGCAGTGCAGCACGGGCAACGCCCACCGGTGATTGTCGTCTTCATGGCATGCATGCAGCCATCGCGGTAGTGCAGCGGCACACGGCAACGACCAAACAACAACTTCCATTTTCGATTTCAATGGCAATCGATCGTTCACTACTGGAAAATCGATCATCGCCGAGTCACACATGCTTTGCCGAGTGCCAAATCACGGGCCACTCGGCACACAGCCCTGTACGCCGACACCTGCCCAAGAAACACTCGGCAACAACGAACACTCGGCGAACCACAACTATGCCGAGTGTGCCCTGCACGCGACACTCGGCGTAGAGTAAACACTCGGCGTAGAACGTTTGTGCCGAGTGTCCCGTGCAGAGCATACTCGGCGTAAACATATACGACGGCGAACCAGAAGCAAACACTCGGCAAAAACGAGACACTCGGCACACATCCTTGACACGTGGCGAACCTTCCGTTCCGACCGTGATGGAACGGTGGCGGGGGTTCGCCGAGTGTTTTCGTAACGGTGACTCGGCAAACTAGGCATCTTTGCCGAGTGCCGTCGTACACCACTCGGCAAACTAGGCTCTGAAAATTTCGTGGCTTCGCGCCAACTCTTCCCGCGTGATTTTTCGAATCTTTGCCGAGTGTCTAGTGTGGTACTCGGCAAACAAATGCTCCCTCGAAAGATTTTCACTTCGCGCCAACTCCTCCCGCGCAGTTTATAGCTTTGCCGAGTGTCTCGTGATATGACACTCGGCAAAGAAGTGAAACAAGCACACAATCCGTGTGCCTACCTTTGATCCACCGGCTCACAATCACCTGAAAGATCCAACGGCTCCGAAGACCTCGAAGAAAACACACGATCCGTGTGCTTCTTCTCACTATATAAACACATGCATCTAGCTCGTTAGCACATATCTACAACCCAGCACACTCTTCCATTTCTTCGCGCCAACTCTTCCATGTCTTCCACCGTACCCACTTTAACCTACTCGGAGGCGGAGGAGCTCTGCGCCTCAAACTACCCCTGCCCTCCCGGGTACGGCGTCCCCGCCGGGTGGATGCTGAGCGTCGGAGGCGTGCCGGTCCCTCCTGTCCCTCGAGGTCTGGCGCGCCGGGCGGCCATCACGAACCACTACTACTTCGAGCTGACACCGGAGCAGCGGACGTATCCCCAATGGAATCCCAACTACCGCGCAGGTTGGGACGTCTTCTTCTTCAATCGGCGTGAGAGGGCGCTCGCCAGGTACGAGGAAGAAGGCCCGCCTCCTTCGAACTTCAACGAGGCTGGTCGTCGGCTGTGGTGGCGCGGCCGGACTCTCCAGGGCGTCATGAACTACATAAGGAACGGTGATAACCCCCGCCTGCGCTACCCGCAGTCCAGGCGTGCTCCCCCATCTGACGACAGCGACGACGGCGGCGGCGACTTCGACGACTACGAGTACATGTATTATACGCCTAGGCAGGAGTATGACTAGACCTGAGCCAGAAGATGGCTGGGACAAATGGTTTGTCCATGTATCCTAGAATGTTTAGATCCACGTACTGTCGTGTATCCCGCTTCCTTCGAATTTCAATCTAGTCGTAAAATTCAAAAATAATCGTAGTGGTGTGTGTTCAAGTGTCATGTTAGTCCCAAGGACACCCTTGACACATGGCATGGCAAAACATTGGTTTAGGTGGGATCCCGACGCTCCGGGTCCCCTCTCCGGAGATACCCTAGCCCCGGTGTAGAAAAAGACGGAACCGGCGTCTAGCCCCCTCTGCGTGAGCCGGAAGTGGGTAGCAAAGTGGAACTATTTGGTTGGTTGTGTCATGGCGGGGGCGGCAGCGGCGACACGCGCGGCGCGACGATTGGCCGGCCAGGCTATAAAAATGGTGCCCGCCCCCTCCCCGTACGCACAGTCTCGACTCTCTCCTCGCCGTTCTTTCCCCACCCTCGAACCTCGCCGCAATGGAGAACCTCTGGGACGCGTGGCCCGAGAACGACGACGTCGAGCTGCCGCCAGCGCAGCAAGCGGCGCTGGAGCCGCATGTGGTGGCGCCGGAGCCGGTGGCGCCGGAGCAGCCACCCGAGTACGACGAGGCGCGAGAAGCGCGGCGAGCCGCCCGCCACTGGAGACGCGAGGTGAGGAGGCAGCCAGTGTGGCCCGAGCAGCACGCCGGGCTGCACTCGTTCGAGACCTCGCAGAACGAGGAAGCGTACCGCGAGGTGCGCGGCGTCCTCGAGCAGGCCGCGGCGGCGGCGGAGGCGGCCGCCGTTCGTGCCTCCCTGGAGACGCATCCTTGGGCTTCTTTGCAAGAAGCATTTCCCAGGCTTGGTCACCCTGGATGGCAAGGAGGAGCCAGCTGCTTCCTGGAAGCACTACGAGCAGGTGCCCGATGTGGCGGACAAGTGGGGCCGGGTGTACGACCACTTAGGCACCCGGGTGATTACGGATTTCTGGGTTAGTATATTTTCCAATGCTAAATGGTTTAAGGGCAATATCTTTCGTGAAATATATATATATATCGTGCTAATGTATTCAATTTCTGCAATGGTTGTAGGACTACTTCACCTGCGTCGAGGGGGAAGAGGGTAGGGCCACGGCTGTGCTGATCAAGATGGCCAAGAAGCTTATCCGTGACATGCACTACGAGGCGCGTGTGCTGTGCGTGGTTAAGTTCTACGCCAAATACTTGAACACCACGTTGTCCAAGAAGGACGCCCGACAGATTCACATGTCGGAGGTCCAATACTTGAAGGTATGGACATAGTCTTTAAAGTTATTCGTATATGGCCACCGGGTGGTCTCACGTGGGTCTAATTTTTTCAAACAGGTGGTGCCTCAGTGGCTGGCCAACAAGCTGCCTTGCTATAAGGTGATGGTCGCGAAGTGGGTGAGCGACGGGTACAAGGCGGAACACGCCGCGTGCCGGGCCCGACGTCTTCTGCTAGGCGAGGGACACCGTCAGGGCGGCCTCACCCTCACCGGCATCGTCCAGAGAGAGGTAAATAACCGTTTCAATGCAATGTTCTTTGTAACTTTATAGGTTTTTGCTAATATAATTCTGCTTTCAATTGTAGGCCGAGAAGGGCAATGAGATCACTCGCATGCAGGCCTTCCGTAGGACCCGGACCCCCAAGGTGCTGAAACCTGATGTACCGGCTGATCAGCAGTGGATCAACTCGCAAACCGGCAAGAAGTGGGAGAAGTACGTCGAGAAGATGAAGGAGAAGCACGGCCCTGAGTGTGACCCCTTCACGGCCCCCTATGATCCACAGGTTGCTATGGTTGCGGGAGAGGGTCGAAGGAACGGCAGATTTGCCTTCGCCAATGGCGCCTTCGATACCACAGGTACACCCACACTCTCCCAGATCCGTGCGAGGTCGGTCAGCTCATCGCCCTCTATCGAGCGCCGCCCACGGCCAGGACTAGATGCCATCGCCGCTATGCAGGTACAATCATTCTTCAGCACCCGTATATCTTGTTTCCGTTGCGCAATTGTTGACATTAAACATCCCGTAGGATGAAGTTGATGAAAACAAGCGGATCGCGAGGGAGTCCCAAGAACAGGTCCAAAGAATGGCGGAGCAGATGAGTAGCCAGCATGCATGGATGCAGGCAATGATGCAGGTATTATTTTCACCCTTTTAGTTCCATTCATCATTATATGCGTGTAAACTCACCGGTATAACTCTTTTCATCTTTGCAGATGGTCAGCGCTCTTCCACGGGATCCATCAGCTCCTCCTCTACCTCCTCTACCGCCGTTCAACATCAACTTGGTAAGTTGGCTTGCAGCTTGTTAACTGATTCATTTTTCCAGCTTAGTCGACTAATATGGATCTTTATAGGGAAATGCTTCATCATCGGGAACCCAGAACGACATGGACCAGGACGGCGATCGAGCTGACGGTGACGAGTCGGCTCCGTAGACCTCGGTGCATAGTTGATTTGGATCTCGTCGTTCTTGTGGCTACTTATATGATGTTTAGACATTTGTGACTTGTCGACTATTGAACTACCTATATGATGCTTCTAGGATGATGTTTAAACACTTGTGACTTGTAATATATCCGTGTGGAGCTATTTGATGCATTTGGAGCTATTTAGTTGCAAATATGTTATGCATTTGTTGCTATTTGGTGCAATTATGGTTGTTTTGACTGTTCTGGTACTGTGCTATATATAAATTGTGATTTGATTGCAGGAAAGAAGCAAATGCAGACAGTTTCTGTCAAAATTGCAACGTCTTTGCCGAGTGTAACACTCGGCAAAGGCCTGTATGGTCACTATGCCGAGTGTTACACTCGGCAAAGAGGTTGCCCAGGCGACCAAATGGCACCTGGGAGCAAGTCTTTGCCGAGTGGCCACCAAAACACTCGGCAAAGTTTGCTCCCAGGTGCCATTTGGTCGCCTGGGCAACCTCTTTGCCGAGTGCGGCACTCGGCAAACAGGGGCTCGGCGTACACGGAAAGGGACTATGCCGAGTGTCACGGCACTCGGCATAGTCCCCACTCGGTGGAGTGACTAGGCTCGGCGAAGAGACACTCGGCAAATGCATGCACTCGGCGTAGTGCTTCCGACCTTTGCCGAGTGCCACGACACTCGGCGTACAGGCCGCTCGGCGAACAAGGCCTTCCTCTTTGCCGAGTGTCGTGACACTCGGCGTACAGGCCACGTGGCGCCACCATAGACGCCTTGTGTCAGGCTCTTTGCCGAGTGTTGCACTCGGCAAAGCCTGACACGTGGCGCTACCGTGGACGCCTGGGCCCAGGAACTTTGCCGAGTGTTACACTCGGCAAAGTGTCGAGCACCGTTCCGTTATAGACTAAGGAACGGAACCTGTTTCAGAAAACTTTGCCGAGTGTGCCCAGAATATACTCGGCAAAGAGATTGCCGAGCGGCCCGCGGTTTGACACTCGGCAAAGTTCCGATTGCCGAGATGAACAACGCCGAGTGACGTGTGCCGAGTGTGGCACTCGGCAAAGTGTTCGCCGAGTATTTTTTGGCCTTAGCCGAGTATTTATGATACACGGCAAAGTCTCGAATTCCAGTAGTGGTTGTGCTATATATATCTAGCTAAAGCTACCACTCAAACCTTGCTATCCACGCTCCACCATCCACGACACCATGGCTGGTCGTCTCCTCTTGTCCGTGGCGGTCGTCGCAGTGGCGCTGCTTTCTTCGCCGCGCCGCACTGTGGGAGAATACCCATGGAGGATCTGCGGCGACGGCGGCGTCCTGGTGGACAGCGGCTACAAGGAGAGTCTCAGCGTCCTCGCCGCCACCGTGCCCAAGAACGCCTCCATGTCCCCGGGTCTCTTCTCTACCGCGCAGGTCGGCACCCCACCGGAGCAGGTGTGGGCTCTCGCGCTCTGCCGCGGCGACGCCACCCCCTCCTACTGCTCCAGCTGCCTCACCCAGGGCTTCCAGGACCTCATCGCCTCGTGCCACTACAAGGACGCCACCATCTACTACGACTCCTGCTTGCTTACCTACACCAACATCCACTTTCGCGCCGCCGACGACATCAAGTATAGCCCGTATTACCCAATCCGCAACTTGGGTAACGCCACGGAGGAGCCCGCGCGGTTCCAGCGCGTCGTGGCGGCTCTCATGAACGCCACCGCTAGCAGCGCCGCCTTCAACTCGTCCACGCGCCTCTACGCGTCCGGGCAAGCAGACTTCGGCAAGGAGCTATCCGAGGTGTACAGCTGGGCGCAGTGCACGCCGGACTTGTCGCCGGACCGCTGCTGGGGCTGCCTCCACCGGGTCATGGGGGAGTTACCGACCTTCTTTACGGACGCCATCGGAGCCAGGGTTCTCGGGATAAGGTGTAGCATCAGGTATGAAACCCAGCCCTTTTTCAATGGCTCCGCATCAGTGCGACTGTCGTCAGCAACATCAGCCACAGGGCCATCGCCGGTCGCGGTACCGAATGTGGGGACGTCTCTAGCGACGGTTGGACAAGGTGCGTCATCAAAGCGCATACCTTTACATTTCAACACTTACATATCAAATCCTAGTTTGACGAAGCAGGTCTACTTACCCTCTTTCCGGAACTTCTGCGGAGTACGAATTCATTGAGTTCGATCATTACTATAAACCTAAGTATTTTATTGATGAGGTGGAACTCAGATTTGAACTTGGGATAAGGTATCTGTAGTCCTCTGCCTTACCCCTTGGCCATGCCGCAAAAAATGCTACTGGAATTTACTAAAAGAGAAAGTATTCATCCACGTTTTCTTACGAAAACCCCCTTTAATTTGAATCTAATATAATTCTACTTAATTTTTTCCACTACTAGAAATTGAGTGCATTTTTATTACGTCTAGCTTGTTGCTTTGCGTGTCGAGGTTGTAAAATATCTTGCTGAATCGAGGTGCTCGTTGGAGCCTCGGGTTCAATGTTATATGGTCGGGAAAAGCTCCCAATCGAGCCTTATACATGAGTTCGAGTCGGTATGCACAAGCAGCATATACCTGACACGAATACAGATTTCTATACGAAATATAGTTCTAACACTCCCCCTTAATCTAAATTGTGTCTAAGATTTAGATTACGTCTAAGCTCATACAAGTGTTTTACAGGAAGAGGTTTAATGAAACCATCAGCAACTTGGTCTTTGCTTGAAACAAATCTGATGTCTAGTCTCTTGTCAGCTACTCGTTCTCGAACAAAGTGATAATCAATTTCGATTTGTACGTGCATGAAACACTAGATTGGCAGACAGGTATGTTGCACCAATATTATCACACCATACACAATGCCTTTGCTGTAATTGCACTCCAATCTCATTAAGAAGAGCTTCTACCCAGATAAATTATGTTGTAGTATTAGCCAATGATTTATACTCAGTTTCAGTACTTGATCTGGAAACAGTTGCTTGTTTTCTAGCACTCCAACAGACCAAATTTGGTCCTATAAAAACAGAATATCCTCTAGCGGAACGTCTGTCATCAAGACAACTAGCCCAATCTCCATCGGAGAATGCACTCAAGAGAGTGGATGTAGAGGAATGGAAAGTAATGCCAAGTTTTGACGTGTCTCAAAATCCTTTGTACAGTTGTCATACCACAGCGAGCATGGTTTGCTAAGGAAACAAATCCCTCCTGGCCCGTTGAAGTGCGCATCTCCTGACGCATATCATGCGCACATATATGAGAGTAGAGATCATCAAGGGTGATGCCACCCCCTCTCCCTCCTCCCCCTCCCCACTCCGTGCGGTGGCACCGCCCGCACCGGGGACCCCCAGACGCCCCTCCCCAGCCACCCCCCTCTGTCCTCCTCTCCCCTCAGCCGTTGTCGCCGAGATCGTCATATGGCAAGGCCATTGTGGCGTGGCGGCGGTCTTTTCCTCGGCCAAGATATGGTGGGGCGGTGGCGTCTCCCTCCGACCAGATAGGCAGAGGTGGCGTGGCTCGACGGTGACAGGGCCTCGTTGCGGCAGCGGCGGTGGAGGACGGCTGGTTGCGGCAGAATCGGGGCCTTCTGATCTGCTACGCGTTTGAACTCTTCCCTTCATCGGCAAACCGCTCCTGGACTCGAGCTGCAAGGAGGCCTAGGGTTTCGGCCTAAGCATGGTGGTGGTGACCTTCTTCTTCGTCGGAGGAGCCGCCCAGCTGGATGTGCTTGGAGTGGGGACGTGCGGCTATCGGGAAAAGCCATTCCCTGACTCCGGTCATGGAAGGCGGTGACGACGCCTATGGCGCCGTTACCTTGTTGAAGGCGTCACCTTGGAAGTCCACGTCTTCCTCCACTCCTACGCGGCTCCAGGTAGATTGGCACTGCGGTGACCTCACTCCTCCACCGCAGGGCTGCGGCTGGCGGGGATGGATCCCTTGATCTAGGAGGCGAGGATGGTGGCCAGTGCAAGACGGGCTCATGCCGACTACTGCGGCACTCGCGAGTGTCGTCACCTTCTTGAAGAAGTCGCCGCCGCTAATCACCCGCTTCTAACATTGTGTTCCGGGGGAAACCCTAGATCTGGTCTATACAGATCAGATGATGGCGGCACATTCGGTGTCGTATACCCCCTTGGCGACATCATTATTGAAACACAGGCTACCTAGAGGGGGTTTGTTGGTGGCGCGGTATTTCATCTTCGTCGAAGGCGGCGAGTCATGGCGGCGTGGCGCCGAGGAGTCTCGGTGATGGACGCCAAAGGATGGACATGCGCAGGATGGTGGTGTTGGCTGATGCCATGGCGGCGTTGATGGCAGGCTTGGTAAGCTTTCTGCATTGATCTATCTATATGATGGGTTGGTGGATGTTGGCGGCAGCGGCTTTCAGGTGTGCACATTGGTGCATATTGCGAGCATGCTGAACCGGTTTTGTGCTCGCACTCCGTCAGCGGGCGGCTTGGTGGAAGCAGCCGGATTAGATGATGTGCATTGGCGTGTTAGGTCAGGGCATGCGGCTCCGACTTTGACCACCCCCGTCATCAATAATTTGTAGGTGTGACGATGATCGTAGGGAAGGTGGTTTTCGGTTGATCATTGTAATTCTTTGTAAAAACTTCGTGGTTTCGATTTCATTATTAATAAAAATCTGGCTATGTGCACCATATTGGCTGGTGGAAGGACCTCCATTTCTAAAAAAAATAAAAAAATCATTGCCATTAACAGCCGATACTAGCGAGTTGTAGCTTGCGTTCAGTCCATTGGTTATATAATCAACCATCTCATCTTCTTCTACTGGCTTGCCTATAACATGTTCCTGATGACAGACCACACTCCTGTCGTAGTTTCAATTCCCACAACATGTGCTATGATTTCCGGCTTGAGAGAATTTATGAGCCATCTCAACACTGTCTGATCCCTGGTAACCCATACGGTATAGTCAGGGTTAAGGGATTTAGTCTTCTTAGCATATGTTCCCTCCAAATACTTCACCGGTGCAACTTTAGTTTCGTCTAGAAGATCAAAGACTTGGGCACTACATGGCGTTGGGAAGACATTGGTTTTCCAAAACAGAAAGTTGGAACTGGTTAGTTTCTGTGACGGAGGATTTCCATGAGCAACAGACGGCGGCACAGTCGAGTTTGATGACACCATGAGGTATAGCATGGCAGTTTTTCTGGTTTTTCTTTTCCGGTGAGAGATCGTGTGGTTCTTCAAGTCTTCCGATCAACAATCGCCAGGGTCTTCCGATCTAGAGATCGTGGGATTTCTTCAGATTTACGATCCATGACAGTGAGGAGCTTCGGTGAGGGATTTCTTCAGATTTAGATCGCCGAGGTCGTCGATTTTGTTGTGGCGGCGGTCTCGGAGCAGGGAGGCTCTGATACCATGTAAAATATCTTGTTGAATCCAAGTGCTCGTTGAAGCTTCGGGTTGCGTGTTATATAGTCGGGAAAAGCTATCGATCGAGCCTTTTACATGAGTTTGAGTCGGTATGCACAAACCGCATATACCTGACACGAATACAGATTCCTATACGAAATATAGTTCTAACATGGGTCATTTCGTTTGTCAGCTTTATGCCGTTCTTCGGTTATATGTCGGGAGGTTGATGCCAGTTCCTTGTTATATGAGTAGTTATAACTACTTTTTTAATAACACCTTTCACCACAGTAAATGATCTAACATGACATGGCATTTTGTTTTTCTTGCACTGCCCAATTCACAGGAAGAAGGTATAGAGTTCCAACCATGGTTCCTATAATTGTGTTTCCTATGGTGGCGGTCATAAGCTTCCTCGCCTTCTTCTATTTCTGGAGGAAGTGGGCGCCACTGACCAAAGGAAAGTAGTCATGTATGTCCTCCGAATTCTCCGGGTCACTGCAGGAAAGATTTTCATAGTGACATATTGGTATATACATAGATCCCAGCTGGTCCGCTGAAGCCCAAGACGTTCGGAGTGTAGACTCGATGATGGTTGACATTTCTACACTGCGAGTTGCTACCGGTAATTTTGCGGAGAGCAACAAGCTCGGGGAAGGCGGGTTTGGTGCGGTGTACAAGGTAACGATCGGGAAACCGACGAATAATCTGATTTGCATTGAAAAATATGAGCTTATATACATAGGTTCTGGTTGCATCCGCAGGGCACGCTTCCTGACGGCGACGAAATAGCAGTGAAGAGGATGTCGAAGAGTTCAACACAAGGAGTGGAGGAGCTGAAAAATGAGCTTGCTTTGGTTGCAAAGCTAAGTCACAAGAACCTTGTGAGGTTTATTGGTGTCTGCTTCGAGCAGCAGGAGAGGTTGCTAGTGTATGAGTTCGTTCCTAACGGGAGCCTCGACCGCATCCTCTTTGGTACAACATACTAGTAGTTTGAACTCCATTTTTACTTGAATGAATTCCTTTGCAAATCAAACCGGGTGTGTCTGACTTGATGATCTCTCTACTGAAACAGCACAAGACCCCGTGCAACACGATCAACTTTGTTGGGCGAAGAGGTACAAGATCATAGACGGAATTGCTCGAGGCCTACAGTACCTTCATGAAGACTCCCGGCTCAAAGTAGTCCATCGTGATCTGAAAGCGAGCAACATCTTGCTTGACATGATGATGAGCCCAAAGATCTCAGACTTTGGCCTCGCCAAGATCTTTGGGCGAGACCAGACGCAAGGCGTCACTAACCGTGTTGTTGGCACACAGTCAGTGCAAAACGTTTATGTTTTCGGAGCATAGTCAGCCACTGAAATCATGGCCATAATAAGTTGTGTTGATGTTTCAGTGGATACATGGCACCGGAGTACATGATGCGTGGAAACTACTCAGTGAAATCGGACGCATTCAGCTTTGGGGTTATGGTCCTAGAGATTGTTACGGGGAGGAAGAACACCGAGTATTGCTCCCAGCAATCTGAAGATCTCCTCACCAAGGTTTATATGCAACATTCGCTTGATTTTTTTCCCAACATGAGAGCAATGTTCTCGGTCTGTGCATTGAAATTATATTGTGCATGTAGGTGTGGGAGCACTGGACGACCGACACAGTATTGGAGCTGGTAGACCCGTGCATGAACGGCAGCTTCTTGGAGAAAGAGGTGCTCAAGTGCATCCATATAGGGCTTCTCTGCGTGCAGGGGAACCCTAGAGAACGTCCGACGATGTCCACGGTGGTCACCATGCTTGGAAGCGAGACATTCACTCTCCATGCACTGTCAAAGCCGAGAATGAACGGTGCTTGCGCCAACTAGTTATAGGTATCGAGATCTCAGTTTTAGGTGGTTCATAGAGGGTGTAACCAAACTAGTAACATCACATACTTCAAAACAAATTGCTTTGTGGCAAGTAGTTTATAAAGAGAGAAATGTTTGTGGTAACATAATATGTTACCATAACATCATACATTCCAATGTAATATGAGCCTACAACCTAATAAATGAATATTTGCATGACATCACGCCCATTTTACTCTCCACTATGGAGGCAGTATCTAGAATAGTAACATTTGCAATTTACTAGTGTAAATTACTACCCGCTATGAGCAGCCTTAGTACACAGCATATGCGTCGATTGGCATTCGCGCATGGCTCCTTTAAATATTTCTGGTGTGAGGAAAATTCTCTAGCACTTGAACTTGTGAAGCTAGGCCGTATATACGTCTCCTTCATCAGTTCGGATGGGTGAAACCCATGTTTCCATTGTACCTATTTTCTTTGATGATATTACTGTGAATGAAAAATTATAAAGTTACGTCAATTTACGGAAAAGCATAGGAGGAAGGAGTGGATGGCATTGGCACAACTTGTCTGGTGGATGGCCTGGAAGGAGAGAAACGCCCGTATCTTCAATCACCAGGCTGGTAACATGACGGATATGAAGATGAGCATTTTTCAGGAAGCTAACCTTTGGAGCTCCGCAGGTAGATCTTTGGCAGCAGGGCTATTGCAAAGACCTAGGGAGCCTGACTAGGCGTAGCCCCTTATAGCCTTTTGTAGCTTTAAATTTTCCTTTTATCTCTCTTTTTCCTTTCTCTCCGTGGTTTTCATTTTCGTTTCCGTGAATCCTTGTATTCCTTTTTTCCATCTACTATAAAAGAAATAGCAGGCCAGGCTGTTGTTCATCAAAATAGTGCAGTGTATATATATGCATATAAAGCAACACAAAAAATAGTGGAAGGAGGTCTAAGGATTTGTAACAATCATTGATTTTGTAAACATGAAGTTGCAACTAGTATAGAGTAGTTTTAACTCGCATTGTCCTTTTATTTTTAGTGCAATCATTGAAAGTTTGGACTTGAAAGAGTTGGAGATGTCTGGTATACGGCACATGTAGGCTAGCAGATGTGATGTGCCAACCTATGAGAATTTGGAACGGGTTCTGACAAGTGTGGAGTGGGAATAGAGGTTCCATTTAGTTTCTGTGCAAGTATTGACCCCGTACGGGGTGGGTTCATGTACCGTTTCTGCTTGATTCGGGATCCCGAGCTCATAGTGGGAATAGATTAGTCTTTTCCTTTGAGTTGTCATGACTGTGTCGGGAAGTCTTTTACGAGATGGTAAGAGCTGAGTGGCAGTCCATCCGTTTGCAGGTCTTTTGTCCACAGAAAACAAGTACATAAAGTTATGCATCCATGCCACAATGAAGGTTGTATAGCTAGCAATACTTCCCACTTCATTTACAATCTCAAATCCCCCAATCTTTTTCAGCTCATCTTGAATTAGGTAGCAGTTTGTAGTAGTGAATTTACGCGGCAAACATCTTTGTCTCCTTGTACTTAGTAACTACAACTGTTATTGTCTGAGAGTCTATGTTGTCCCGGCTGCCCTCTTCCTCACGCATACGGCTACCGGCATTCTTGTAGCGCAGCATCACATTCACCAGTGTTGGTCCAAAGTGAAGGTGAGTGTGTAGGGTGGAGTTCAAACTCTCGCTCCTCTGGTTGCTTTTCGTTCCGAGGAAATATCTATCTTCTACATACGTAGCGGCCCACAACCTATTCCTATTATGCACCCTCTTTATCCACTCTTTGTATTTTCAGTCCAGTGCTTCTGGACAAACGCCCTCCATCTCTACTCAAATGTTTGTTACGAAGTGATGCAGTATGGCATCGTTCTGAATTCATTATGACACATGGGTTCAATGTGTCTCTTCATGTTCTTTTCAATATGCCACGTACACACAGCGCCACACACACCTGCAAGGAATTCACCAACAGCTTGGATCATTGCATCGTCACCATCAGTGATTACCCCTTTAGGATTCTTCTAAAGCATATCTTTAAGAAATGTTTTTAACAAGCACTTATATGTTTTTTCCTTCTCATCCAAGATGATCATGCATGCGAAAAAAGTAGTCCGGCGGTGATTGTTCAAACCAACAAAAAGCACGAATGGAATAGCATACCGATTAGTTTTGTATGTGCTATCAAATACCAGCACGTCACCTGAGTCGGCATAGTCCTGGCAAGACATAGAACCACACAAGAATAGGTGTTTCAAACTACCCTTTTTATCAACCATGAAGTCAAAAAATAAATCAGGATCATCTATCCTTCTCTTCTCCATAAAGCCAATGGCTGTGTTGGTGTCACCATTAGCGATCAACTTGATCCTTTCCCCGCAAGTCATGTTGTAAAGATCCTTCTTTATGAATTCTACCTTGTCGGAGTTCCCACTCGCGCTAAATAATGTCCTCATAATGTTGAATATTCTTATCCTACCAGCTGCCAGTGACATGATCTAAGCTTTCCAACGAGGCTTAATCTTTCTATGAGACCAAAGAAAATGGACTTTATCGGGTGTATCCATTTTATGGATGTGATCCTCGATAAATCTCAAAACAGTCCAACCCTCCCCCCCCCTTTTTTGATGACACACTGAAATTGGCACCACATCCGTACCGAGACTCAAGTCGATGCGTATACCTGCGGTCATCCATGTTCCAGTCCTTACCTTCAGGTGTCCTAGCCCTTGAGCAACGAAATCATCTGTACCAATTGGTTGGTGTTCCGTATTTATCCATTACTTTTTTCACCTTCTCACATCAAATGCTAAAACCATGTTCATTGGCATACTTGTTGTAAAACGCATATGCCGCATCTTCGGAAGCAAGGGTCATTGCCTTTACAGCTGCATACTTTTTCAGTTTATCCATATCACGATGAATCTCAATTTCGGGCTTACTATGGTCCTCAGGGGTACTTCCTGTCACATGTCATGTTGTTAAACCAGATCAGTCTTGATCCATAAATATTTTAATGCAATTGCACCTTGAGTTATAAAGAGAATAAAAATATATTGCGCATGGACGAACTAGACAGAAAAATAGACTCAATTGTCTGCCCGGAATAGAAAACAACACAAAATTCTGGCACGGCGGAGAATTAGTTGTAAAGGATTATGCATTGCAAAACATAATAAAAACAACCCACGTTTCTTTTACATACAAATTTTTACCGCTCAGGAACCTCCACTTGTTCATCATCCAAGTCTTTCAAATCTGAATCTCCATAGTACGTATGCTCACCGTGTGTGAGTACTAAACCCTGCACATATGTAACAATAAAAAAATTACATGTCTAATCAACTTGGAGAAGCAAAGTTAGAATAAGTAAACATGCATCACTCATTGTTTCAAGGGTGGGTTCATCATCTACATATGTGTTGTTATTTTCAACATCGATGCCCATCTACACAAATTGAAAACAAGGAGGAAAATATAATACATGATATACCTATACAATCTGAATAAAAAAATGGACTGTGATGGACACGTACATTATGAGACTCGGCTCCTGAATCCTCATTACTGCTATTCTCATCATCAGATTCACCATCTCTTGAGGATGACATATCAACATCATCCATTCTAGAGTCATCAACGTTCATATGTACTTTGTCATGGTCAATCCTAGATGGAATTGAAACCTCCATATGTACTTTTAATTTTTTGCACTATTTTGACGCTTGCTTCCGCCTTTAAGTTGTCTGGCATATGCATTTTATCCTTATTTCAGTATTGGCTGATTCTAAAAGGCGGAATCTTCAAGCCAGGCAACAGGGTCCTTAACATATAATGTGATCAGATAAATACTTTTCACGACCTAGAAGAAAACTTAAGCAGTGTGCATTTTCCGGTTAAAGGAGATATCAGATTTTTAATTGGGAGCACGCTGGTAAAATTCGTGTTAACATTGATACTTTGCAAGAGTTGGGATCATTGGGAAATAAACAGAACGACAATAATGCACAAGTTCATCTTTTTTGTGAATCCAACAACTTTTATTTCATGATCACAAGTAATGTTTGCAATAGAATTTGGACTACGAATAGAAAGGACGTAACTTCTGAATGCTCCAGGGCCTTTTTGTTTCTACTAGCTATCTATGTGTCTCCTTTTCCTTCGATTTTTCCCTCATCCCGTATGTCAACAAGGTAATATGATCCATTCTTCAGAGCTTTGTTAATGAGGGGCCTGTTTATGTGCTCTATCTTGCACAATCCTTGGCACTAAATATCCTTCTCGAAATGATCTATTTTACACCTTGTAGCTGTGAAATCTTCGCAGGCTTTTGATGTCTAAGCACGCTTCTATTCTTGTAGACAGTGTTGGGTCTCCACGTGCAGAGGTTTGTAGAACAGCAGCAAGTTTCCCTTAAGTGGATCACCCAAGGTTTATCGAACTTAGGGAGGTAGTGGTCAAAGATATCCCTCTCAAGCAACCCTACACACCCAATATACTTGTCAGGTATATAGGTGCACTAGTTCGGCAAAGAGAGAGTAAAATACAACCAATATGTATGATTATAAGTGATAATCACAATCTAAAATAAAGATGGAAGCAAGAAGACATGTAGCAGAACAGGCGGAAAACGGTGTTTCAATGCTTGGAAATAAGGCCTAGGGCTCCTACTTTCACTAGAGGACACTCTCAACAATGAAAACATAATTGAATGCATAAATATCATTTCTTTACTATGCTACTCTGAACCACTCTTCGATCGAATAACGAACACTAATAATTGCGTAGAGCGTAACAACACTCCTCAGAGTAAGAACTTTCCCAACCAACACTACAAGAAAGATGACATTTAGTCACCAAGCAATTGCCATCAAGCAGTTTGGTGGCTACATGTGTGCCATTTGTCACCAATAAGCTAATAATTTGGCTACTATTGTTCCACTGAAACTTTAGTCACCATGGGCTGGTAACTAAACATTGTTATTTAGTAACTAACAAATGCAATGTTGGTTTCTAAATACATTCAGCAACTATATTTTAGCAACCACGAAGAAATTGAGAAAATTGGTGACAATAAATAATTAGCAACCAATAGTTGATCTCTAGTAACCAAGTACCTTGGTGACTAAATGTCTATTCTCTAGTAGTGCAAATAACCCCCATGCTATCACCATGGGACCTACATGGTTCCACACAAACACCACAATTTCATAGGTTCATCTTCCAACACAAGATATAAATATCATACTAAACCACACGGTGCACACACTATCACCTTTACCCCATGATCAAAGTGTTTACGGAGATAACAAAACCACTTGAGTAGCATAACTGATGAAGATCAATCTATAGATTCAACTAAATTACAGAGCTCATGATCACATAAAGATCACACCATGGGAGAGAGAGATGAACCACATAGGTACCGGTAGAGCCCTCAGCCCTGGGGGAGAATTACTCCCTCCTCATCATAGGAGACAACATCGACAATGGAGATGACGGTGGATTCGATGGAGATGGATTCCGGTGGCACTTCCCCGTCCCGGCAGAGTGGCAGAACAGAGATCTGTCCCCAGAAACTTGTCGGTGGCGGCGGCGGAGCTACGGATGTATTTTGCGGAAAAGGTCGATTCCCTTAGGGATTATGCATCGGGGATTATATATGGGCGTAAGGGCGATGCCGCACTTTGGGTCATTCTCACGCACATCGAGAACGTCAACAACCCATGTCTGAAGTATCCCCGCGTGCACCGCCGTGAATCCCAAGCTCTTCCTGGCGCCTGGACGGCAAGGAGGATGGTGACTAAGTCGTCCTCATCATCGTCGCGCTCTCATTCGTCCGGCGCGAGCCTCCGCCGGTTCTGCGCCCTGTGAAGGGCAACCTAGCCTCGGCTCCGCCTGCACGAGCGCGCGCCCAAGGCATTGTCATCGGGGAGCAGAGCGCGCCCTCACCGCCCAGAACCACCTCCGCCTCGTCCGTCCGAAGAAGATGGTGTACGTCGACATGGAGCTGGACATGGCGGCGGCCCCTGGTCCCTTAAGGGCCACATCACCGAGGAGGTGGAGAAGCAGCACCACGCACTAGAGGAGTTCGCCGCGATGAGGACTGCGTCATCGTGCTCGACGACGGTGGACTAGCAAGCCGAGCAGGTCATGGAGCAAGTCATGCTCTAAACCTTAAACCACCGCGTCTAAGACTTAATCGCATGGCACTCTTCCATATTGTCGAGGTCCCCGACAACACCTAGTTTCAAACGGCACGGCATATCTCCGTGGTAATTGAGGAAGTAATTGACTTGTTGTGTCAGCTCGTTCTGTTGCACCGCACGTTGCACGATCTGAATTAGCCTTGCAGGCTAATTCATATTGTTTCGTTGCGGGCTAATACATATTGTTTCGTAGCGGGCTGAATTAATGTTGGCCGTGGCCATTTAGGACTTTCGGCCCATGTTCCACAGTCGTGACCAGTCCGTAAAAAGGGTGCAACTAGCAAAAGGACGGCCTCTCGGAAGGGGAAAAGAGGACACGCGAGGATCGCTCCGGTGGCGACAAGTGTCGCGCGCGGAGACACCCGCGGAGCGAACCGTTTTCTGGGCTCGCGGGTTTTTTCCCTTTGACGGTAGCGGACGACGGACCCGCTAACCCAATAGCGGGTGGTTTTCCCATTTTTACGTTTTTCCCTTTGTCACTCGCGCTCACACAGTTTTTTCAAAAAATTTGATAACGAGATTCCCGCCTTCTTCTGTTTCCCTTTTTCCTTTGTCATTTTCAGGCAGGGAGTTTTCAGGGGAAGTAACAGGAGGGAGGTAGCACCTTTCAAATAAAATAAGACTAATTTTAAAATTACGAAAATAAAATTAGTTAAATCATAATATGAATTTATTTATAAGGCTCGTTATTTTTTGAAGGCTACGACACAAACAAAAGAAAAAGTGCGCCAACAGTGCAAAATGGCTCGGCTTCGCCTCGCTATTTTTTGACGGCTCGCTTCGCCTCGATAACCATTTAGAAATATCTTGAAGGGGGTACGTATGTCGTTGTGCGCATATGTCGAAGCATGCATTGGTCATAGCGCGTGCTATGGCTCGGCGTTGCCTCGTACTACCGCTCGGCTTCACCTGGGACAAAGTGTCTACAATGTTTATCTAAAAAGTACACGCATGTTCTATGTCAGAGTATAAAAAACTTGCTAGTGAAAGTATACATACAAACGTTGTTACTGAAAGCCTGGGCGTACACCAGCGCTTCACACTAGTGTACATCCTCTTCAGTGTACACCCTTGTTGATTACGGGTTTACAAAGTTGCTAGTGAAAATACACATATACACGTTGTTTCTGAAGTCTGGGCGTACCTCCGCGTTTCACATGAGTGTATACGCTGTTGGGCGTACACCCGCGTTTTAAATGAGTGTACATGTTCTTGATCGTACACCCGTGTTAATTATGGGTGTTCAAAGAAGTATAGACTACTAGTATGACTGGATGTACATACTGTTGGCTTAAGGAGTACAATCTATCAACATGAGAAGTATAGTTTATGAGAATATATGGAAGTACATACTGTTAGCATTAGAAGTACAGAGGATAATCTATGAGTAATAATGGAGTTGATTTAACAAACAACTGGAATTTTAAAGAATGTAGAAGCATAAGTTTTTAAACAAAGTAGCTTTAAAAGTACATACTATGGTCCGTAGAGTAGTACTGGAGTTCATTTACCATACGACAGGAAGTTAAAAAGATCGCTTCTCATCATACGACAGAAAGTTCAACATACGACAACAAATATACAAGTTGTTGGGGAGCGCTTTCACGCTGCTGGACGAACTGTTGAACCGGGGCCTGCTGCTGCATCCCGAACTGAACCTGCTCTAACTTATTTTTTGTATGACGTGATGTGTTATAGCTGAATTATTACTATGTTATGTACTAATTTTTTTTTTGCAAACGTGATAGTGGGGTTCTGACGCTCCGGAGTCCTCTCTGGTGAAACCCTAACCTCACAGGAGAAAGATCAAAATTCTCGTCTATGGCATGACTGGAGTCGAATGAGAGTAGACAAGTGCGTCTACTCCCTACATTTGAAACTTGATGACTCTTGTTTGTCCAAATACAGATGTATTAAGATACTAGGGAAAATGCCCGTGCATTGCCACGGTTGTTCACGCAGCAAATATGTAACTCATGTCCGTTATCAACCTCGTGCCACCCTAGCCCTGATCAACGGTGCCCGTATCTCCAACTACTGGTACTACATTTACCATCACATCGCATGTGGCGTCCTTGTCTTAGCACAACAAATACCATCCGGCAATGGCTCCTCCATGACTACAATTGCTGTCTGAAACCGACATGGACACTACCGACCGACCTCCTTTATCATCGCAGGTGGCGTCCTTGCCATCCGCGACAACTATCCACGAGCAGCGGGTTCCCCATGATTGCAATTGGTGACCGAATCCTACATGTATACTACCGACCGACCTTCACACCCACAATTGGTGCGTATAACCGCCGTTGCCACTACCAACTGCGGGCATATCACGGATAAGTAAAAGATACCATGGGTAATAAAGGAAGAATGCCTAAATCATAATTTATACATGAACAACTCATATTTAGAGGATGTACAATACTGTGATTGTGGAAACTCAGTTATATTTATAGGTTTTCACTTTTCTGCCATTAATTCGGAAACAAAAGGGGCTAAACACACACACCTCACTTGTGCACATACACATGCTTGATAGCTTTTCACTAAATAAACCCAACTAATTGATTTTGGAAAATCATAACTTCAGTTCCCTTCCAAAGAAGAAAAGTTTCAGTCTACTAAATAAACTTAGGTACGGATTTTAAACGAAACAAATATCAGCTATGTATTTTTCAGTTAAAAAAACAAATCCAAATGCCCAATTGACCTGGGACCTATCTGTACCCCGCTGAATGGAACAACAACACTCATATGTAAAGGTGTTGGCACATTAGCACATATATTTCTTCATTGTAAAAAAATAAAGAGTTGTCAGGATATAGAATAATTGATACTTAGTGTTGAATAGTTGATTGACAGTAACATCTGAATTACTGATACAGGGTAGAAGATAGTTGGGACCGTATAAAAGATTCAGAATAGTTATATATGTCCCACGATCATTAGGCCCTATGGAGTGGGATTGGGCATGGTATACCCTCGTGAGCTGTACATGGAGCGGGAAAGTAGACTGGACAGGAGGTGATATACGGGGCAAAGGCGAAGAGCGTGACACACCTGAACACTGCGCTCGTAAGGATGCGGTGCAGTCCCAGAGCTATAATGCGCCGCCGCAGATGGTTCGACCTCCACACGATCCCGCATAGTAAAGCTGACACACGGTCAGGGCTGCGGCCTCCAGCTTGTCCTGGCGACGGAGACGGAGCACACCTGCACGGTGTCCCATCGATGGCGAGCGATTGCTCTAGCACCGGGTGCGCCCGCCTCCACGGTCATAGACTCGTGGCGAGCGAGTTCGCCGGCAGCACACGTGGCTTCCACGCACTGAGGGCGAGCGAACGTGGCGGACTCTGTACCTGACGCTTGTCCGGGAGTGCAGACTAATGATGTTGGCTTGCCGACGATGGTTGTCGGCAATGGCAAGGACGTTGGCAAACACCGTAGGCCCTACATGCTATGCAAAATCGCCGAGACACTTCAGCAACAATCGTCCTTGATGTAGGATTCCGATTTGATGTTTTGTCGTTGTGAAAGGGGTGGCAGCTGTCTGATCATGTCGTCCAAGGTCAGCGATTCGTGCGGCGGCAGGAAACGATCCGGAGCAGGCCCTCATGAAGGATTGCGCGCGGTCGATGATGCCGCAAGAATTCTTCTGGCTCAGCGCGTGCACCTCGATCATTGTGGTGGGAGCTTCGTTGTCTTTATTTATAGATGCGGATTATCCCAACCAAAACAGCTCTAACCATGACTTGTTTTCCTTTCTAGACTCGGTCGTAGACTCGAAGAGGAAGAAGTGACCTCCTACCGTACGTGAACGCCAAAATACGAAGAGCGATTGAGTGATGGAATGACCTCATACCGTACATGAACAAAACATAGGAACTCAAATAGATAGAGATTACTATTATTATCGGTGGCAGGGTGGGTAATTTATGTCAACTTTGGGGGCAGTTTTAATAACGGACCGACTGACCAAGTAACCAACCAGGGAAGCCTTAACGCTTTTATTATTAGGTAAAGATATTTTAGTGTGTAGTCTTGTTTGTCCGTTTGAAACTTGATGATTCTTGTTTGTCCAAATATGGAGTAGATACATCCAGATTGAGACAAACATATGTCATCTATTTCCAAATGGGGATAGTAGGTCTTGTTCCTTTTGGATTTTCTCCTCGTTTACACTGTTTCTTGTGTAAGTGTCGTGTCCTACATTCAGACGTTGTATTAATGAAAATGCTTCTCGAGCAGTCCTCCTACAGTATCCCTGGCAAATCCCTTCCATAGTGAGGGCGTGTCATAGTTAATCAGCCGTCTACACGGCCCACTAGAGCGTGAGGGCTACGTAAAGTACGAATATTCGGGCCACCTCGCCAAAACTTCTTCTCCTAGTCACCGGGCGTGGAAATTCGGACCGGCCAAAAACATGTTCTGCTGATGGAAGTCGTCGTCACCGGGAGGAGTGGAGCTATGGCGGCATTGCAGTGCAGCACGGGCAACGCCCACCGGTGATTGTCGTCTTCATGGCATGCATGCAGCCATCGCGGTAGTGCAGCGGCACACGGCAACGACCAAACAACAACTTCCATTTTCGATTTCAATGGCAATCGATCGTTGTGCTATATATATCTAGCTAAAGCTACCACTCAAACCTTGCTATCCACGCTCCACCATCCACGACACCATGGCTGGTCGTCTCCTCTTGTCCGTGGCGGTCGTCGCAGTGGCGCTGCTTTCTTCGCCGCGCCGCACTGTGGGAGAATACCCGTGGAGGATCTGCGGCGACGGCGGCGTCCTGGTGGACAGCGGCTACAAGGAGAGTCTCAGCGTCCTCGCCGCCACCGTGCCCAAGAACGCCTCCATGTCCCCGGGTCTCTTCTCTACCGCGCAGGTCGGCACCCCACCGGAGCAGGTGTGGGCTCTCGCGCTCTGCCGCGGCGACGCCACCCCCTCCTACTGCTCCAGCTGCCTCACCCAGGGCTTCCAGGACCTCATCGCCTCGTGCCACTACAAGGACGCCACCATCTATTACGACTCCTGCTTGCTTACCTACACCAACATCCACTTTCGCGCCGCCGACGACATCAAGTATAGCCCGTATTACCCAATCCGCAACTTGGGTAACGCCACGGAGGAGCCCGCGCGGTTCCAGCGCGTCGTGGCGGCTCTCATGAACGCCACCGCTAGCAGCGCCGCCTTCAACTCGTCCACGCGCCTCTACGCGTCCGGGCAGGCAGACTTCGGCAAGGAGCTACCCGAGGTGTACAGCTGGGCGCAGTGCACGCCGGACTTGTCGCCGGACCGCTGCTGGGGCTGCCTCCACCGGGTCATGGGGGAGTTACCGACCTTCTTTACGGACGCCATCGGAGCCAGGGTTCTCGGGATAAGGTGTAGCATCAGGTATGAAACCCAGCCCTTTTTCAATGGCTCCGCATCAGTGCGACTGTCGTCAGCAACATCAGCCACAGGGCCATCGCCGGTCGCGGTACCGAATGTGGGGACGTCTCTAGCGACGGTTGGACAAGGTGCGTCATCAAAGCGCATACCTTTACATTTCAACACTTACATATCAAATCCTAGTTTGACGAAGCAGGTCTACTTACCCTCTTTCCGGAACTTCTGCGGAGTACGAATTCATTGAGTTCGATCATTACTATAAACCTAAGTATTTTATTGATGAGGTGGAACTCAGATTTGAACTTGGGATAAGGTATCTGTTGTCCTCTGCCTTACCCCTTAGCCATGCCGCCAAAAATGCTACTGAAATTTAATAAAAGAGAAAGTATTCATCCACGTTTTCTTATGAAAACCCCCTTTAATTTGAATCTAATATAATTCTATTTAATTTTTTCCACTACTAGAAATTGAGTGCATTTTTATTACGTCTAGGTTGTTGCTTTGCGTGTCGGGGTTGTAAAATATCTTGCTGAATCGAGGTGCTCGTTGGAGCCTCGGGTTCAATGTTATATGGTCGGGAAAAGCTCCCGATCGAGCCTTGTACATGAGTTCGAGTCGGTATGCACAAGAAGCATATACCTGACACGAATACAGATTTCTATACGAAATATAGTTCTAACACTCCCCGTTAATCTAAATTGTGTCTAAGATTTAGATTACGTCTAAGCTCATACAAGTGTTTTACAGGAAGAGGTTTAATGAAACCATCAGCAACTTGGTCTTTGCTTGAAACAAATCTGATGTCTAGTCTCTTGTCAGCTACTCGTTCTCGAACAAAGTGATAATCAATTTCGATTTGTACGTGCATGAAACACTGGATTGGCAGACAGGTATGTTGCACCAATATTATCACACCATACACAAGGCCTTTGCTGTAATTGAACTCCAATCTCATTAAGAAGAGCTTCTACCCAGATAAATTATGTTGTAGTATTAGCCAATGATTTATACTCAGTTTCAGTACTTGATCTGGAAACAGTTGCTTGCTTTCTAGCACTCCAACAGACCAAATTTGGTCCTATAAAAACAGAAAATCCTCTAGCGGAACGTTTGTCATCAAGACAACTAGCCCAATCTCCATCAGAGAAGGCACTCAAGAGAGTGGATGTAGAGGAATGGAAAGTAATGCCAAGTTTTGACGTGTCTCAAAATCCTTTGTACAGTTGTCATACCACAGCGAGCATGGTTTGCTAAGGAAACAAATCCCTCCTGGCCCGTTGAAGTGCGCATCTCCTGACGCATATCATGCGCACATATATGAGAGTAGAGATCATCAAGGGTGATGCCACCCCCTCTCCCTCCTCCCCCTCCCCACTCCGTGCAGTGGCACCGCCCGCACCGGTGTCCCCCAGACGCCCCTCCCCAGCCACCCCCCTCTGTCCTCCCCTCCCCTCTGCCGATGTCGCCGAGATCGTCATATGGCAAGGCCATTGTGGCGTGGCGGCGGTCTTTTCCTAGGCCAAGATATGGTGGGGCGGTGGCGTCTCCCTCCGACCAGATCGGCAGAGGTGGTGTGGCTCGACGGCAACAGGGCCTTGTTGCGGCAGCGGCGGTGGAGGACGGCTGGTTGCGGCAGAATCGGGGCCTTCTGATCTGCTACGCGTCCGATCTCTTCCCTTCATCGGCAAACCGCTCCTGGACTCGAGCTGCAAGGAGGCCTGGGGTTTCGGCCTAAGCATGGTGGTGGTGACCTTCTTCTACGTCGGAGGAGGCCGCCCAGCTGGCTGTGCTTGGAGTGGAGACGTGCGGCTATCGGTGAAAGCCATTCCCTGACTCCGGTCATGGAAGGCGGTGACGACGCCTATGGAGCCGTTACCTTGTTGAAGGCGTCACCTTGGAAGTCCACGTCTTCCTCCACTCCTACGCGGCTCCAGGTAGATTGGCACTACGGTGACCTCACTCCTCCACCGCAGGGCTGCGGCTGGCGGGGATGGATCCCTTGATCTAGGAGGCGAGGATGGTGGCCAATGCAAGCCGGGCTCATGCCGACTACTGCGGCACTCGCGAGTGTCGTCACCTTCTTGAAGAAGTCGCCGCCGCTAATCACCCGCTTCTAACATTGTGTTCTGGGGGAAACCCTAGATCTGGTCTATACAGATCAGTTGATGGCGGCACATTCGGTGTCGTATACCCCCTTGGCGACATCATTATTGAAACACGGGCTACCTAGAGGGGGTTTGTTGGTGGCGCGGAATTTCATCTTCGTCGAAGGCGGCGAGTCTTGGCGGCGTGGCGCCGAGGAGTCTCGGTGATGGACACCGAAGGATGGACGTGCGCAGGATGGTGGTGTTGGCTGATGCCATGGCGGCGTTGATGGCAGGCTTGGTAAGCTTTCTGCATTGATCTATCTATATGATGGGTTGGTGGATGTTGGCGGCAGCGGCTTTCGGGTGTGCACATTGGTGCATATTGCGAGCATGCTGAACCGGTTTTGTGCTCGCACTCCGTCAGCGGGCGGCTTGGTGGAAGCAGCCGGATTAGATGATGTGCATTGGCGTGTTAGGTCAGGGCATGCCGGTCCGACTTTGACCACCCCCGTCATCAAGAATTTGTAGGTGTGACGATGATCTTCGGGAAGGTGGTTTTCGGTTGCTCATTGTAATTCTTTGTAAAAACTTTGTGGTTTCAATTTCATTATTAATAAAAAACCGGCTATGTGCACCATATTGAGAGGCTGGTGGTAGGACCTCCATTTCTAAAAAAAAAATCATTGCCATTAACAGCCGATACTAGCGAGTTGTAGCTTGCGTTCAGTCCATTGGTTATATAACCAACCATCTCATCTTCTTCTACTGGCTTGCCTATAACATGTTCCTGATGACAGACCGCACACCTGTCGTAGTTTCAATTCCCACAACATGTGCTTTGATTTCCGGCTTGAGAGAATTTATGAGCCATCTCAACACTGTCTGATCCCTGGTAACCCATACGGTATAGTCAGGGTTAAGGGATTTAGTCTTCTTAGCATATGTTCCCTCCAAGTACTTCACCGGTGCAACTTTAGTTTCGTCTAGAAGATCAAAGACTTGGGCACTACACGGCATTGGGAAGACATTGGTTTTCCAAAACAGAAAGTTGGAACTGGTTAGTTTCTGTGACGGAGGATTTCCATGAGCAACAGACGGCGGCACAGTCGAGTTTGATGACGCCATGAGGTTTAGCATGGCAGTTTTTCTGGTTTTTCTTTTCCGGTTAGAGATCGTGTGGTTCTTCAAGTCTTCCGATCAACAATCGCCAGGGTCTTCCGATCTAGAGATCGTGGGATTTCTTCAGATTTACGATCCGTGACAGTGAGGAGCTTCGGTGAGGGAGATCTTCAGATTTAGATCGTCGAGGTCGTCGATTTTGTTGTGGCGGCGGTCTCGGAGCAGGGAGGCTCTGATACCATGTAAAATATCTTGTTGAATCCAAGTGCTCGTTGAAGCTTCGGGTTGCATGTTATATAGTCGGGAAAAGCTATCGATCGAGGCTTTTACATGAGTTTGAGTCGGTATGCACAAACCGCATATACCTGACAGGAATACAGATTCCTATACGAAATATAGTTCTAACATGGGTCATTTCGTTTGTCAGCTTTATGCCGTTCTTCGGTTATATGTCGGGAGGTTGATGCCAGTTCCTTGTTATATGAGTAGTTATAACTACTTTTTTAATAACATCTTTCACCACAGTAAATGATCTAACATGACATGGCATTTTGTTTTTCTTGCACTGCCCAATTCACAGGAAGAAGGTACAGAGTTCCAACCATGGTTCCTATAATTGTGTTTCCTATGGTGGCGGTCATAAGCTTCCTCGCCTTCTTCTATTTCAGGAGGAAGTGGGCGCCACTGACCAAAGGAAAGCAGTCATGTATGTCCTCCGAATTCTCTGGGTCACTGCATGAAAGATTTTCATAGTGACATATTGGTATATTCATAGATCCCAGCTGGTCCGCTGAAGCCCAAGACGTTCAGAGTGTAGACTCGATGATGGTTGACATTTCTACACTGCGAGCTGCTACCGGTAATTTTGCGGAGAGCAACAAGCTCGGGGAAGGCGGGTTTGGTGCGGTGTACAAGGTAACGATCGGGAAACCGACGAATAATCTGATTTGCATTGAAAAATATGAGCTTATATACATAGGTTCTGGTTGCATCCGCAGGGCACGCTTCCTGACGGCGACGAAATAGCAGTGAAGAGGATGTCGAAGAGTTCAACACAAGGAGTGGAGGAGCTGAAAAATGAGCTTGCTTTGGTTGCAAAGCTGAGTCACAAGAACCTTGTGAGGTTCATTGGTGTCTGCTTAGAGCAGCAGGAGAGGTTGCTAGTGTATGAGTTCGTTCCTAACGGGAGCCTCGACCGCATCCTCTTTGGTACAACATACTAGTAGTTTCAACTCCATTTTTACTTGAATGAATTCCTTTGCAAATCAAACCGAGTGTGTCTGACTTGATGATCTCTCTACTGAAACAGCACAAGACCCCGTGCAACACGATCAACTTTGTTGGGCGAAGAGGTACAAGATCATAGATGGAATTGCTCGAGGCCTACAGTACCTTCATGAAGACTCCCGGCTCAAAGTAGTCCATCGTGATCTGAAAGCGAGCAACATCTTGCTTGACATGATGATGAGCCCAAAGATCTCAGACTTTGGCCTCGCCAAGATCTTTGGGCGAGACCAGACGCAAGGCGTCACTAACCGTGTTGTTGGCACACAGTCAGTGCAAAACGTTTATGTTTTCGGAGCATAGTCAGCCACTGAAATCATGGCCATAATAAGTTGTGTTGATGTTTCAGTGGATACATGGCACCGGAGTACATGATGCGTGGAAACTATTCAGTGAAATCGGACGCATTCAGCTTTGGGGTTATGGTCCTAGAGATTGTTACGGGGAGGAAGAACACCGAGTATTGCTCCCAGCAATCTGAAGATCTCCTCACCAAGGTTTATATGCAGCATTCGCTTGATTTTTTTTCCCAACATGAGAGCAATGTTCTCGGTCTATGCATTGAAATTATATTGTGCATGTAGGTGTGGGAGCACTGGACGACCGACACAGTATTGGAGCTGGTAGACCCGTGCATGAACGGCAGCTTCTTGGAGAAAGAGGTGCTCAAGTGCATCCATATAGGGCTTCTCTGCGTGCAGGGGAACCCTAGAGAACGTCCGACGATGTCCACGGTGGTCACCATGCTTGGAAGCGAGACATTCACTCTCCATGCACTGTCAAAGCCGAGAATGAACGGTGCTTGCGCCAACTAGTTATAGGTATCGAGATCTCAGTTTTAGGTGGTTCATAGAGGGTGTAACCAAACTAGTAACGTCACATACTTCAAAACAAATTGCTTTGTCGCAAGTAGTTTATAAAGAGAGAAATGTTTGTGGTAGCATAATATGTTACCATAACATCATACATTCCAATGTAATATGAGCCTACAACCTAATAAATGAATATTTGCATGACATCACGCCCATTTTACTCTCCACTATGGAGGCAGTATCTAGAATAGTAACATTTGCAATTTACTAGTGTAAATTACTACCCGCTATGAGCAGCCTTAGTACACAGCATATGCGTCGATTGGCATTCGCGCATGGCTCCTTTAAATATTTTTTGTGTGAGGAAAATTCTCTAGCACTTGAACTTGTGAAGCTAGGCCGTATATACGTCTCCTTCGTCAGTTCGGATGGATGAAACCCATGTTTCCATTGTACCTATTTTCTTTGATGATATTACTGTGAATGAAAAATTATAAAGTTACGTCAATTTACGGAAAAGCATAGGAGGAAGGAGTGGACGGCCTTGGCACAACTTGTCTGGTGGATGGCCTGGAAGGAGAGAAACGCCCGTATCTTCAATCACCAGGCTCGTAACATGACGTATATGAAGATGAGCATTTTCCAGGAAGCTAACCTTTGGAGCTCCGCAGGTAGATCTTTGGCAGCAGGGCTATTGCAAAGACCTAGGGAGCCAGACTAGGCGTAGCCCCTTATAGCCTTTTGTTGCTTTAAATTTTCCTTTTATCTCTCTTTTTCCTTTCTCTCCGTGGTTTTCATTTTCGTTTCCGTGAATCCTTGTATTCCTTTTTTCCATCTACTATAATAGAAATAGCAGGCCAGGCTGCTGTTCATCAAAAATAGTGCAGTATATATATGCATATAAAGCAACACAAAAAATAGTGGAAGGAGGTCTAAGGATTTGTAACAATCATTGGTTTTGTAAACATGAAGTTGCAACTAGTATAGAGTAGTTTTAACTTGCATTGTCCTTTTATTTTTAGTGCAATCATTGAAAGTTTGGACTTGAAAGAGTTGGAGATGTCTGGTATACGGCACATGTAGGCTAGCAGACGTGATGCGCCAACCTATGAGAATTTGGAACCGGTTCTGACAAGTGTGGCGTGGGAATAGAGGTTCCATTTAGTTTCTGTGCAAGTACTGACCCCGTACGGGGTGGGTTCATGTACCATTTCTGCTTGATTCGGGATCCCGATCTCATAGTGGGAATAGATTAGTCTTTTCCTTTGAGTTGTCATGACTGTGTCGGGAAGTCTTTTACGAGATGGTAAGAGCTGAGTGGCAGTCCATCCGTTTGCAGGTCTGTTGTCCATAGAAAACAAGTACATAAAGTTATGCATCCATGCCACAACGAAGGTTATATAGCTAGCAATACTTCCCACTTCATCTACAATCTCAAATCCCCCAATCTTTTTCAGCTCATCTTGAATTAGGTAGCAGTTTGTAGTAGTGAATTTACGCGCAGCAAACATCTTTGTCTCCTTGTACTTAGTAACTACAACTGTTTTTGTCTGAGAGTCTATGTTGTCCCGGCTGCCCTCTTCCTCACGCATACGGCTACCGGCATTCTTGTAGTGCATCATCACATTCACCGGTGTTAGTCCAAAGTGAAGGTGATTGTGTAGGGTGGAGTTCAAACTCTCGCTCCTCTGGTTGCTTTTCGTTCCGAGGAAATATCTATCTTCTACATACGTAGCGGCCCATAACCTATTCCTATTATGCACCCTCTTTATCCACTCTTTGTATTTTCAGTCCAGTGCTTCTGGACAAACGCCCTCCATCTCTCCTCAAATGTTTGTTACGAAGTGATGCAGTATAGCATCGTTCTGAATTCATTATGACACATGGGTTCAATGTGTCTCTTCATGTTCTTTTCAATATGCCACGTACACACAGTGCCACACACACATCTGCAAGGAATTCACCAACAGCTTGGATCATTGCATCGTCACCATCAGTGATTACCCCTTTAGGATTCTTCTAAAGCATATCTTAACGAAATGTTTTTAACAAGCACTTATATGTTTTTTCCTTCTCATCCAAGATGATCACGCATGCGAAAACAGTAGTCTGGCGGTGATTGTTCAAACCAACAAAAAGCACGAATGGAATAGCATACCGATTAGTTTTATATGTGCTATCAAATACCAGCACGTCACCGGAGTCGGCATAGTCCTGGCGAGACAAAGAATCACACAAGAATAGGTGTTTCAAACTACCCTTTTTATCAACCATGAAGTCAAAAAATAAATCAGGATCATCTATCCTTCTCTTCTCCATAAAGCCAATGGCTGTGTTGGTGTCACCATTAGCGATCAACTTGATCCTTTCACCGCAAGTCATGTTGTAAAGATCCTTCTTTATGAATTCTACCTTGTCGGAGTTCCCACTCGCGCTAAATAATGTCCTCATAATGTTGAATATTCTTATCCCACCAGCTGCCAGTGACATGATCTAAGCTTTCTAACGAGGCTTAATCTTTCTATGAGACCAAAGAAAATAGACTTTATCGGCTGTATCCATTTTATGGATGTGATCCTCGATAAATCTCAAAATAGTCCAACCCTCCCCCCCCCTTTTTTTGATGACACACTGAAATTGACACCACATCCGTACCGAGACTCAAGTCGATGCGTATACCTGCGGTCATCCATGTTCCAGTCCTCACCTTCAGGTGTCCTAGCCCTTGAGCAACGAAATCATTTGTACCAAATGGTTGGTGTTCCGTATTTATCCATTACTTTTTTCACCTTCTCACATCGAATGCTAAAGCCATGTTCATTGGCATACTTGTTGTAAAACGCATATGCCGCATCTTCGGAAGCAAGGGTCATTGCCTTTAATGCTGCATACTTTTTCAGTTTAACCATATCACGATGAATCTCAATTTCAGGCTTACTATGGTCCTCAGGGGTACTTCCTGTCACATGTCATGTTGTTAAACCAGATCAGTCTTGATCCATAAATATTTTAATGCAATTGCACCTTGAGTTATAAAGAGAATAAAAATATATTACGCATGGACGAACTAGACAGAAAAATAGACTCAATTCTCCGCCCGGAATAGAAAACAACACAAATTTCTGGCACGGCGGAGAAATAGTTGTAAAGGATTATGCATTGCAAAACATAATAAAAACAACCCACGTTTCTTTTACATACAAATTTTTACCGCTCAGGAACCTCCACTTGTTCATCATCCAAGTCTTTCAAATCTGAATCTCCATAGTACGTATGCTCACCGTGTGTGAGTACTAAACCCAGCACATATGTAACAATAAAAAAATTACATGTCTATTCAACTTGGAGAAGCAAAGTTAGAATAAGTAAACATGCATCACTCATTGTTTCAAGGGTGGGTTCATCATCTACATATGTGTTGTTATTTTCAACATCGATGCCCATCTACACAAATTGAAAACAAGGAGGAAAATATAATACATGATATACCTATACAATCTGAATAAAAAAAAATGGACTGTGATGGACACGTACATTATGAGACTCGGCTCCTGAATCCTCATTACTGCTATTCTCATCATCAGATTCACCATCTCTTGAGGATGACATATCAACATCATCCATTCTAGAGTCATCAACACTCATATGTACTTTGTCATGGTCAATCCTAGAAGGAATTGAACCCTCCATATGTACTTCTAATTTTTTGCACTATTTTGACGCTTGCTTCCGCCTTTAAGTTGTCTGGCATATGCATTTTATCCTTATTTCAGTATTGGCTGATTCTAAAAGGCGGAATCTTCAAGCCAGGCAACAGGGTCCTTAACATATAATGTGTTCAGATAAATACTTTTCAGGACCTAGAAGAAAACTTAAGCAGTGTGCATTTTCCGGTTAAAGGAGATATCAGATTTTTAATTGGGAGCACGCTGGTAAAATTCGTGTTAACATTGATACTTTGCAAGAGTTGGGATCATTGGGAAATAAACAGAACGACAATAATGCACAAGTTCATCTTTTTTGTGAATCCAACAACTTTTATTTCATGATCACAAGTAATGTTTGCAATAGAATTTGGACTACGAATAAGAAGGACGTAACTTCTGAATGCTCCAGGGCCTTTTTGTTTCTACTAGCTATCTATGTGTCTCCTTTTCCTTCGATTTTTCCCTCATCCCGGATGTCAACAAGGTAATATGATCCATTCTTTAGAGCTTTGTTAATGAGGGGCTTGTTTATGTGCTCTATCTTGCACAATCCTTGGCACTAAACCTCCTTCTCGAAATGATCTATTTTACACCTTGTAGCTGTGAAATCTTCGTAGGCTTTTGATGTCTAAGCACGCTTCTATTCTTGTAGACAGTGTTGGGCCTCCACGTGTAGAGGTTTGTAGAACAGCAGCAAGTTTCCCTTAAGTGGATCACCCAAGGTTTATCGAACTCAGGGAGGTAGTGGTCAAAGATATCCCTCTCAAGCAACCCTACACACCCAATATACTTGTCAGGTATATAGGTGCACTAGTTCGGCAAAGAGAGAGTAAAATACAACCAATATGTATGATTATAAGTGATAATCACAATCTAAAATAAATATGGCAGCAAGCAGACATATAGCAGAACAGGCGGAAAACGGTGTTTCAGTGCTTGGAAATAAGGCCCAGGGCTCCTACTTTCACTAGAGGACACTCTCAACAATGAAAACATAAATGAATGCATAAATATCATTTCTTTACTATGCTACTCTGAACCACTCTTCGATCGAATAACGAACACTAATCATTGCGTCGGGCGTAACAACACTCCTCAGAGTAAGAACTTTCCCAACCAACACTACAATAAAGATGACATTTAGTCACCAAGCAATTTCCATCAAGCATTTTGGTCGCTACATGTGTGCCATTTGTCACCAATAAGCTAATAATTTGGCTACTATTGTTCCACTGAACCTTTAGTCACCAAGGGCTGGTAACTAAACATTGTTATTTAGTAACCAACAAATGCAATGTTGGTTTCTAAATACATTCAGCAACTAGATTTTAGCAACCACGAAGAAATCGAGAAAATTGGTGACAATAAATAATTAGCAACCAATAGTTGATCTCTAGTAACCAAGTACCTTGGTGACTAAACGTCTATTCTCTAGTAGTGCAAATAACCCCCATGCTATCACCATGGGACCTAGATGGTTCCACACAAACACCACAATTTCATAGGTTCATCTTCCAACACAAGATACAAATATCATGCTAAGCCACACGGTGCACACACTATCACCTTTACCCCGTGATCAAAGTGTTTACGGAGATAACAAAACCACTTGAGTAGCATAACTGATGAAGATCAATCTACAAATTCAACTAAATTAGAGCTCATGATCACATAAAGATCACACCATGGGAGAGAGAGAAGAACCACATAGGTACCGGTAGAGCCCTCAGCCCCGGGGGAGAATTACTCCCTCCTCATCATAGGAGACAGCAGCGACAGTGGAGATGGTGGTGGATTCGATGGAGATGGATTCCGGTGGCACTTCCCCGTCCCGACAGAGTGGCAGAACAGAGATCTGTCCCCCGAAACTTGTCGGTGCCGGCGGCGGAGCTACGGATGTATTTTGCGGAAAACGTCGATTCCCTTAGGGATTATGCATCGGGGATTATATATGGGCGTAAGGGCGATGCCGCACTTTGGGTCATTCTCACGCACATCGAGAACGTCAACAATCCATGTCTGAAGTATCCCTGCGTGCACCGCCGTGGGTCCCAAGCTCTTCCCGGCGCCTAGACGGCAAGGAGGATGGTGACTAAGTCGTCCTCATCATCGTCGCACTTTCGTTCGTCCGGCGCGAGCCTCCGCCGGTTCTGCGGCCTGTGAAGGGCAACCTAGCCTCGGCTCCGCCTGCACGAGCGCGCGCCCGAGGCATCGTCATCGGGGAGCAGCGCGCGCCCTCACCGCCCAGAACCACCTCCGCCTCGTCCGTCCGAAGAAGATGGTGTACGTCGACATGGAGCTGGACATGGCGGCGGCCCCTGGTCCCTTAAGGGCCACATCACCGAGGAGGTGGAGAAGCAGCACCACGCACTAGAGGAGTTCGCCACGATGAGGACTGTGTCATCGTGCTCGACGACGGTGGACTAGCAAGCCGAGCAGGTCAGTGAGCAAGTCATGATCTAAACCTTAAACCACCGCGTCTAAGACTTAATCGCATGGCACTCTTCCATATTGTCGAGGTCCCCGACAACACCTAGTTTCAAACGGCGCGGCATATCTCCGTGGTAATTGAGGAAGTAATTGACTTGTTGTGTCAGCTCGTTCTGTTGCACCACACGTTGCACGATCTGAATTAGCCTTGCGGGCTAATTCATATTGTTTCGTTGCGGGCTAATACATATTGTTTCGTAGCGGGCTGAATTAATGTTTGCCGTGGCCATTTAGGACTTTCGGCCCATGTTCCATAGTCATGACCAGTCCGTAAAAAGGGTGCAACTAGCAAAAGGACGGCCTCTCGGAAGGGAAAAAGAGGACACGCGAGGATCGCTCCGGTGGCGACAAGTGTCGCGCGCGGAGACACCCGCGGAGCGAACCGTTCTCCGGACTCGCGGGTTTTTTCCCTTTGACGGTAGCGGACGACGGACCCGCTAACCCAATAGCGGGTGGTTTTCCCATTTTTACGTTTTTCCCTTTGTCACACGCGGTCACACAGTTTTTTCAAAAAAATTCATAACGAGATTCCCGCCTTTTTCCCTTTCCCTTTTTTCGCCGTCTTCTGTTTCCCTTTTTCCTTTGTCATTTTCAGGCAGGGAGTTTTCAGGGGAAGTAACAGGAGGGAGGTAGCAACTTTCAAATAAAATAAGACTAGTTTTAAAATTACGAAAATAAAATTAGTTAAATCATAATATGAATTTACTTATAAGGCTCGTTATTTTTTGAAAGCTACGACACAAACAAAGAAAAAAGTGCGCCAACGGTGCAAAATGGCTCGGCTTCGCCTCGCTATTTTTTGACGGCTCGCTTTGCCTCGATAACCATTTCGAAATATCTTGAAGGGGGTACATATGTCGTTGTGCGCATATGTCGAAGCATGCATTGGTCGTAGCGCGTGCTATGGCTCGGCGTTGCCTCGTACTACCGCTCGGCTTCACCTGGGAGAAAGAGTCTACAATGTTTCATCTAAAAAGTACACGCATGTTCTATGTCAGAGTATAAAAAACTTGCTAGTGAAAGTATACATACAAACGTTGTTTCTGAAAGCCTGGGCGTACACCAGCTGTTCACACTAGTGTACATCCTCTTCGGCGTACACCCTTGTTGATTACGGGTTTACAAAGTTGCTAGTGAAAGTACACATATACACGCTGTTTCTGAAGTCTGGGCGTACCTCCGCGTTTCACATGAGTGTATACGCTATTGGGCGTACACCCGCGTTTTAAATGAGTGTACATGTTCTTGAGCATACACCCGTGTTAATTATGGGTGTTCAAAGAAGTACACCGGTAGAAAATAGGCATATAGTCCCAGTTCGCCAGGGCCAAAAGTCCCGACCGAGCAACCGGGATTAGCTATGCGCGACTAAAGACCCCCCCCCCCTATAGTCGCGCCGCTTACGAACCGGGACTAAAGGCCCGGCCACGTGGGCGGGTGGCGGAGCCGGGGGGCGGAGGACCTTTAGTCCCGGTTGGCCACCTGAACCGGGACTAGACTTTATTTCGTTATTTCCATAATTCATTTGGATTTCTAATTATTTTTCACACCAATTTTTCTCTTCCTTTTTTTCACTCCCTTTTTTCACTCCCTTTTTTTTTCAGAATTTGTATTATTTGCTTACCGTCTAACTACAATTATCACTAGTCGAATTACTTACTCATGGTCAAACTTCCCGCTCGGTCACTCATCCTCCCACTGCTCTAGCACTAGCACGCTTAACTTCCGAGTTCCATACCGTCCCGCATCCAAGTGTTTTGCACGAATGTATGTGATAGTAGTATCATATCAATCTTATTAACATGTTGGTCGATGCCACATTTCTTTATTGTTTGAATTTCAAATAAATCTTTTAATAAACAAAAGTAATGATGTAATTAATAATTTTGAATAAATAAATAAACATTAACTTTTAATTTGTATTATTTCTAAAAATATTATTAACATATCAAAATATTCAGAAAATAAAACTAATTCATTTTTAAATCTTAAAAAATACAAATAATATATCAAAATATTCAAAAAATAAAACTAATTCATTTTTAAATCTTAGAAAATACAAATAATATATCAAAAAATTAAGAACAATAATACTAATTCATTTTAAAATCTTAAAAATACAAATAATATATGAAAAAATTAAGAAAAATAATACTAATTCATTTTTAAATCTTAGAAAATACAAATAATATATCAAAAAATTAAGAACAATAATACTAATTCATTTTGAAATCTTAAAAATACAAATAATATATCAAAAAATTAAGAAAAATAATACTAATTCATTTTAATACTGGATGAACAGATATATAGAAACTGTAGTTTTTCTGTTTTGTTTTCTTGATGTGTTTTTGTTTGTTTTCTTGATGTGTTTTTGTTTTTGCTAGTTTGTTTTCTTGATGTGTTTTTGTTTGTTTTCTTGATGTGTTTTTGTTTTTTGCTTGTTTCTTTCTTGATGTGTTTTTGTTTGTTTTCTTGATGTGTTTTTGTTTGTTTTCTTGATGTGTTTTTGCTAGGAATTAATATAGAATACAACACAATCACACATTCATAACATAGTCTTACGATATCACACATAACACACAAACATAAGTCAATACTAATAAGATATCCATTACATATATATACTAAGATACCCATTACATGCATATATATCGAACGCCTACATCTATGGCTCCGTCGATTAGATGCGGAACAACTCGTAGGAGACATATGCATCTATGGCTGCATACTTGACGTTCGTCATGTCCAGTGGGGTCTTCTCCCAATAGAAGTGATTGCTTCGGGGGAAACCAGACTTCATGGATTCGTAGCCCTCGTGGATGAGGGTAGTTGCCATGCGAGCCATCCCGGTCTTTGGCCCGTTCAATTGGATAAGATCCTGAAGATCTATATAGTGATCTTCAGGTATCACAATACCCAAGCGCCTCAACTTCGGACGGTCTTGCGTAATGTCAACGCTGCAAAAGTCATATCCCCTGTTGACAAGAAAATCAACAAGGGCCGGAGAATGCTTCGAACTAATGCAACAACAAAAATATCAATGTGTTAGATATGTTGCAACACATGTATTCTTCACATGCAACAAACAAATCGAAGATGCATGCAAGATTGGACGTGTGCGTTACCTTGACCATTGGAAGATCAAAACCGACTCCTTGTACGCAATCTGGATGACGGCAAGATCCCGTTGATCCGCCGTATACTCCTGATCAAGCCCGAAGAACCGGTGTTCATCGGGAGAGGAGCAGTAGAGATTGGTCAAATAACCAAGAGCACCGGCCAGCGGATCGCAACTGTTGGTGTAGCACACGTTCAGAAGCTTGCTGCATGGTGTCGGACCACTTTATGTCTCCCAAACTTCAGCCATGGTGGTGTGCTTGGAGAAGATCGAAGAGATGGAAGACACAGAGAAGAGAGGAGGAAGAAACAGAGAGACTCCGACGCGCACTGTGGAATGGCGCCCTTCTGCCTCGCTCGCGAAATAAAAACCGCCGCGCGGGAGGCGAGCAGTTTGATCTTTAGTCCCGGTTGGCCACGCCAACCGGGACTAAAGGACCAATAGTCCCGGGCGGCCAGGTCAACCGGAATTAATGCCCTCCACGCGCCTCAACGCGATTCCCAACCCGCGACGTATGACCTTCTGTCGCGGGTCTCCTCCCGACCCGGGACTAAAGACTCATTAGTCACGGTGCGCAACGTTTGGGGACTGATGGGGGCGTATGGAAGGCCTTTTTTCTACCAGTGGTATAGACTACTAGTATGACTGGATGTACATACTGTTGGCTTAAGGAGTACAATCTATCAACATGAGAAGTATAGTTTATGAGAATATATGGAAGTACATACTGTTAGCATTAGAAGTACAGAGGATAATCTATTTGAAGTACAAACCACAATAATTAGAATTTATATCATGCGAGCATTTTTATGATCGATTGAGTAATATTGGAGTGGATTTAACAAACAACTGGAATTTTAAAGAATGTAGAAGCATAAGTTTTTAAACAAAGTAGCTTTAAAAGTACATACTATGGTCCGTAGAGTAGTACTGGAGTTCATTTACCATACGACAGGAAGTTTAAAATATCGCTTCTCAATATATGACAACAAATATACAAACATAAGTTTGAAAAAGCATTCTCTGCTTCTCTTGCTTAAAATCGCTTCTCAGGTGAACGTTAGATAGTTGTCCATTATTTTCTTAAGATCGGCTGTTTTGTTTTCTCTATTCTTTACCAGCCTTGCAGTTACCTTGATACCAAAAGTACTCCCTTCGTCTCATATTAATTGTCTCAAAGTTAGACAAAATTAGATGTATCTAACAGTAAAAGATGTCTAGATACATTAAATTTTGTCCAACTTTGAGATAATTAATATGAGACGGAGGGAGTATACATATCTGTGCTGAACTCGTTCATCTTCTTGCCACTGAAATTGTCCATAAATAACATGCAGAAGTATCCGCAATCTTGGTTGAAAAATCATCAAAGATATTTCAGTAATATTATTACGTGCAAACTGTTATATAAAATTGATAGTTAAAAAGAAACTTACTTTGTTTTCTGGCTTGGATGCTCCGGAGTGTAATGCGTGAACTTTTACGGTCCATCTTCGATATTTTTGACTCATTGACTAGTGTGATGAACTTTTTCAGGTGATTAAAAAATAATTGTTTCATGTACAATCAACTAGTCCACTTGCGAGAAAAAAATATTATAATAAGTTTTATTTAGCAACTAACCCCATTATTTGCTGAATCTTCCTACACGCTAGTGTTGTCGTCATTCATCATCGAGTCAAATACATGAAACTGGTTGAGAGGCAAGTTCAAGCAACATACGGTCCAATGTTCCTTTCTGACAATTGGAAAGTATAGCTAAATTGTACAAACAAATAACTGTCAAGTTATGAATGAAAAAACGTAACATGTTAGTAAAAGCATCGGCACAACAAGTTTTGTTAAATTTAAAACTTACAAGATCATTATTTGCAAGTTTGTATTCCTTGTTTAGGGCCTTCAGCTCTTTGATGTGATTTTTTTGCTTTGAAACTTGAAGGATCAGCAATAAGTTTTTCCTGTAGTATGGGAATTTACATGTTAACGTTTTATACTTTCTGATTTGAATGTGTCAACAAATGGTGTTTATACTTACAGTCATGGAGGAAGAGAAAGCATATTTCTTCTCGTCCAATTCTTTTGAGATTTTATTGAAATCCTCCAACCACACACCCATCACTTCAGAGTTTAAGTATTGCCGTGGTTTCAGAGATTCTAAGAAAAGTTTGTACATGCAATATGTACGACCAATCTGGATGAACATGGGCCTGCAATATGATTGATAAAAAATAGTAAAGCTTATGTTATATAGCTCAGAAGCGATGATAATGTTATCGCAAACTCTTTGAGATAGTACTTACTATTTTTCCTTTTGCTATTTCTTACTCAACCTTTTCAATTTGTGCCCATGGGTCACATACTTTTGCCAGTATTAAAATTCCTCGTCAGTGGTCGGAAATGTTATTTCTAGTAATTTCTTCTCCTCACATTTTTTCCCCTTTCGTTGAGTCTTTGTTTTTTTATCCCCTTCTTTGTACTGAATTTTTTCAAATTCTGAAAGAACCATATGTAAAATGGTATGCCTTATTTTTAAAAAATAGGTTAAAACTATTTTTCTTTGTAATTTATGTATATTAATTGAAGCATCGGAAATATTTTGTCTAACATGTTTCATTGAACTCTTCTAGTGATGTAACCAAACCTTCTTTTCCTTCTTCGTTGGTTGTTGCAATCTCACTTGAGACAATTGTAGTATATTTCTTTTTCTTGGCCTGTGTTAGAGTATCATGTAATTGTTTGTAAGAAAATATATAACCATAATTTAATTATTTATAGACTTTTAAGAATCATATCTGTTTGATCCGTTTGTTAGAACCTTTTGCCTTGGTTACAACTGTTGTTGCAGAAGATGGTAGAACATCTTTTCCTGCTTCATCGAATCTTAGCTAGAAGCCAACTCGCCGATAAGTTAATCCTCATCGAGTTAGCAAAATCATACTCACATTGTACTTTGTATACTTCAGAAGATTGTAGGAGTAGGAACACCACCTTAGTTGCGACGTACCGAACCTGTGTAAACCTGGTGTTCTCGTTACAGTACATCCACATTCCCCATAACTCTACCAGTAGTCTCATGGCAACCCGTCTATGAACTCTACTATGATGTCTCGACATAGATAATGGTAGATATAGGATATGGCAACCGGTGGTTCTTTGCTAACTGACAAAAGTCACTTACATAAGGATTTATTTCTGAAGTAAACGAAATTTTGTGTTTCCTAAGAAATCTTTGCACCACAAAGAAAGAGGGATTCCCTAGACGACGATGCCATATGGAAGAAGATGCCTTTATTGTATCGAAAGCATGCTTTAACGACCCAATAGAGACATGCACAAAAGGGTAAAGACCACCATGGCAGGGACCTTTAAAAAATGTTCTTCTTGTGACCTGATCGTTTATAAAAAAAGAGGTGAAATTCTAGAAAGACATCATTATCAAGGGTAATTTATGAACATATAGGAGATTCATTGATGCCCTAGGAATATGTAGAACTTTGTTGAGTTGGAGAGAATCATGTGGGGTGCGAATAATTGGATGAACAATATGACAAATTCATACCATTACCATCTATAGTGTGGACTTGGTCGCGACCCTTGTAATTGTCATGAACGGTGAATTTGTTTAGGTCCCGGATGAGGTGGTGTGTGCATCCAGAGTCCATATACCAGTTTGTACGGTATCGACGCCATAGGCAGCTGCATTGGCGCCCTTCTTCTCACCATCATTGTAATCACTGTCACTATGCGGGTTTGGTGTCCTTCGGCTCACGGTCCTCGCGGGCACGATCTTGGATGGCCATGAATCTTACAGATGTGGCAATCCACGTCGATGTACGGTGTAGGCACTTAACCATGAAGGCGGCGATCGCGACATCCAGGCTCATCACGGCGGTCTTGGTGGTTGTCATTGGCGTAGCGGCCTTGATCATCACGCTGATCATGACGATCACCACACGAGTCATCACGCTCGATCCCCGTGGTAATACACATGGTTGTTAGTACGGCCACGGCGACGGTCTTCAGCGGGTAGTCACCGCAGTCACCGCGCCGATCATCCATGCGCCGATCATCAGTGCGGTAGCGGTAGTCACTACGCCAGTCTTCAGCGCGAGGGAGATCACCGTGGTTGTCGTTTCCAGCACCAAGACGAGTGAAATTGGCCGATGACGAGAAGGGCATGTCCTGCCCGGTTTTTGCAAGCATATCACAGGCGCAGATTTGATTGTACAAGTCATCAAGTGACGTACCCGGATTCCCATTGATAGTGGAAACCAGGTCATTGTGAGAGGCGTCGTTGTAGGAGGATGTAGCTTATCATCTTATCTTCCTCCACGGGTTTTCCAGCGGTGGCAAGATCCGACGAGAAGCCCTTTCCCTTGACGAAGAGTTAATTGTGCATCCATGAGGTCGTTCTTCTTGATGTTGTTGAGGGCCCCTCGAAGATGGTTGATCCTCGTGCGAGAGGGAGCCGAGAACATGTCTGTGATGACCTCCCACACCTCGGCGGTGGTCTGCAAGTACAACACACGTGCGCCGATTTCCAGTGACAGTGAGTTTATGATGAACCCAAGCACCGTTTGATCCCGCAGTACCCAAGCAGCGCAGGCTGGGTTGGGGATTCTTGTCTTCTGCCTTGATCTTCAACCTACGGAGTTTTTGCCGGTGCGGATACGCTGCCATCGACCAAGACAAAAGCTTGGACACCACTGTTCGGCGACAAAACTAGGGTTTTCCAAAAGAGAAAATTGCTCCTAGTCAGTTTGATGGAGGGAGGAGTTCCTAGGTTGGCAGGGTGGCAGCCGATGAAGATGAGGCGGCCATGGCGCTGCAGAACGTGGGGATTTGTTTTAGGTTTCTTGGTTTTAGGGTTTTGGGAGATCGGATCCTAGATGTGGTGGCTAGAGGTGGAAGAGCATATATAGACTCTGATACCATGTCGATTGGGGCGGAAACGATAGCCTGTTGAGGCTTCGTGTTACGTGGTATATAGGGAGAGAAAAGCCCTTTCGTGGCGTGTACATGATACGTAGGTTAGTGTACTACACCATGCCATACGTAGGGAAAAACAAGTTTAACACCGGCGAACCTTCATCTAATACCTCCAGCGCAACGTCGAACGGGGTTTCCGACGCTTAGTGATTCCCCTCCCCGCCCGACACTTCCTCACTCTCCTGTAGTTAGATCGTCCAGACTCTCAAAGAGGTGAGAAACACGAGCCATCTCGCACAATCACTGGCGAGTCGGCTCCCTTCCCCAGCGACAGACCGTAAGGCGGCATGGTTAATCGGGGGCGACCTCCCACGATCATCCTCCGCGAAACGGTCTCGATCCCATCTGATTTGTTTATAGCCATCGGCAACAATGATTATTCACATGAGACTAGTAAAGATACAACAGTGTGGTGAGCAAACAACAGGGAAGATAAGAGTAAAAAAAATAAATTGTCACCAAGATAATTGTGGTTGGCTGGGGCAAGGTTAATTTTCGGACACACTGTTTCTTTTTATGGTAGCTCAATCTTACCCAATATAAGGCTGGTGCCAGTGCACCGCCCGTGATAGCGATGCCATGTCAGCTTTTACCCTCACTCTCACCCCACTCTCACCACACTCACACAGTACACGGGCTGTAGTGCTAGCTCTCACTTCTCTCTCCTCCACATCAGCATTTCTTTTTCAGATTAAGTTATTTTACTCTCTTTTATTTAGACATTCAAAATAATGCAATAAAATTATTTTATTCAAATAAAATGTTACCGATTACATAATAATTAATAAAATTGCATAATAAATTTAAAAAATTACATAATAAATAAAAAATAAATTCTAATCCTCCTCCTCCTCATCCTCATCATCTTGCAGCCCAAGCTCTTTTTCCACCATCTTGATGGCCTTCACATGTGTGCGTTTTTCTGCTTCGTCCATGTTGGCGGCTGATCGGTCCTTCATTTTGTTCCATTGCTTGAGTAGCTTAGCCTTCACTAAACCATTCCACATGTTCTTCATTGCGAAGGATTTACTTGCTACCTCACTGCTTGATGAGGATTCCTTCCCCTTCCTCTTTCCCTTCTCCCTATATGTGCCGTGGCCTTGGCCCTATCCCGGCCCATTGGACGGTCCTCCTCCATCGCCTCGCCAGAGCTGTACTCACCAGAAACTCCCAGACTTCTTCTCTTGGCAGTGGAATCAGATCCACTACCAGGACCATGTTGTCCAACCCACTTCGCTTCCTTGCGAACAGCTTGCCACCAGTGGTGCCGCCTGAAAGGCTGAGTCACTCTTATGTCATTCTCGTACCTCGCCATTGCCGCCTTCATGACCATTGCATCGTCTGCTCCACTCTAACGTAACCCTTCTTCTTGGATGTGGTATCCACTGAACAAGGACACCTCGCAGATGTAGACGTTCCAATGATCCTTCAGTTGCTTCGCGGTCTGATGACGGGAAGGTTCCGAGGTAGAGTTGAAGGTTTCAGCTATCTGACCCCAAAAACTAACGCCGGTCTTGCTATTACCGGCGATAGAGTCCTTGGAGTAAAAAATCCTAGCATGAACCTACCCCGAAATAGATATTGTTAGTCATATAATAAAATAAAATTCCATATTACATATGTGACGGGTAAGTAAATTACCAGTTTTTCCTCGTCCGCAGTTGTCCATTCAAGCCTCTTTGGACGCTTTGGTAGGATTGTTTCCGCGGCTTCGGACCCGGAGCTTGGAGCAGTGGCTTCAGGAGGTGGTGGGGGGGTACGGACCATATGGCGGGTATGGAGCATACGGAGGTGGAGGGTAAGGACCGTACGAAGGTGGTCGGTACGGAGGTAGAGTCTCACTCCCGCTACCTGTAGGTGGAGCATGTGGAGGTGGTGGGGGGTATGGATACGGAGGCGGAGGGTATGGACCATATGGCCCCGGAGGTGGAGGGTATGGACCATATGGCCCCGGAGGTGGTGTGCTGGAGGGTTATAATTCTCGGGGAAGCGGCGAAGAACCGACATTGGAGCGACGATGTGTCGGAGAGATATCATCTAGGGGAGGGGTTGGTGACCCGTCGGACTGCAAGAGATCGGTGAATAAGGTCATATCTGGAGTCCAACCAGACATGGTGGAGAAGATTTGAGAGAGTGGAGGAGAGAAATGAGATGAAGTGGGGTGTGGAATGAGTGAAACCAGGTGGGGGTATTTATAGGGGGTTGGGGATGAAATTTGGAATTTTTTGCCATTTTTTTCGAATTTTCGGAGGCTGCAACGGCTACTTCAACGGATAGGTGACGTGGACGAATCACAGCTCGCAACGTCAGCTAGCCGTTGCCCCGCTCCCGCTCTCGCCTCCCTCTCGCCCCACCTGCCAGCGCGTTGCCCCGCTCTCGCCCCCCTCTCGCCTTCAATGCGGGCGATAGCGGGGCGGTAGCGCCCGCTACCGCCGGGCGGTGGATCCGTCGCCCGCCGCTGCCGTTCCGCCTCCCTCTCGCCCGCCTCTCGCCTCGCCTTGGGCGGTAACGCCCCCGCTACCGCCCCCACTGGCACCAGCCTAAGCTTCCCTTGCCGGCATGCATGCGTCTGCGCACACAAATAAATAGAAAAGCTGCGCCCGCGCATTGTTTTTATCCGCATGTGGGTGGGGCTGGGAAAAAAAGCAAACACCACAGGAAGGAAATTGGGAAGGAGCCGTGCTCGAGTCAGATTGACCGTGCCCCATGTCACCCGTAAAGAAGCAAACCTGCCAATAACACTGGTAGAAAATAGGCCTTCAGTCCCGGTTCGCAAAGGCCATTAGCCCCGGCCGCGCAACCGGGACTAAATATGCGCGACTAAAGACCCCGCTATAGTCGCTCCTCTTACGGACCGGGACTAAAGGCCCGTCCACGTGGGCGCCAGGAGTCCGTCGGGGCGGAGGACCTTTAGTCCCGGTTCTCGTGGCTAACCGGGACTGAAGGCCTCCTCCGCAGGTTTAGGATTTTAGCCCCCCCTAAACCTGGTTTCTTTTTAATTTGTTTTTTTTTTTATTTCTTTTATATTTTATTTTGTGTTTTATTTTAATTTTGATCAAGTTTCAGTACACATATATATTGTACGGTACTATATACATGCATATATGAAATTTCAAACAAGAAGAATTCAATAGGAATATATAATATATATTCAATCTCGGGTGACCATATACAATTTCGAACAAGTTTCCATACACAATTACGATGGATATACACAACTTCGAACAAGTTTCAATCTTGGAGATGCATAAGGAAAAATCCTGCTAAGTCCTCTTGAATTGGTCTTCGTCGGACGTATAGTGTTCTCATTTAGGATCGATGACATGCCTAAGGAAAAATCCTGCTATTTCCTCTTGAATTGGTCGGAAGCGAGCTTCTAGACTAAGCGTGCTCCGCAAATTATTGAGACTCTTTAGCGTGCTCTCCGACTTCTTCTTCTCCGAGGTTTCTTTCCGTATGTTCTCACAAACATAGTATCCACATAGATTGGTCCCCGGTGGCTGCTTATCCACACGAACTAAATTTTTAAATTCTAGCTGATGTTTGAATTCACCGACAATTTCTTTTGAGAACCGTCTCCAAACTCTATAGGGGAAAGAAAATTAAATGAACAAGAGAGTTATTAGCTACTGCATATTAGGAAATGAACAAAAGAGACCGATTGATATAGAGCGCAAATGATTGAAAATAATTACCTTTGCAGCATTTTTCTCATGTCGATCCAAAGCTTTGGATCCGAATCCATAGAGTCCATGATAAAAAACTGTGGAGGTGTGAAGTTCAGTTTTTAGCAGCATCCAGTGGAACCTGCGGACAAGTTACATGCACACTCATGCATAACTTATCGATTAGACATATCATGCATGGAGTAAACAAAAAAGAATGGGCACAAGAGAGAAACACTCACCCAAAATGGTAAGGAAATAGAATATGACTTTTGAGTTGATGCTTTTTAAGAAAATTGTACAAGTCTTTCTCCACGTCTAGGGGGTAATATTGTAACACATGTCCATTAATGATTTGTGGGTCAATGAACCCAACATCATGGATGTGTCTTATTTTGCATTCCCAAATCTTCCATCTGCATAATAGCGTGAGCAACAATATAGTGCAGGCAATGAAGAACGAGATGAGGTATAAATAAATCACTTACAGAACGTGGCAACTCAGGATAGATTTGTCGAGCTCGCGCAGATTGAACAGCTGGAACAATTCACTCATCTCAACTGCTACAGAGTACTTTTTGGTGTGATGCTCCTCTGTAACATCCACATGAACATATTCTTTGTCGGAATATCATATGAAATTTTTGTACCAACGTAGCAGATTTTGCATTACTCGTGGTAGACTCTTTTCCTGCGCAGGCTCGACGAGAGGCCCTTTCTTCACATATTGTAATGCTACCTCAGCTATTAGCGCATCGTCCAGGCCTAACAAGGTACGAAGAGACATACCCATCTCGGACACATTTTTCATGGTAGTAGCTACAGTCAATCCCATTGCTGCCGCAGCTGCTCTGACCTAGGGGTCCTGTTCCGGACCGGCTTTCACTATGAGCGGGGGGATCGATTGTTTACTCTGCATTCCGAGCTGGTCAACTTGTTTCCCGCTTTTTTTTCCTTTCTTCTTTCTCCTCCATCAATATTTCTGCTTGCCTACGAAGTTCACATTCATAGTCTTTAGGCAAATTCTTCTCGGCTTGGGACGGTGTCGACAAAAAACTCGTAGCCCACTTCTGTACCGACGGAGGGTATACTTCCTTGGGCTTAGGCTCCCTTAGCGCCTTCCGATCGGCTGACCATTTCTCATACTCAGCCTTCGCGGCCAATTTGGTTTCAGCATCACTAAGTTCCCAAGCCCTTGGGGGGATAGGCTTTAGTGATCGCTCCGGTACCCGTGTGGTCTTAGGTACATAAGCCTCCGGGTTAATAGTCCAAGGGCGGGTTTCCTTGCTGTCCGGCTGCTTCTGTTTCTTCGCCGGAGGAGGAATGGGGGGGCGACGGCTGCTTATCCGCCGGAGGAGGAATGGGGGGCGACGACTGATTATCCGCCGGAGGAGGAATGGGGGGCGACGGCTGCTTATCCGCCGGAGGAGGATTGGGGGGCGGCGGCTGCTTATCCGCCGGAGATTGTGGATCGGGGGACGGCGTCGAATGGCGTGAAGGAGGCGTAGGTGAACCAGCACCAACACCACCACCACCACCACCTGCACCATCAGAGGGGGTGGACTTGCTGGCCTTGGCGTCTCGCCTGGAAACACTATGTACTTCTTTTTCCATAGAATGAACTGGCGCTTGACATCTCCAAGTCTTCTCTCCCCTTCGGGTGTAGCTATGTCAATCTCCAGGTCCTCAAACACTTGGACTATGTCTTCCACCGTGACACGAGCATAGCCATATGGAATGGGGTTGTTGTGGTGGAGTGCTCCAGGTGTATAGGGTAAAGCACTGCCGGTAGCTACCTTCGTGGAAATGTTCCCCACGGGATAATGCACGACTCTTGATCATCGGTGCACGACTCTCGATCATCGGTGCATTAGCACCTGCAGGCGGGGCCTCCGTGGAAGCCACGCTGCTTCTCCGCTGATGCTGGCTTCCGAGATCCGCTTCATGATCTTCATGCGGCCCTGCAGCCGTCGATCTTTCTTTCTCAAGTATTCCATGCACGGTCTGCTTCAACTCACTAACTTCCGATGCAAGCTTCGCCAGAAGATCTGCATCCTGGTCCGTCTTTCTCCTACGGCTTCTGTAACAGTACGGGTCATTTTCCTGGGAAAACCCTACTTTCCACGGCATTCTGCCTTTGCCTCGTATATGTCCTCCGTGTTCAGGATTCCCGAGGGCATGGGTCAGTGCGTCTCTCTCTCTCTGTTGAACGTGATCAAGCCCTGTTGAGCTTTGTCCATTGCGTCAATAAGGTCTTGGGTGGGAGCAAACATTTTTTGCCGATGAACACACGTCCCTGTCTCCGGGTCTAGCGATCCCCCATGCCCGTACCACCACATTTTGACTCTTTCGTCCCATCCCTCTGTACCTAGAGGGATTCCTCGCGCCCTCAGGCCGTCCTCCATCTTCTGCCACTAAGGCGCCGAAACGCGGTATCCTCCTGGCCCCATACATGATGGTACTGTTTCTTATCCGCATTAACCTTATTTTTTTCAATATTTCCTTGAATGCTCCGATTTCTTCTGCGTCACAAATTCTGGCCAATCAGCTCTCAGTTTCTCATGTTGTCCAGTGAAAATTGGAGTCTTGCCCTTGCTGACATATTCACGGAACAATTTTTTCTTGAAGTTCCGGAATGCTTCGGCCATCTTCTGAAGAGCGAACTCTTTGACTAGCCTCCTCCTCTGACGTCCACCCGGAACCTCGTTATCGAATTCATCTTTTTGTTGTATTCCGGAGGTAGAATCAAATATACCATAAGCTTTCTCCATAAATCCTTTTTCGTTCTCTTGTCGACATAACTGAAACCAAGACGTGCTTTCTTTGGCTCCTTCCATTCCTGGACGGTGATCGGGACGTTTTCTCTAACAATGACTCCGCATTGGTTGATAAACTTTGTGGTGTGCTGTAGGGGCTTGCCGGTTTCACCGACTGATTCGATGGTATATGTTTCTCCTTCTTTCATCGCCCTGGATTTGCCACGCTTTTTCGTACTCGATCCGGCCGAGGGCTAAAATAAGAAAGAGAGTCACGCGCGTTAATGCATATGTATTCATATTTCAGTAAGTTTGTATCACGAGATGCTCAATGTATATATATATATATATACCTCGCCGGAGGTGGTTGGTCTTTGCAATTGGAGATCGTCGTTTGTCGACGGTTCACCTTCGTCGACAATGTCCATTCCTTCACCCTCTTGATCATCGACAATGTCCGTTTTTCCACCTTCTTGATCAAATGACTTGGAGAACCCCATAGCTAGGTTGCATTTGCTTTCCTGGTCATTTTGGTATATTACACTTAATATTCTGAATTGATTGAATTAAAACTTATTTTCATTATTTTAATGAATTTAATTCAAATTCAAATATGGTCTCATTTTGAACTTTGTCAAACATGATTGAAAATGATATAAACAGATAGCTTACATTTTGTGAACATTTTGCATATTTTTCCATAATTTTTGGAATTATAAATTAAAAGTTATTTAATTTAGAAGATTTAATTATTTTCTGTAATTCCATATACAGTGGGCCCCACGTGTCACGATGACGTCATTTTAAGAAAAAACCTCGCCAACACGTGGCCAGGTGATGTCATCATCATGACGTCACCCTGGCGTCACACGGTGGCCGGCGGTGGCAGATTCGGCTCTCGGGTCTCCGGCGAAATTGTCGATTCCGGCCACGGGGGAGGGAACGGAGACGATGGGAGGGACGAGGAGCGCCGACGAGGAGCGGCGGGAGGATGTCGTGGCGACGGGAGGACGGTGACGGAGGGCACGGCCGAGGAGCGGCGACGAGGAACGGACGAGGAGCAGCGGGATGACGGGCGCAGGGGCGGCGGGCACCTACCGGAGATGACGGCGGCGCGTCCTCTGTGTCTCTGCAGACGGAATCGGCGACGGCGGCGCGGAGAAGACGAGTGAAAGGTCCTTAGAAAAATTTCGGGGGCGCGGAGAATATATAGGGCCAGCCTTTAGTCCCGGTTGGGGACACCAACCGCGACAAAAGGTCCCCTCCGGATACCCTCCGCGGGCCTTTAGTCGCGGTTCGTGTCTGCAACCGGGACTAAAGGGGTACCTTTAGTCGCGGTTGGTGTCACGAACCGCGACTAAAGGTTTTTTGCGGCGTTTTCGTTCCCGCGCGGAGAGAGCCTTTAGTCGCGGTTTGTGTCACGAACCGCGACTAAAGGTGCTTTTTCGAAATACTTTTCGTTTTAAAATCTTAAAAATGCAAATAATATGTCAAACACTTCAGAAAAATAAAACTAATTCATTTTAAAATCTAAAAAATACAAATAATATATCAAAAAATTCAGAAAATTAAAACTACTTCATTTTAAAATCTTAGAAGTAAAAATAATATATCAGGAAATTTAGAAACATAAAACTACTTCATTTTAAAATCTTAAAAGTACAAATAATATATCAGAAAATTCAGAAAAATAAAACTAATTCATTTTCAAATCTTACAAATACAAATAATATATCAGAAAATTCAGAAAAATAAAACTACTTCATTTTAAAATCTTAAAAATACAAATAATATATCAGAAAATTCAGAAAAATAAAACCCCTTTAGTCCCGGCATGTTTTACCAACCGAGACGAAATGGTTAGGGTTTTGTTCCCTCCAATCAGAAAGATTCACACACATCTTGGATTTATATATAGATAAAAAAGGCAGTACATAATGGCAAGAGTGGATCTAAACCTAAACAGAGAGCATAGATGCATGATCGATCTACATAATGGCAAGACACTGTGGATCTGATATCAGCTAGTCATACTCCTGCCTAGGCCTATAGTACTCCGACTCGTAGTCGTCGTAGTCGCCGCCATCGTCGTCACTATCGTCTGACGGTGCTCTGCACTCCCTCGGAGGATCACGACTCTAGGACTGGGCGTGAGGGTAGCGCAGGCGGGGGATATCGCCGGCCCTGATGTAGTCCATGACGCTCTGTAGAGTCCGGCCGTACCACCATAGCCGACGACCGGCCTCGTGAAAGTTCCCAGGAGGCAGACTGTCCTCCTCATACCTGGCGAGCGCCCTCTCATGCCGATTGATGAAGAAGGCATCCCAAGTATGTTGGTTATCGGGATGCCAACTGGGATTCCTCCGCTGCTCCGGCGTGAGCTCGTGGTAGTAGTGGTTCGTGATGTCCGCCCGACGCGCCACACCTTGAGGAAGAGGAGGGACCGGCACTCCTCCGGCGCTCAGCATCCAACCGGCGGGAACGTTGTAGCCGCACGGGCAGGGGTAGTTCGAGGCGGAAAATGCCTCCGCCTGGATGAATGTTAGAGTGGGTACGGTAGAAGCCATGAGAGAGTGGTGAGTTTGTATGTGTTTATGCCAATGGTGTGGCAATGCATACATATATATAGCGAGAAGAAAACATATATCCCTTTAGTCCCGGCCCGTTTTACGAACCGGGACTAAATGGTACGGGTTCCATTGGGAAACGGATCATCCCTTTAGTCCCGGTTGGGGACACCAACCGGGACTAAATGGGTTAGGGTTTCGTTTGGACCAATCAGATAGAATCACACGGATCATGTGTTTCTTTCAAGCGCTTGTGAGTCGTTGGATCCGGGGTGTGTTTCTTTCGAGCTGTTGTGAGCCGTTCGATCAGGGCTACGGTGTGTTTCTTTCGAGCTGTTGTGAGCCGTTGGATGAGGGTGTTTCTTAACCGTTGGATCAAAACCCTAGGAAACACTTTGTGAGCCGGAGGACCCTATATATAGCCCACCTTCATACACCGGTCAGTTCATCGAGCAAATACAAAACATCCGGATTCGCCATCATACATCCTGTCGTGCATTTGGTATGCATATTGCACCCAGTAGCCACGGTGGGGCTGTATGATGGCGATACCGATTGTTTTGTTCTACATCCCCCTTTAAGGTTTGATACATCATATATTCAGTTCATCGAGCAAATACAAAACATCCGGATTCGCCATCATACGTCTTGCCGTGCATTTGGTATGCATATTGCACCGAGTAGCCACGGTAGGGCTGTATGATGGTGATACCGATTGTTTTGTTCTACACCCCCCCTTTAACACATCCATCCATGCTTGGGTTAGTGTTCACTTTGAGCTCGGGTAGTAATGTGCAACTATTTTCTTGGTTGTGTTAGGGTGGCGCGTGGCGCGTGAGTTGTGACGCGTGGCGCGGGAGTTGTGACGCGTGGCCAGGAGGGCGTGGTATAAACTGTCGTGCCTCGAGCGCGTCTTCTCCTCTCCACGCGCCCACTCCTCTCCACGCACCGTCGCGCTTCCACCAGGCCTCCGAGGAGGAACAACACCACCGGCTTCCGCGGCGTCCGAGCACGGCAGAACGGAATGTTCAGCGCAGATATCCGCTGGGGGGACGACCGTATCCCCCTCGGCTCCTTTGCGACGGCGGCGGAGGCCGCCCGCGCCTATGAAGCGGCGGCCTGGCGCCTCAACCGCCCGCGGTCGCTGATGAACTTCAACGACTGCCACACCGTATGGGAAGAGGAGGCCAGGGCGCCGAAGCCGCAGATCGTCACTGCCGCCGACCACCTCCACCTCCGTCACCGCGCGTTTCTGGGCCTAGTCGACGCCAGTGAAGACCGCGTCGTCCGCGAGTATTACCGGAACAACCCGGGGGAGGAGAGCGCCGACGAGGAGCTCTGGCAGACCCGCGCGGCTTAGCGGGCGGAGCGCCGCCTCGAACGCCACCTCGCGTTAGATGCCGCTCGGGAGGCGAGGACGAAGGCGCTGCAAGAGCTTCGTCGGGCCGACCACGCCGGCGAAGTCTGGGCCTCCGACGATCCGAGGTGGGGGCCTATCTCGGACATACCATCATGCACCTCCGACGACGACGAGGAGGTCATCGACGAGTTCGACGACGACGATGACTCAGAGGAGGTCACCGACGAGTTCCCCGATGACGACGACGAGGAGTAGTGTTCGTCTGTTTTCTCTTTTTAATAAAAGAATTTGTATTCTGGCGACACTGCGGCGCGCTAGCGCGTCTGTTTTCTGTTTTTAATAAAAGTTATGAAATCAGATATTTTATCTCACAAGGTTTTGAGACATATAAGTAACCTTCTGTTTTCCATGTTTTCCACTCATTTTCTCAAATATTTTGCAAAGGAGTTAGTCTTAAACACATCAGAGATAATATAATTCACATAATCCATTCAAAAAAGTTTGGTACAATAAATTATTATACATCAATTCTTCCCTTGTGTCCCCGCTTTCTTACGATTTGGCCGTATCCATGGAGCATCCTCATCATTTAACTTAATGCTTGGGTCAGTGTTGACTTTGAAGGGCGGAATTTCACCAAACATATTATAATCTTCTGACATGTCTGTCTTGTCCTCCACTCCTACGATGTTTCTTTTCCCTGAAAGAACAATGTGGCGATTTGGATCATCGCATGATGTACTGATCGTTTTCTTATCTTTCCGTTTCCTCGGTTTCCTACTCATGTCCTTCAAATAGAAAACCTGAGCGACATCTTTGGCTAGGACGAATGGTTCGTCAAGGTAACCAAGATTGTCGAAATCCACCATTGTCATATCGTATTGCTCGTCCACCTTTACCCCACCTCCTGTTAGCTTGAACCATTTGCACCGGAACAAAGGGACCTTAAAGGAGGGTCCATAGTCAAGTTCCCATATCTCCTCTATGCAACCATAATATGTGACCTTTTGTCCAATCTCGGTTGCTGCATCAAAGCGGACACCACTGTTTTGGTTGGTGCTCTTTTTATCTTGGGAGATCGTGTAAAATGTATTCCCATTAATCTCGTACCCTTGGAACGTCGTTATAGTCGAAGATGGTGTCTTGGCCAACATGTACAGCTGATCTCTAGCATCATTGTCATTCATTAAATGTTTTCGCAACCAACTGCCAAAAGTCTCCATGTGGGCCTTTCTAATCCATGATTCAGGCTTCCCCGGGTTGTCCGAGCGTAAAATATTCTTGTGTTGCTCGAAGTACGGAGCCACCAAGCTCGAATTTTGCAGAACTGTGTGGTGTGCTTCAGTCATAGAATGCCCGTCCATACATATCGTTGATTTCCTTCCGATCGTGCCTTTTCCACTTAGTCTCCCCTCGTGCCGCGATTGAGGAATACCAATCGGCTTAAGGTCAGGAACATAGTCAATACAGAACTCAATTACCTCCTCATTTCCATAGCCCTTTACGATGCTTCCTTCTGGCCTAGAACGGTTACGAACATATTTCTTTAATACTCCCATAAATCTCTCGAAGGGGAACATATTGTGTAGAAATACAGGACCGAGAATGGAAATCTCTTCGACTAGGTGGACCAGGAGGTGCGTCATAATATTGAAGAAGGATGGTGGAAACACCAACTCGAAACTGACAAGACATTGGACCACATCGTTCTGTAACCGTGGTAGACCTTCTGGACTGATTACCTTCTGAGAGAAAAAAATGACCTTCTCTTCTTTAGTAAGAGCGTAGCTGGCACGACCTTGAAACCATTCCGGATGCCGGTCATCTGGGTCTTTCAAAAGTTGCTGGTCCTGCCGTGCTTCCTTTTTATCATTTGTCTTCCCATACACGCCCAAGAAGCTTAGCAGGTTCACGCAAATATTCTTCGTAACATGCATCACGTTGATTGCAGAGCGGACATCTAGGACTTTCCAATACTGTAGCTCCCAAAATATTGATTTCTTCTTCCACATGGGTACGTGCCCGTCAACTCCCAGCGGAACTGATTGTCCGCCAGGACCCTTTCCAAAGATGACTTTCAAATCCTTGACCATATCAAATATCTCAGCTCCAGTACGTTCCGCAGGCTTCGGCCGGTGATCTGCCTTGCCGTTGAAATGCTTGCCTTTCTTTCTTACGTTATGATTTCGGGGAAGAAATCGACGATGACCCAGGTACACGTTCTTCCTACAATTATCCAAAAATACACTTTCAGTCTCATGTAAGCAGTGCGTGCATGCTTTGTATCCCTTATTTGACTGTCCTGAAAGGTTACTGAGAGCAGGCCAATCGTTGATGGTTACCAAAAGCAACGCTCGTAGGTCAAATTCCTCTTCTTTGTGCTCATCCCACACAGGTACACCAGGTCTGCCCCACAAATGTAAAAGTTCATCAACTAATGGCCTTAGGTACACATCGATGTCGTTGCCGGGTTGCTTCGGACCTTGGATGAGCACTGGCATCATAATGAACTTCCGCTTCATGCACAACCAAGGAGGAAGGTTGTAGATGCATAGAGTCACGGGCCAGGTGCTATGGCTGGAGCTCTGCTCGCCAAAAGGATTCATGCCATCAGTACTTAGACCAAATCTTATGTTCCTTGGGTCAGCTGCAAAATCTTTGAACTCTCTGTCGATCTTTCTCCATTGCGTTCCATCAGCGGGGTGTCTCAACTCCCCGTCGGACTTACGGTCCTCTTTGTGCCATCGCAACAACTTGGCATGCTCTTTGTTACTGAACAGACGTTTCAACCGAGGTATTATAGAAGCATACCACATCACCTTGGCGGGAACCCTCTTCCTGGCTTTCTCGCCCTCAACATCGTCATCAGGGTCATCGCCTCTGATCTTATAACGCAATGCAGTGCATACAGGGCATTCATTCAAATTCTCGTATTCACCGCGGTAGAGGATGCAGTCGTTAATGCATGCATGTATCTTCAGAATCTCTAAACCTAGAGGGCAGACAACCTTCTTTGCTTCGTACGTACTGGCGGGCAACTCGTTATTCTTCGGAAACATATTCTTCAACATTTTCAGCAAATTTTCAAATGATGAGTCAGCTACACCTTCTCGTGCCTTCCATTTCAGCAAATCCAGTGTGCAGCCTAGCTTTTTCAGACTATTGTCGCATCCTGGGTACAGCGACCTCGTGTGATCCTCTAACATGCGATCCAAATTCTCCCTCTCCTTGTCAGTTTCGCAGCGTCTCCGTGCATCAGCAATGGTCCGACCAAGATCATCAGCGGGCTCATCATGTGCCTCTTCTTCACCTTTCACCAAAACCTTCCCTACCTTCAGCATCATCCTCCATGAAAGCCTCATGATAGTTGACATCGATATCATCCTCTTCTTCATGTTCTTCCATTCTAACCGCTCTTTCTCCATGCTTGGTCCAACAATTATAGCTTGGCATGAAACCGTGCCGAAGCAGGTGCATGTGAACGACTCTTGAGGAGGAGTGACCCTTCTAATTCTTACATTCAGCACATGGACATATAATAAAACCTCGCTGCTTGTTCGCATTTGCCACTACGAGGAAATCTTTCAAACCCGTAGTGAACTCGCCGGAGAGTCGGTTACCGTACATCCATTGCCGATTCATCTGCATTATTATTATATAAAGTATATAATTAACCATCATGCATTTGTTAAACTAACTAGCTAGAAATAATACAAATCATGAAAGGTTCAAGTTGCTAACCGCGATCGCGGAGGAAAAATAAATGAAAATGCTCAAGTGTGGCTCGGACACTTCATATCATATGTGTTTCATGCTCTCGGGCATTTTATCGAACACCTTGTGTGCATAGTAGGAACCAAAAGCAAACCCACCACCCCTTGTGAATATTGTGAGTAGAAGTGACACCAAATGTGGCAAAGTGCAGCGACCTGAGTACCGGTTGGCCTGGACAACCGCGACTAAACGCTTCGGGCCAGCCTGAGGACCTATTAGTCCCGGTTGGCCTGGCCAACCGGGACTAAAGACCCTCCCGTCCGCCAGCTGTGGACCGACCGCGCTGGGCCCAGACTGTTGGTCGCAGGTCTCCTACCGAACCGCGACTAAAGACCCCTATGGTCGCGGGTCGATTATTTTGGGGACTAATGGGGGCGTATGGAAGACCTATTTTCTACCAGTGTAAGAAGGTTTTGGGTCTGCTTTTTCTATATGATTAGTTTTTTTTTTTGAAATCAAACACTCAATTATAAAACTTCAAGGAGGATACAAGGTTATATCCAGATGTTCGCGCAGGAACGCTGGAATATAGTTCACCTAGAGGCATCTACGTCTATTACATGTTGCCTGTTTCGCGCACACATGTGCAGTTATGTTAACTTCTCGCGGAACAAAGGTAATAGAGCAAGAATTGAAACTAAAAGATAGTTCATTAACCTCCCTACAGATGGCACCAATGTCTGCTCTCTCAAAGTGCTCAGAATTGCATAAATTCACCACCTCCAATGCATCGCTCTCAATCTCCACATGCGTATACCCCAAATCAGCAGCGAAACGGAGGCCATCTCTTATCGCTAGGGCTTCCATTGATCTAGCATTAGCAGCTAGTTCATACCATAGTGCTTGAGCACGAACAAGGGATCCATCCTCCTTACGAATTATAGCCCCCGATGAGCCTGTTCTATGCTGGATATCATAGCCCGCATCTACAATCACCTTAACATAGCCGACAGTCGGTGGCTTCCATTCTTTCTTCGACCTCGGGGCTGGGGAAGTATTGGAACTTGAGAGATCACACGCAACGTCCACTGCCCAAGTCACAGATGTTCTCGGATCCATCGCTTGTTTCCCGTGCATGCGATTATTCCTTTCCGACCAGACACTCCAACACCCACATAGAATAACAGCAGCATCTCTTGGAGTTACTAAAGTCCCGTCGATAATATCCGTAGCCCATGACCTTGGATGCAAGCTGGGGATTTTCACGGACGTCACCCTGCGGATCTCCTGCCAGAAGCACTTTGCCCAAGTGCATGAGAACAAGGAGTGGTATATGGATTCCACTACACCACAATCATGGCAGAAATCCAACATCTCAATGTGCCTTTCCTTCAGGACCTGCCGACACGGAACAAAGCCGTGGATCACCCTCCACCAAAAATTCCGCACTTTAGGAGGGACCTTCATCTTCCACAATTTCTTCCAAGTTGATTTCATGGAGTCATTTGAATCAGACGGTTCGTCATTTGCTCTTCTTTGCATGCTCAACAATTGGTACGCCGATTTGACAGAATAGTTCCCATGTTTCTCTGCCTTCCACGCCCAAAAATCCTCCTCTTCACCTCTAATAATTCTCTGGATTACCGTAATATCCGGTACAACAAAGTTACTCCTCAGTTTATCGAAGTCCCAATCACCATCATGATCAAGAAGTTCACTCACAAACGTTGCAGAGGCCGACGGCAAGCGGACTAAGGGCCGAGACCCATTGTTTTCAGCGATCCATGGGTCCTCCCATATTCTGATAGTTTCACCAGTACCAACTCGTTTAATTAGTCCGAGTTTGAGAGCTTCCCTCCCATGTAAAATCGCTCGCCAAGTATGCGATGCATTCCTCTTGTTCCTTGCTTCCATAAAATCACGATCATGAAAGTATCGGCCTTTCAACACACGGTCGCAAAGAGACTCGGGTCTAGTCATTAGCCTCCATCCCTGTTTTGCCAACATAGCTTGGTTAAAAATCTCAAAGTCACGAAACCCCATACCTCCAGCGCATTTTGGTATGGCTATATGATCCCACTTTCTCCAATGAAGTCGTTTTTTCTTCTCATCACCTCCCCACCAAAATCTTGCAATCACTGAAGTTAGTTTTTTGCAGAAATTCTTCGACAACCGAAAACAGCTCATGGAGTACGTGGGAATTGCTTGACAAACCGATTTAATAAAGGTCTCTCTTCCTGCGCTACTTAACATCCTTGGGATACCACCATTTAACAGTTTTTTGATCTTGGCAATAATATGCTCAAACTGCGAATCAGAAGATCTCCCCACGGCTGTTGGGAGACCAAGATATTTCTCTCCCAAAGCCTCCACTGAAATATCCAATCCCTGATGAACAATCAATTTAACAGGAGGTGTAGCATTCTTACTGAAGAAGATGGCAGATTTGGAACAATTAACCAGCTGCCCAGAACCTCTTCTGTAAATCTCTAAAATAGACTTGAGCCGAGCCGCACCAGCCGGTGAGACCTGGGAAAAGATCAAGCAATCATCAGCGAAGAGTAAGTGAGAAATCCATGGTGCATGAACCCCCACCCGTATTCCTTTAGATAAATATGCTGGACCCTTATATTTAAGGAGGCTACTAAATCCTTCACCACATAGGAGAAATAAATACGGGGAGATAGGATCCCCTTGCCGAATGCCACGTGATGGTGTAAAAATCTCAGAAAAAGCCCCATTAACTCTTACCGAGAAGGTCACCTTCTCCACGCATCTCATAATAAGATTAACCCACTGTGAACAGAAGCCCAACTTTTCCATAATATTTCTCAGATAACACCATTCAACCCTGTCATATGCCTTGGCCATATCGAGTTTGATAGCACACGCCGCTGATTGGCCCTTCTTCCTCTTTAGATAATGAATACACTCATACGCCGCCAGGACATTATCGGTAATAAGCCGACCAGGGACGAAAGCACTCTGTTCCTCCGAAATTATCTCATCAAGAACCGGCCTAAGTCTCAAAGCTAGGACTTTGGAGGCAATTTTGTAAAGAACATTACAAAGTGCTATAGGTCTATATTGAGTAAAATCCTGCGGTGATTTTACCTTAGGTATTAGGACCAACACGGTTGAATTAACAGCTTCCGGCATATCTCCACCTTCCAAGAATTTCCTTATTGCTTTACAAACCATCTCCTTCATTACACCCCAATGCTTAATGAAAAAACCTGCATTGAAACCGTCAGGACCAGGAGCCTTATTGGGGTGCATCATAAAGAGAGCATTTTCCACCTCTCTGTCAGTAAAAGGGGCAACGAGATGCTCGTTCATAACAACCGTAACACGAGCAGGCACCCAATCAGTCACCAACGTGGGCTGAGTATCTACCTGGGCCGAGAATAACTCTTTATAGAAATTAATAGCCATAGTCTCAATCCCGGATTGGGAAGTGATCACTGTCCCATCATCTCTCCGAATGAATTTGATTTTATTATTACGGCCCCTTTGCTTCGCCTTTGAATGAAAATAGGCCGTGTTCCTATCTCCCTCTCTCAACCAAAGAACTCGTGATCTTTGTTGGGCTTCTATTTCCTCTCTTGTTTGTAATTCCGAAATCCTTTGCATAAGCTGCAGTTCAACCCGAGAGGGGCCAGAGACGAGAGAACCTCCCCTGATAATCTCCAATCTTCGCCTCAATGCTCTAAGCTAAACCTGTACCGAGCCATACTCTTCCCTCTTCCATCTCTGAAGCTCCTGCCGCACCCCACCGAGTGCAGTAGCCACCCCAACCAGCGAGTCCGCAGATGTATTAAGGCTCGCCTCAACTGTATCAACATAGCTTGGATGCCTCGTCCAAGCGTTTTCAAAACGGAAGGGTCTTGCTCCCCCTTCCTCCGTACACCATTCGGACTTACGAATCTCAATTAGGAGTGCACAGTGATCGCTCTTCGTAGTTTGTATATTTGTAACCACCGTATTATCAAACAGCTCCATGAATCTGAGGTCCGCTAATCCTCTGTCCAATCTAACTTTAATATTGTTCCGACCTTGTTGTCGGTTATCCCAAGTGTAGGGTAACCCCGAGAAGCCAAGATCCTCAAAGCCACAACGATCAACTGCGTCTCTAAATCCTTCCATCTGCCATTCTTCCCTCCCATGTCCACCGAATTGTTCACCTACCGATGTGATCTCATTGAAGTCCCCCGCACATAACCAAGGGGTATCATATTCTCTACGCAAAAAGGCCAACAGTTCCCAGCTGCACTTTCTTCTAGCTCGGTTTGGATCTCCATAGAAGCCCGTGAATCTCCACTCCGAACCCCCCATGTCTTCCTTGCTCACGAAAACATCAATATGCGATTTGCTATAAGACTTGAGAGAGACAACAAAATCTGAATTCCAGAAGAGAGCTAAACCTCCACTTAAGCCATCGCTCTTCACCGCAAAAGCATTGGAAAAACCCAATCTCCATCTTAAATCTTGCGCTCTCGTATTATTCAGTTTGGTCTCCGAGAGAAAAACCAAACTCGGACGGTGCAACTTCACCAAGTTGCAAATCTCATGAATTGTCTCGGGTCTACTACTTGCAATGTCGTCACCCAAACAATCGGCTCGATCGAGTTCGTACGATGGTTATAGAAAAGAAAACAGATAAATAGACAAAAAAAAAAGTGATCACGGATCGAGCGTTCGTACACGCCCTGGATCTACACGTACGGCCGGCGGCCTCTCGTCAACAAGTACGTATCCATCCATCGATCGAACGCCGCCGTCGCGGTGGAAATTATCAACATGACATGCTGGTCGAGGAACTCGCGGTCCGTCGTGCTCCGCCTCTACAAGCTTGCGCAGCCGCCGGTGACCACCCGTCAACACCACCAGCCACTACTGGATTCCTGCACTTCGCCGTGTATCATAAAGACTCGGCGAAGGGCGAAAAATACTCGGCAACGGCTTTGCCGAGTGTCACACTCGGCACACATGACTCGGCGTCGTCTATCTCGGCAACCGAAACTTTGCCGAGTGTCAGACCGCGGGGTGCTCGGCGAACGCTTTGCCGAGTCTATTTGGTGTGCACTCGGCAAAGTATCCTGGGACAGGTTCCGTTCCTTAGTCCCGTAACGGAACGGTGCTCGACACTTTGCCGAGTGTAACACTCGGCAAAGATCCTGGGACCAGGCGTCCATGGTAGCGCCACGTGTCACGCTTTGCCGAGTGTACCACTCGGCAAAGAGCCTGACACAAGGCGTCCATGGTGGCGCCACGTGTCCTGTACGCCGAGTGTCGCGGCACTCGGCAAAGAGAAACCCCCTGTTCGCCGAGTGGCCGCGTTGCCGAGTGTCATGTCGCCGAGCACGTCGACCTCAGCCGAGTGGCCGGTACGCCGAGTGTCGAGGACACTCGGCAAAGTCCAGAAACGGTACGCCGAGTCTTTTCCTTTGCCGAGTGTCTCTTCGCCGAGCCTACTCACTCCACCGAGTGGGGACTATGCCGAGTGCCGTGACACTCGGCATAGTCCCCTCCCGTGTACGCCGAGCCCAAGTTTGCCGAGTGTCGCACTCGGCAAAGAGGTTGCCCAGGTGACCAAATGGCACCTGGGAGCAAACGTTGCCGAGTGTTTTGTTCGCCACTCGGCAAAGTCTTGCCCCCAGGTGCCATTTGGTCGCCTGGGCAACCTCTTTGCCGAGTGTAACACTCGGCATAGTGACCATTTGGGTCTTTGCCGAGTGCAACACTCGGCAAAGTGGTCGAAATTTTAACAGCAGCTTGCTGCATTTGCTATATTCCCTGCAAACAAATCACAAATAATATTTGTTTCACAATTTTCAGTACCAGAACACGCAGAACACACATATACTTCATATTTAGCTCCACAAACACAAAACACACATATTTGCACCAAAATAGAAACAAATGCATAACATACTTAATATTTAGCTCCACAAACACAGAATGCATGACACAAAGGTTTAAACGCCATCCTACAAGCATCCTAAGTAGTTCACAAGTTCATCATCATCTATGGATCCACAACAAGCACCGAGGTCTACGGAGCCGACTCGTCACCGCCAGCTCGATCGCCGTCCTGGTCCATGTCGTTCTGGGTTCCCGATGATGAAGCATTTCCCTATAAAGATCCATATTAGTCGACTAAGCTGAAAAAATGAATCAGCTAACAAGCTGCAAACCAACTTACCAAGTTCAGGTTAAACGGCGGTAGAGGAGGTAGAGGGGGAGCTGATGGATCCCGTGGAAGAGCGCTGACCATCTGCAAAGATGAAAAGAGATAGACCGGTGAGTTTACACGCATATAATGATGAATGGAACTAAAAGGGATGAAAATAATACCTGCATCATTGCCTGCATCCATGCATGCTGGCTACTCATCTGCTCCTCCATTCTTTGGACCTTCTCTTGGGACTCCCTCGCGATCCGCTTGTTTTCATCAACTTCATCCTACGGGATGTTTAATGTCAACAATTGCGCAACGGAAACAAGATATACGGGTGCTGAAGAATGATTGTACCTGCATAGCGGCGATGGCATCTAGTCCTGGCCGTGGGCGGCGCTCGATAGAGGGCGATGAGCTGACCGACCTCGCACGGATCTGGGAGAGTGTGGGTGTACCTGTGGTATCGAAGGCGCCATTGGCGAAGGCAAATCTGCCGTTCCTTCGACCCTCTCCCGCAACCATAGCAACCTGTGGATCATAGGGGGCCGTGAAGGGGTCACACTCAGGGCCGTGCTTCTCCTTCATCTTCTCGACGTACTTCTCCCACTTCTTGCCGGTTTGCGAGTTGATCCACTGCTGATCAGCCGGTACATCAGGTTTCAGCACCTTGGGGGTCCGGGTCCTATGGAAGGCCTGCATGCGAGTGATCTCATTGCCCTTCTCGGCCTACAATTGAAAGCAGAATTATATTAGCAAAAACCTATAAAGTTACAAAGAACATTGCATTGAAACGGTTATTTACCTCTCTCTGGACGATGCCGGTGAGGGTGAGGCCGCCCTGACGGTGTCCCTCGCCTAGCAGAAGACGTCGGGCCCGGCACGCGGCGTGTTCCGCCTTGTACCCGTCGCTCACCCACTTCGCGACCATCACCTTATAGCAAGGCAGCTTGTTGGCCAGCCACTGAGGCACCACCTGTTTGAAAAAATTAGACCCACGTGAGACCACCCGGCGGCCATATACGAATAACTTTAAAGACTATGTCCATACCTTCAAGTATTGGACCTCCGACATGTGAATCTGTCGGGCGTCCTTCTTGGACAACGTGGTGTTCAAGTATTTGGCGTAGAACTTAACCACGCACAGCACACGCGCCTCGTAGTGCATGTCACGGATAAGCTTCTTGGCCATCTTGATCAGCACAGCCGTGGCCCTACCCTCTTCCCCCTCGACGCAGGTGAAGTAGTCCTACAACCATTGCAGAAATTGAATACATTAGCACGATATATATATATATTTCACGAAAGATATTGCCCTTAAACCATTTAGCATTGGAAAATATACTAACCCAGAAATCCGTAATCACCCGGGTGCCTAAGTGGTCGTACACCCGGCCCCACTTGTCCGCCACATCGGGCACCTGCTCGTAGTGCTTCCAGGAAGCAGCTGGCTCCTCCTTGCCATCCAGGGTGACCAAGCCTGGGAAATGCTTCTTGCAAAGAAGCCCAAGGATGCCGCTCATGGGCCGTGGTGGCCTGGGCCCCACATACGCCAAGGACCTGCACGTGCACAAAAGAAAAACAAGCTAGTTAGTTATGTTTTGATGAAAAATTAATATAGCAAAAATGTAGCAACAATGATTAACAATCACTTACGTGTCGCCGTCCGGTCTGACCAAGTGGTGCCGGTGGGGGTATGGCGGCTCAGGTAGCCGCGTGGGCCCGCGCAGAAAAGGTTTCTTGTCCGCGGGCCACACTTTCCCTAGCTGGGGGAGCGGGTGTGCGAACAAGTCCTCATCCTCCTCGGACTCCGGGTCCGAGGGCTGCTGCTCCTCCTCCTCGTCCCGGTCAGACCCGTCCTCGGCGTCTGATCCGTCCTGCTCGTGCTCCTCCTCCTCCTGCTGCTCCTCATCCTCCTGCTCCTCCTCCGAGTCAGAAGAAGTAACCGAGGGCAAGGGGCTCTGTGAGCGAGCAGCCCGGTGCGAACCACGCCCCCCTGGGCGACGGGCCGGGGCTCTCCGTGAGCTAGAGGTCTCCTCCGTGCCCGCAACCCGTCGTCGCCCTATCAGTTTGCGCGCGCCATCCTCAGATCTGGCGTACAAGCCCGTCACATGGGCCTTCTTGGCGGTGCGCTTCACCCCCTTGGGGGCCTTGGAACCTGCCATGTTTCACCTGTTATGACACAAGAGGGAACCCGATTAGTACATGTGATAACAAATGTTAAAAAGTTAAATAAACAAAGAGTAATTCATACAAAGCATATTATGTACATGCAAAAATAAATTAAAGCGCAATTAAAATAGTAAAGTGTCACAATTTCACCTTTTATGTACTTAAATCCTGACATTTGTCATGTGCACGATTTTCTGCTGAAAATCTCCTCCCATGAGCTTGAAGAACCTGATCTTGTTCACGGCCATGTGCTCCCAGAAGTAGTGCTCTTGCCACTCCCTGCACCGATATTTTGGTGACCAAAATAACAGCGTAGGGAGTGGCAAGAGCACTACTACTGGGAGCACATGGATGTGAGCAAGATCAGATTCTTCCAGCTCATATGGGAGGAGATTTTGAGCACAAAATCGTAAGTGCTTGGAGACTCTAAGAACCATGACAAACGTCAGGATTTTAAGCGCAAGTAATGTAATAGCAATAAGAAGTTCGGAATAGAAAAATAAATCCTGACATTTGTCATGTGCACGATTTTCTGCTGAAAATCTCCTCCCATGAGCTTGAAGAACCTGATCTTGTTCACGGCCATGTGCTCCCAGAAGTAGTGCTTTTGCCACTCCCTGCACCGATATTTTGGTGACCAAAATAACAGCGTAGGGAGTGGCAAGAGCACTACTACTGGGAGCACATGGATGTGAGCAAGATAAGATTCTTCCAGCTCATATGGGAGGAGATTTTGAGCACAAAATCGTAAGTGCTTGGAGACTCTAAGAACCATGACAAACGTCAGGATTTTAAGCGCAAGTAATGTAATAGCAATAAGAAGTTCGGAATAGAAAAATAAATCCTGACATTTGTCATGTGCACGATTTTCTGCTGAAAATCTCCTCCCATGAGCTTGAAGAACCTGATCTTGTTCACGGCCATGTGCTCCCAGAAGTAGTGCTCTTGCCACTCCCTGCACCGATATTTTGGTGACCAAAATAACAGCGTAGGGAGTGGCAAGAGCACTACTACTGGGAGCACATGGATGTGAGCAAGATCAGATTCTTCCAGCTCATATGGGAGGAGATTTTGAGCACAAAATCGTAAGTGCTTGGAGACTCTAAGAACCATGACAAACGTCAGGATTTTAAGCGCAAGTAATGTAATAGCAATAAGAAGTTCGGAATAGAAAAATATTACAAGCTATAAGTTTCGAAGTGACACACAAATAGTGAAAACTAAATGCTAATTATACATTGACGGTTACATAGTTGGAACACAAATGGTTCAGAACCCATTGTCTACATCCTTGGGATCATAACTTGGACCGGGATCATCATCGTCGTCGCTATCACGGGTGTACCACCACTCTTCCATGTAGTTCGATGGTGGACCGCTCGGCTCCTCAACATCGGGTATGTGGAGACGTTCAAGTAGTTCCACGTCCTTAGAGTTAAGAACAGCTGGATCGTCGTCTTGCTCACTCTCGGCGCCCATGCCATCATCACCGTCGTCTTCTACCATTTCGTCAATTGTAGGCAAGTCGATGCTGAACCGGCCGGTGAGCCCATCGGCGTCCTCTTGATAGAACTCTCCCTCATAGGTGATGGGGTTTATGCGCTGGTGGTAATCTTCATCGTTTGGAGGAGGTGGTCTATTACGCGGTGGCACCGTGATCACCACATCCCACCCCTGGAGACGTTTCATAGTTTTGCATGGGTAGGGGAGATAGAATACTTGGGTGGCATGTTGTGCAATGATGTAGACATCATCTCCCCCATAGACAGATGCTCGTTCAATTTCGATCAATCCAATTTCAGGATTTCGTCTCACTCTAGTTGGATCGAACCAATGGCATTTGAATACAACCGGGTTCTTCTTGCCGAAATGGAAATCGAGCTCATAAATTCCCTCGACGATGCCGAAGTAATCACCACCGGCATTCGTGAAGACCCCGAAATTATTTGTCTTCCGGTTCGGCCGTTTCTCATCGTAAGAACGGGTATGGAAGCGATACCCATTCACATCGTAAGATGTGAATGTCTTGAGGGAGTAGGTGAACCCGCGGGCAAGTTGCCGCAACTCGGGACTCATTTCCTTGTCGGTTAAAGCCTACAAGGTCAATAGGAGTGTTACTTAAAGCTAAGATCGGCGTAAAATATGTCTCACTAGAAACCATGTAAGATAGAGTGTTACTTTTGTGGCGAACCAACTAATGAAACCGCCGCCTCCTTTGCCACCCTTCTTAAAAATAGTAGTCTTCTCGTCGTAGGTAGGTTCTCGGGAATGATGTTTCCAGGTTTCTTTCTCAAATAACCTAGGTGCGGAATGACAAAAATCGGAGTTAGACACAAACTATGGGAATGAAAGCTTGTGAAAAGAAGGTGTTGAGCACTTACTCAATGTAGGGCTTTACTTCCGCCGTGTTCTTCAGGACACACGAGAGAATAGCCGTCCATTGTTCATGTGAGTCTACTTGCTCTTGCTTCGCGCCACTTGATCTGCCACCAAGCCCTGCAAGTATGCTAAGCTCGGGTGCATCCGCGGAGTTGGGGTCATTATTGTACCGAGAAACTGGATTATGACGAGTGGGAAGACTTTCATGATAGTACTTTGTCGTAAAGTTTGCCACCTCCTCGTTGAGGGTTGCCTCACATATGGATGCTTCGATGCGACATTTGTTCGTGCTTTTCTCTCTAAGTTTCTTCTGCTCTCTCTCGGTTGAAAACATCCAGCGGTACTGCACAGGGCCACCCAATCGTGCCTCTTCAGCGAGATGCAAGAGCAAGTGTTGCATCGGATTAAAGAAGCCGGGGGGAAAGATCGCCTCTAGGTCCACCAGTAAGCCGGCAACCTGTTCCTCCAACTTAGCAACCACAGCTCGGTCTAATTCCTTGGCACAAAGCTGGCGAAAGAAAAAACTCAACTTGGCTAGCACTAGCCAAATTTCCTCATCAACGTATCCTCGAATCATGACAGGCATGATCCGCTCAATCCATACGTGGTAGTCATGACTCTTGAGCCCTGTTATCCGAAGCCCTGCAAGATTCACTCCCCTCATTATATTAGCTGCGTACCCATCAGGGAAGAAGAGACAGTCCAAGATCCACTGGAGAACTTCTTTCCTTTGGGCCCTAGTCAGGCAGAAAGGGGCCGGTGGCTTCGTCCAGGTTTTTTTGGTTTTGGTGGGAGGCTTCATGTTTAAATGTTTCCTGTCACATAGCTCCTCTTGATCGACTCTTGCCTTAACGTTATCCTTCGTCTTCTCAAGATCCATAAGTGTTGCCCAAAGGGCCTCGGCGATATTTTTTTCCGTGTGCATGACATCAATGTTATGTGGAAGAAGAAGATCCTGCATGTAAGGGAGCTTCCACAGGCATGAGATGTGAGTCCACTGGTGCCACTCTCCATATCCCAGAAAGCCAGTCCCCTCGGCATTGAGCTCCAGACTTTCTAGCTGAGCCTTCACGTCTACACCGGTCATCAAAGTTGGTCGTGGAGCATCGACAGCTACATCTTTCGTCCACTTCTTTTTATTTCGCCGGTATTTGTGACCAAGACGAAGGAACTGACGATGTTGGTCAAAGCATGAGTCTTTTCCTTTGCCGAGTGTCTCTTCGCCGAGCCTACTCACTCCACCGAGTGGGGACTATGCCGAGTGCCGTGACACTCGGCATAGTCCCCTCCCGTGTACGCCGAGCCCAAGTTTGCCGAGTGTCGCACTCGGCAAAGAGGTTGCCCAGGTGACCAAATGGCACCTGGGAGCAAACGTTGCCGAGTGTTTTGTTCGCCACTCGGCAAAGTCTTGCTCCCAGGTGCCATTTGGTCGCCTGGGCAACCTCTTTGCCGAGTGTAACACTCGGCATAGTGACCATTTGGGTCTTTGCCGAGTGCAACACTCGGCAAAGTGGTCGAAATTTTAACAGCAGCTTGCTGCATTTGCTATATTCCCTGCAAACAAATCACAAATAATATTTGTTTCACAATTTTCAGTACCAGAACACACAGAACACACATATACTTCATATTTAGCTCCACAAACACAAAACACACATATTTGCACCAAAATAGAAACAAATGCATAACATACTTAATATTTAGCTCCACAAACACAGAATGCATGACACAAAGGTTTAAACGCCATCCTACAAGCATCCTAAGTAGTTCACAAGTTCATCATCATCTATGGATCCACAACAAGCACCGAGGTCTACGGAGCCGACTCGTCACCGCCAGCTCGATCGCCGTCCTGGTCCATGTCGTTCTGGGTTCCCGATGATGAAGCATTTCCCTATAAAGATCCATATTAGTCGACTAAGCTGAAAAAATGAATCAGCTAACAAGCTGCAAACCAACTTACCAAGTTCAGGTTAAACGGCGGTAGAGGAGGTAGAGGGGGAGCTGATGGATCCCGTGGAAGAGCGCTGACCATCTGCAAAGATGAAAAGAGATAGACCGGTGAGTTTACACGCATATAATGATGAATGGAACTAAAAGGGATGAAAATAATACCTGCATCATTGCCTGCATCCATGCATGCTGGCTACTCATCTGCTCCTCCATTCTTTGGACCTTCTCTTGGGACTCCCTCGCGATCCGCTTGTTTTCATCAACTTCATCCTACGGGATGTTTAATGTCAACAATTGCGCAACGGAAACAAGATATACGGGTGCTGAAGAATGATTGTACCTGCATAGCGGCGATGGCATCTAGTCCTGGCCGTGGGCGGCGCTCGATAGAGGGCGATGAGCTGACCGACCTCGCACGGATCTGGGAGAGTGTGGGTGTACCTGTGGTATCGAAGGCGCCATTGGCGAAGGCAAATCTGCCGTTCCTTCGACCCTCTCCCGCAACCATAGCAACATGTGGATCATAGGGGGCCGTGAAGGGGTCACACTCAGGGCCGTGCTTCTCCTTCATCTTCTCGACGTACTTCTCCCACTTCTTGCCGGTTTGCGAGTTGATCCACTGCTGATCAGCCGGTACATCAGGTTTCAGCACCTTGGGGGTCCGGGTCCTACGGAAGGCCTGCATGCGAGTGATCTCATTGCCCTTCTCGGCCTACAATTGAAAGCAGAATTATATTAGCAAAAACCTATAAAGTTACAAAGAACATTGCATTGAAACGGTTATTTACCTCTCTCTGGACGATGCCGGTGAGGGTGAGGCCGCCCTGACGGTGTCCCTCGCCTAGCAGAAGACGTCGGGCCCGGCACGCGGCGTGTTCCGCCTTGTACCCGTCGCTCACCCACTTCGCGACCATCACCTTATAGCAAGGCAGCTTGTTGGCCAGCCACTGAGGCACCACCTGTTTGAAAAAATTAGACCCACGTGAGACCACCCGGCGGCCATATACGAATAACTTTAAAGACTATGTCCATACCTTCAAGTATTGGACCTCCGACATGTGAATCTGTCGGGCGTCCTTCTTGGACAACGTGGTGTTCAAGTATTTGGCGTAGAACTTAACCACGCACAGCACACGCGCCTCGTAGTGCATGTCACGGATAAGCTTCTTGGCCATCTTGATCAGCACAGCCGTGGCCCTACCCTCTTCCCCCTCGACGCAGGTGAAGTAGTCCTACAACCATTGCAGAAATTGAATACATTAGCACGATATATATATATATTTCACGAAAGATATTGCCCTTAAACCATTTAGCATTGGAAAATATACTAACCCAGAAATCCGTAATCACCCGGGTGCCTAAGTGGTCGTACACCCGGCCCCACTTGTCCGCCACATCGGGCACCTGCTCGTAGTGCTTCCAGGAAGCAGCTGGCTCCTCCTTGCCATCCAGGGTGACCAAGCCTGGGAAATGCTTCTTGCAAAGAAGCCCAAGGATGCCGCTCATGGGCCGTGGTGGCCTGGGCCCCACATACGCCAAGGACCTGCACGTGCACAAAAGAAAAACAAGCTAGTTAGTTATGTTTTGATGAAAAATTAATATAGCAAAAATGTAGCAACAATGATTAACAATCACTTACGTGTCGCCGTCCGGTCTGACCAAGTGGTGCCGGTGGGGGTATGGCGGCTCAGGTAGCCGCGTGGGCCCGCGCAGAAAAGGTTTCTTGTCCGCGGGCCACACTTTCCCTAGCTGGGGGAGCGGGTGTGCGAACAAGTCCTCGTCCTCCTCGGACTCCGGGTCCGAGGGCTGCTGCTCCTCCTCCTCGTCCCGGTCAGACCCGTCCTCGGCGTCTGATCCGTCCTGCTCGTGCTCCTCCTCCTCCTGCTGCTCCTCATCCTCCTGCTCCTCCTCCGAGTCAGAAGAAGTAACCGAGGGCAAGGGGCTCTGTGAGCGAGCAGCCCGGTGCGAACCACGCCCCCCTGGGCGACGGGCCGGGGCTCTCCGTGAGCTAGAGGTCTCCTCCGTGCCCGCAACCCGTCGTCGCCCTATCAGTTTGCGCGCGCCATCCTCAGATCTGGCGTACAAGCCCGTCACATGGGCCTTCTTGGCGGTGCGCTTCACCCCCTTGGGGGCCTTGGAACCTGCCATGTTTCACCTGTTATGACACAAGAGGGAACCCGATTAGTACAGGTGATAACAAATGTTAAAAAGTTAAATAAACAAAGAGTAATTCATACAAAGCATATTATGTACATGCAAAAATAAATTAAAGCGCAATTAAAATAGTAAAGTGTCACAATTTCACCTTTTATGTACTTAAATCCTGACATTTGTCATGTGCACGATTTTCTGCTGAAAATCTCCTCCCATGAGCTTGAAGAACCTGATCTTGTTCACGGCCATGTGCTCCCAGAAGTAGTGCTCTTGCCACTCCCTGCACCGATATTTTGGTGACCAAAATAACAGCGTAGGGAGTGGCAAGAGCACTACTACTGGGAGCACATGGATGTGAGCAAGATCAGATTCTTCCAGCTCATATGGGAGGAGATTTTGAGCACAAAATCGTAAGTGCTTGGAGACTCTAAGAACCATGACAAACGTCAGGATTTTAAGCGCAAGTAATGTAATAGCAATAAGAAGTTCGGAATAGAAAAATAAATCCTGACATTTGTCATGTGCACGATTTTCTGCTGAAAATCTCCTCCCATGAGCTTGAAGAACCTGATCTTGTTCACGGCCATGTGCTCCCAGAAGTAGTGCTTTTGCCACTCCCTGCACCGATATTTTGGTGACCAAAATAACAGCGTAGGGAGTGGCAAGAGCACTACTACTGGGAGCTCATGGATGTGAGCAAGATCAGATTCTTCCAGCTCATATGGGAGGAGATTTTGAGCACAAAATCGTAAGTGCTTGGAGACTCTGAGAACCATGACAAACGTCAGGATTTTAAGCGCAAGTAATGTAATAGCAATAAGAAGTTCGGAATAGAAAAATAAATCCTGACATTTGTCATGTGCACGATTTTCTGCTGAAAATCTCCTCCCATGAGCTTGAAGAACCTGATCTTGTTCACGGCCATGTGCTCCCAGAAGTAGTGCTCTTGCCACTCCCTGCACCGATATTTTGGTGACCAAAATAACAGCGTAGGGAGTGGCAAGAGCACTACTACTGGGAGCACATGGATGTGAGCAAGATCAGATTCTTCCAGCTCATATGGGAGGAGATTTTGAGCACAAAATCGTAAGTGCTTGGAGACTCTAAGAACCATGACAAACGTCAGGATTTTAAGCGCAAGTAATGTAATAGCAATAAGAAGTTCGGAATAGAAAAATATTACAAGCTATAAGTTTCGAAGTGACACACAAATAGTGAAAACTAAATGCTAATTATACATTGACGGTTACATAGTTGGAACACAAATGGTTCAGAACCCATTGTCTACATCCTTGGGATCATAACTTGGACCGGGATCATCATCGTCGTCGCTATCACGGGTGTACCACCACTCTTCCATGTAGTTCGATGGTGGACCGCTCGGCTCCTCAACATCGGGTATGTGGAGACGTTCAAGTAGTTCCACGTCCTTAGAGTTAAGAACAGCTGGATCGTCGTCTTGCTCACTCTCGGCGCCCATGCCATCATCACCGTCGTCTTCTACCATTTCGTCAATTGTAGGCAAGTCGATGCTGAACCGGCCGGTGAGCCCATCGGCGTCCTCTTGATAGAACTCTCCCTCATAGGTGATGGGGTTTATGCGCTGGTGGTAATCTTCATCGTTTGGAGGAGGTGGTCTATTACGCGGTGGCACCGTGATCACCACATCCCACCCCTGGAGACGTTTCATAGTTTTGCATGGGTAGGGGAGATAGAATACTTGGGTGGCATGTTGTGCAATGATGTAGACATCATCTCCCCCATAGACAGATGCTCGTTCAATTTCGATCAATCCAATTTCAGGATTTCGTCTCACTCTAGTTGGATCGAACCAATGGCATTTGAATACAACCGGGTTCTTCTTGCCGAAATGGAAATCGAGCTCATAAATTCCCTCGACGATGCCGAAGTAATCACCACCGGCATTCGTGAAGACCCCGAAATTATTTGTCTTCCGGTTCGGCCGTTTCTCATCGTAAGAACGGGTATGGAAGCGATACCCATTCACATCGTAAGATGTGAATGTCTTGAGGGAGTAGGTGAACCCGCGGGCAAGTTGCCGCAACTCGGGACTCATTTCCTTGTCGGTTAAAGCCTACAAGGTCAATAGGAGTGTTACTTAAAGCTAAGATCGGCGTAAAATATGTCTCACTAGAAACCATGTAAGATAGAGTGTTACTTTTGTGGCGAACCAACTAATGAAACCGCCGCCTCCTTTGCCACCCTTCTTAAAAATAGTAGTCTTCTCGTCGTAGGTAGGTTCTCGGGAATGATGTTTCCAGGTTTCTTTCTCAAATAACCTAGGTGCGGAATGACAAAAATCGGAGTTAGACACAAACTATGGGAATGAAAGCTTGTGAAAAGAAGGTGTTGAGCACTTACTCAATGTAGGGCTTTACTTCCGCCGTGTTCTTCAGGACACACGAGAGAATAGCCGTCCATTGTTCATGTGAGTCTACTTGCTCTTGCTTCGCGCCACTTGATCTGCCACCAAGCCCTGCAAGTATGCTAAGCTCGGGTGCATCCGCGGAGTTGGGGTCATTATTGTACCGAGAAACTGGATTATGACGAGTGGGAAGACTTTCATGATAGTACTTTGTCGTAAAGTTTGCCACCTCCTCGTTGAGGGTTGCCTCACATATGGATGCTTCGATGCGACATTTGTTCGTGCTTTTCTCTCTAAGTTTCTTCTGCTCTCTCTCGGTTGAAAACATCCAGCGGTACTGCACAGGGCCACCCAATCGTGCCTCTTCAGCGAGATGCAAGAGCAAGTGTTGCATCGGATTAAAGAAGCCGGGGGGAAAGATCGCCTCTAGGTCCACCAGTAAGCCGGCAACCTGTTCCTCCAACTTAGCAACCACAGCTCGGTCTAATTCCTTGGCACAAAGCTGGCGAAAGAAAAAACTCAACTTGGCTAGCACTAGCCAAATTTCCTCATCAACGTATCCTCGAATCATGACAGGCATGATCCGCTCAATCCATACGTGGTAGTCATGACTCTTGAGCCCTGTTATCCGAAGCCCTGCAAGATTCACTCCCCTCATTATATTAGCTGCGTACCCATCAGGGAAGAAGAGACAGTCCAAGATCCACTGGAGAACTTCTTTCCTTTGGGCCCTAGTCAGGCAGAAAGGGGCCGGTGGCTTCGTCCAGGTTTTTTTGGTTTTGGTGGGAGGCTTCATGTTTAAATGTTTCCTGTCACATAGCTCCTCTTGATCGACTCTTGCCTTAACGTTATCCTTCGTCTTCTCAAGATCCATAAGTGTTGCCCAAAGGGCCTCGGCGATATTTTTTTCCGTGTGCATGACATCAATGTTATGTGGAAGAAGAAGATCCTGCATGTAAGGGAGCTTCCACAGGCATGAGATGTGAGTCCACTGGTGCCACTCTCCATATCCCAGAAAGCCAATCCCCTCGGCATTGAGCTCCAGACTTTCTAGCTGAGCCTTCACGTCTACACCGGTCATCAAAGTTGGTCGTGGAGCATCGACAGCTACATCTTTCGTCCACTTCTTTTTATTTCGCCGGTATTTGTGACCAAGACGAAGGAACTGACGATGTTGGTCAAAGCATGAGTATTTTCCACCCTTTTTGAGCCAAAGGAAAGTCACAGCCTGGTAGCACACCGGACAAGGCCACTTCCCATGAGTGCACCAGCCGCAGAATATCGCGCGAGCCGGAAGGTCATGCAGGGAAGTGAAGTACCAAACATACATATCAAAGTGCTTCTTTTCTGCGGCGTCGTATGTCCGTACCCCGGTGTTCCAAGCAATGAGGAGATCATCTACCAGCGGCTCCATGAACACGGACATATTCTTCCCTGGATACTCAGGCCCTGGAATTATCAGCGACAGGAACATGTTCTGCCGTTGCATGCACACGCCGGGGGGGAGGTTCATCGGGATAACAAACATCGGCCAACAACTGTATGAGGCAGACGTCATACCATATGGGTTGAAACCATCGGTTGATAACGCAACGGCTACACTCCTGGGGTCACCCGCTTTCTTCTTATGTTTGCCAACGAAGTCCTTCCATGCTTCACCATCAGACGGATGTATCATCTTATGAGGACGGTACCTCTTCCCGTCTGACGGCCATCTCATCTGTTTCGCAGATTCCTCGGTCATAAAAAGCCTTTGGATCCGCGGTATGAATGGAAGATATCGAAGGATCTTTTTGGCGACCGTTAGCTGCGTCTTCTGACCATTACCGGAGTCCACCTCCAGAAACCTAGAGGCCCCGCATTTGACACAGTACTTTGTCTTCTCATGCTCTTTCCTGAACAACATGCAACTCTTCGGACAACAATCTATCTTTTCATACGGCATCTTAAGGGAACCGAGGATTTTTTTCGACTCGTACATGTTCTTTGGAAGAAGGTGTTCCGCCGGCAAGAGGGTGGCAATAACGGTCAGAAATGCATCAAAGGCGGCTATGCTTACATTGTGCTGGCTTTTGACCGCCATAAGCCGGCCGATGGCATCAAGTTGAGAAACTCGTGTATGCTCGTGCAATGGTTTTTGTGTCTCAAACAATGTGTCATAGAACTCTTTCGTGCTCTCCTCCGCATACTCGGGGGCATCTCCCTCACCGGTTGGATTTTCAGGTGCATGTGCAGTAGTGAAATCATCTAACATCCTGTCAAAACCGGTATCAAAATCGGTCGATGCATCCTCAGTGCTAGGTGCCACCTTCTTCTTCTTCTTTCTACGGCGTACGGGATCGGCAGACTCGCCATGGTACACCCAACGGTAATAGTTTGGCATAAACCCGTACTTCCCAAGGTGATCAGAAATGACTATCCTCGGTTTCTCTGTCATGTTACGACAACGACTACAGGGGCACCATACATCAGACGAATCGTCAACTCTAGCAAATGCAAAATCCAAGAACTGGTTGGTCTTTGTAACCCAATCCATTGTCATATCCTTCACACTCGGTCGGCCACTGTACATCCACTCGCGTTCCTCCATTTCCACGCTGATGAATGCTCAGACATATTAACATGTGTTTAAAATTTAACAAGTTTGTTTAAATTATCTACAACATACTGCAAGTTTTACGCTTTGAATGCAATCCTACATGCCTACTAGGTAAAGATAGGTCCTAATCCCACCCGTGGATGTGTAGCTTGTGTTTGTTTTCCATGTCTACTCCTATCCGAGACAAATTTCGGCAGCACCTCCCCGCTGTTCTCCTAATACACGTCTCGACCACGGGGGTCGAGAGAATGTGTACTCGGAGAACAACAGAGAGGCGCCACCGAAATCTGTCTCGGATAGGAGTAGAACATGGAAAACAAACACAACTACACATCCACGAGCTGTCCAAAAACGTGGACAATTCGAAACAGTCGCGGTTATAAAAATATAGATCTTTGTATAAAAATATATACAAAGAGTTCTATTTTTATAACTACAACTCTTCCGAACGGGAGACGCCTAGGGTAACGCGACTAGTTTGGTGATCTACACAAGAAAATCTAAAGATCGACCGAGGGGCAGGTTTTTACCCTCTGAGCGTGGACGTGTGCCGATGAAGATGATCGCTGACGATCCTGGCCTGCGATGACCCTCCTCAGCAAACCCCCTCCCACGGCGAATCTGCTCGCCTCAACCGCGATCCATGTCCTGCAAAAAGGAAAGACATACTGTTAGTAAACACGATATTCAGATTGAAACATGATTTTGAACTTCATCTAAAATAGAGATTGCTATTCTTTGAATTTGGTCCAGAAAAACCTCTCCGTGTACTCCATAGGATTATACAGTTGCCCTATGAACAGAAGATAAAAACCATAGCATTATTGTGGTGTTGGTGGTCGGAGAGGAACAAGGAAAATAAGTTGCCCTATCAAATCAACCATCAATAATTATCTACATGTACACTCCATTTTACTCGGTGACCATCCATGATTCAAATATGCACATCAGCAACCAGATTCTATTTGCTTCTTCTCTGTTCCAATATGTAAGCCGTTTTGGCACAAGCTACCAAACCGGATTATATTTTCCAACGTACCTGGCCAAAGCATGAGACAGCTACCTAGCTAAGTAATGCATCAGCCAGCACACCAATTCCAGACCTTGCATTACGAGTCTTGCGGTTCATGATCCTTCTATATTTGATTTTCGGAATAGGTTTTACATATTTCTGGCCACATATCTCTGTCCTTTTTCTACCCAAAATACAAAGTTTCTTATTTACTTGTTCTCGTAACTGGAAGAAAGTTACTTGAAAGAAGCATACTCTGAAACTGTAAGGGAGATTTTGGCGTGAGCAAAGGAAGCATGCTTTGCTTCTCTCAAAAAAAAAGGAAGCATGCTTTGCTATCACTGCCCTTCCATAGCTGCTATTCTGTTAGCAGAAGTAACAGAACTAGCAACCATTTCCAGTTACATCAGAGCATGCTACAAGGCTGTGAACTACTTCAGTTACTGATTATGCAGTTTTAACTAATGAAAGTCCCAGCTACAAGGCTGAAATTCGAGTTCATTTGATTGCACATGAAAAGTAAGCAAAATACTAATGAAAGTCCCAGCTAGCTGCCACTAACTCATCATGCACGTTTTAACTGTATGAGCAAAAAATATGGTGACAGACACTAGCACAAGAGGTATATGCATGTCGAGTATTACATTGCAGCAAACACAGAACAAAATACAAAATCTGCCCAGGCTCTAGTCCCTACCAGCTTCGGTCCCCAAGGAAGAACAAAAAAAAAGCATACACATGCACTAGGATGACTACAGGTTGCCGTTCCCCTGTCCCTCGAGGTACGTCCAAGAGCGCAGTGCTCTCCTGGAATTGGAAAAAAATTCCCTACCCAATATATAGACTATTATCAAAGTAGAGCATGTACTGTAACTAACTCTGCAATTTAGCTTATCGATGCCCAACACGACTCCCCAACAACACAGCTTCGTCTATTAGATTCAATGCACACAGTTCTCCTTTAGGTTTGCACACCTGAATCCTCCTAAGCTGACAAGGAAAGACGAGGAATATACTTCAAACTTGTTATCTACAGTCATTCAACATGACACAATGAGACCAAAACACTCCAGTCTTCGGCCTCATTTCGGCAACTAGAACAAACAGCCTGAATATATGCATGGCCGAACAACATCTAAATGAAGGCACGATTTTTGGGCCTTATATAAAGAAATTCAAAGTGTAATTCACTCACAACTAATTATTTGTCTAAAGATGGTTATTAATTTGTTTCTAGCTTAACTATTAACTAAGAATAATATCAAGCATTAACAGATAGATCAGAATCTATTTAGTCCCATACATAAACATAAGTATAAATTATCCACCTTTGAGCAATTATAAATCATAGTATAATCCTCCTGTTTATCATGTATATCAACGCATATTCGATGTATTAAATAAGCATAACTTGTATGCATTCATATACATGTTTACATTTACAGAAAAAAATGCACAAAAAGAAAAAGAGGCACAGGAGGAGCGCTCACTTGTGCTGCTGCTGTAGAGGATGGACGAGGTCGGGAGGGGGAAGCCGGAGGCGAGCGGGGCGGTGGTGGCGGCGGCGCGTCCTTGGAGATCGAGGAGGGGGCGGTGGAGGCCGCTGCAGCTCGAGTAGGGCGCGCGGCGGATCGGTGGGGGAGGGAGGAGGAGGGGGCGGCGGCGCTCGTCGTCGTGGGAGATCCTGGCGGCGGCTCGGTGGGGGAGGGAGGAGGAGGGGGCGGCGGCTCGGTGGGGGGGAGGAAGGAGGAGGGGCGACGCCTCGATGAGGGAGGCAGGAGGAGGGGGCGGGGGGGCTTGCCGGCGGGGAGGAGGAAGGTGGGCGGCGGCGGCTGGGTGGGCGGCGGCGTCGGAGAGAGGAAGTAGGGGCGGCTGGCGGCGGCTCGGACGGGGTGAGAGGTGGGGATAGATCGACGGGAGAGAAAATAAGAAGATAAGGTACTGCGGCCCGCCATATTTTGTTCCCGGTACACGGCTTTGCCGAGTGTCAATTGTGGGGACACTCGGCAAAGTACGTGGATGCGACTGCCGGTGCGTTGTGTGCCGAGTGTCGACACTCGGCAAAGAACAGAATTTGATTGTCGGCATTGTGTTTGCCGAGTGTCATTTGTCGGGACACTCGGCAAAGTACAAACTTTAATGGCTATTACCTTGGTCTTTGTTTAAGTATACAAATAATCACATAATAATTAATATTAATTCTTATACCAAGTTTAATTACTTTCACTATTGAATAGTCCGGTTCCGTCTTTTTCTACACCGGGGCTAGTGTATCTCCGGAGAGGGGACCCGGAGCGTCGGGATCCCACCTAAACCAATGTTTTGCCATGCCATGTGTGTTAGATTGTATCATGGGTGTTATGTGCCAAAGCTACCATCACTCTCTGTGCCGGGGCCTCACCGACGTCGGATTCTCTCTCGCGGGTTCCAGGACTGCTCACACCCCGAAACTCCCGGATCTGACGTAAAGGGGGGAATCTTGCAAGTAGGTGGGCCCTACCATTGTCAATGGTGTTCCTTGGGCCTAACATGACACAACCAAGCAACTAGTTCCACTTTGCTACCCACTTCCGGCTCACGCAGGGGGGCTGGACGCCGGTTCCGTCTTTTTCTACACCGGGGCTAGTGTATCTCCGGAGAGGGGACCCGGAGCGTCGGGATCCCACCTAAACCAATGTTTTGCCATGCCATGTGTGTTAGATTGTATCATGGGTGTTGTGTGCCAAAGATAGCATCACTCTCTGTGCCGGGGCCTCACCGACGTCGGTTTCTCTCTCGCGGGTTCCAGGACTGCTCACACCCCGAAACTCCCGGATCTGACGTAACGGGGGGAATCTTGCATGTAGGTGGGCCCTACCATTGTCAAGTGTGTTCCTTGGGACTAACATGACACAACCAAGCAACTAGTTCCACTTTGCTACCCACTTCCGGCTCACGCAGAGGGGGCTAGACGCCGGTTCCGTCTTTTTCTACACCGGGGCTAGTGTACCTCCGGAGAGGGGACCCGGAGCGTCGGGATCCCACCTAAACCAATGTTTTGCCATGCCATGTGTGCTAGATTGTATCAAGTGTGTTGTGTTCCAAAGATAGCATCACTCTCTGTGCCGGGGCCTCACCGACGTCGGATTCTCTCTCTCGGGTTCCAGGACTGCTCACACCCCGAAACTCCCGGATCTGACGTAACGGGGGGAATCTTGCAAGTAGGTGGGCCCTACCATTGTCAAGGGTGTCCCTTGGGACTAACATGACACAACCAAGCAACTAGTTCCACTTTGCTACCCACTTCCGGCTCACGCAGAGGGGGCTAGACGCCGGTTCCGTCTTTTTCTACACCGGGGCTAGTGTATCTCCGGAGAGGGGACCCGGAGCGTCGGGATCCCACCTAAACCAATGTTTTGCCATGCCATGTGTGTTAGATTGTATCATGGGTGTTGTGTGCCAAAGATAGCATCACTCTCTGTGCCGGGGCCTCATCGACGTCGGTTTCTCTCTCGCGGGTTCCAGGACTGCTCACACCCCGAAACTCCCGGATCTGACGTAACGGGGGGAATCTTGCATGTAGGTGGGCCCTACCATTGTCAAGTGTGTTCCTTGGGACTAACATGACACAACCAAGCAACTAGTTCCACTTTGCTACCCACTTCCGGCTCACGCAGAGGGGGCTAGACGCCGGTTCCGTCTTTTTCTACACCGGGGCTAGTGTATCTCCGGAGAGGGGACCCGGAGCGTCGGGATCCCACCTAAACCAATGTTTTGCCATGCCATGTGTGCTAGATTGTATCAAGTGTGTTGTGTTCCAAAGATAGCATCACTCTCTGTGCCGGGGCCTCACCGACGTCGGATTCTCTCTCTCGGGTTCCAGGACTGCTCACACCCCGAAACTCCCGGATCTGACGTAACGGGGGGAATCTTGCAAGTAGGTGGGCCCTACCATTGTCAAGGGTGTCCCTTGGGACTAACATGACACAACCAAGCAACTAGTTCCACTTTGCTACCCACTTCCGGCTCACGCAGAGGGGGCTAGACGCCGGTTCCGTCTTTTTCTACACCGGGGCTAGTGTATCTCCGGAGAGGGGACCCGGAGCGTCGGGATCCCACCTAAACCAATGTTTTGCCATGCCATGTGTGCTAGATTGTATCAAGTGTGTTGTGTTCCAAAGATAGCATCACTCTCTGTGCCGGGGCCTCACCGACGTCGGATTCTCTCTCTCGGGTTCCAGGACTGCTCACACCCCGAAACTCCCGGATCTGACGTAACGGGGGGAATCTTGCATGTAGGTGGGCCCTACCATTGTCAAGTGTGTCCCTTGGGACTAACATGACACAACCAAGCAACTAGTTCCACTTTGCTACCCACTTCCGGCTCACGCAGAGGGGGCTAGACGCCGGTTCCGTCTTTTTCTACACCGGGGCTAGTGTATCTCCGGAGAGGGGACCCGGAGCGTCGGGATCCCACCTAAACCAATGTTTTGCCATGCCATGTGTGCTAGATTGTATCATGGGTGTTGTGTTCCAAAGATAGCATCACTCTCTGTGCCGGGGCCTCACCGACGTCGGATTCTCTCTCTCGGGTTCCAGGACTGCTCACACCCCGAAACTCCCGGATCTGACGTAACGGGGGGAATCTCTCAAGTAGGTGGGCCCTACCATTGTCAATGGTGTTCCTTGGGCCTAACATGACACAACCAAGCAACTAGTTCCACTTTGGTACCCACTTCCGGCTCACGCAGGGGGGGCTAGACGCCGGTTCCGTCTTTTTCTACACCGGGGCTAGTGTATCTCCGGAGAGGGGACCCGGAGCATCGGGATCCCACCTAAACCAATGTTTTGCCATGCCATGTGTGTTAGATTGTATCATGGGTGTTGGGTGCCAAAGATAGCATCACTCTCTGTGCCGGGGCCTCACCGACGTCGGATTCTCTCTCGCGGGTTCCAGGACTGCTCACACCCCGAAACTCCCGGATCTGACGTAAAGGGGGGAATCTTGCAAGTAGGTGGGCCCTACCATTGTCAAGTGTGTTCCTTGGGCCTAACATGACACAACCAAGCAACTAGTTCCACTTTGCTACCCACTTCCGGCTCACGCAGGGGGGCTGGACGCCGGTTCCGTCTTTTTCTACACCGGGGCTAGTGTATCTCCGGAGAGGGGACCCGGAGCGTCGGGATCCCACCTAAACCAATGTTTTGCCATGCCATGTGTGTTAGATTGTATCATGGGTGTTGTGTGCCAAAGATAGCATCACTCTCTGTGCCGGGGCCTCACCGACGTCGGTTTCTCTCTCGCGGGTTCCAGGACTGCTCACACCCCGAAACTCCCGGATCTGACGTAACGGGGGGAATCTTGCATGTAGGTGGGCCCTACCATTGTCAAGTGTGTTCCTTGGGCCTAACATGACACAACCAAGCAACTAGTTCCACTTTGCTACCCACTTCCGGCTCACGCAGAGGGGGCTAGACGCCGGTTCCGTCTTTTTCTACACCGGGGCTAGTGTATCTCCGGAGAGGGGACCCGGAGCGTCGGGATCCCACCTAAACCAATGTTTTGCCATGCCATGTGTGTTAGATTGTATCATGGGTGTTGTGTGCCAAAGATAGCATCACTCTCTGTGCCGGGGCCTCACCGACGTCGGTTTCTCTCTCGCGGGTTCCAGGACTGCTCACACCCCGAAACTCCCGGATCTGACGTAACGGGGGGAATCTTGCATGTAGGTGGGCCCTACCATTGTCAAGTGTGTTCCTTGGGACTAACATGACACAACCAAGCAACTAGTTCCACTTTGCTACCCACTTCCGGCTCACGCAGAGGGGGCTAGACGCCGGTTCCGTCTTTTTCTACACCGGGGCTAGTGTATCTCCGGAGAGGGGACCCGGAGCGTCGGGATCCCACCTAAACCAATGTTTTTCCATGCCATGTGTGCTAGATTGTATCAAGTGTGTTGTGTTCCAAAGATAGCATCACTCTCTGTGCCGGGGCCTCACCGACGTCGGATTCTCTCTCTCGGGTTCCAGGACTGCTCACACCCCGAAACTCCCGGATCTGACGTAACGGGGGGAATCTTGCATGTAGGTGGGCCCTACCATTGTCAAGTGTGTCCCTTGGGACTAACATGACACAACCAAGCAACTAGTTCCACTTTGCTACCCACTTCCGGCTCACGCAGAGGGGGCTAGACGCCGGTTCCGTCTTTTTCTACACCGGGGCTAGTGTATCTCCGGAGAGGGGACCCGGAGCGTCGGGATCCCACCTAAACCAATGTTTTGCCATGCCATGTGTGCTAGATTGTATCATGGGTGTTGTGTTCCAAAGATAGCATCACTCTCTGTGCCGGGGCCTCACCGACGTCGGATTCTCTCTCTCGGGTTCCAGGACTGCTCACACCCCGAAACTCCCGGATCTGACGTAACGGGGGGAATCTTGCATGTAGGTGGTCCCTACCATTGTCAAGGGTGTCCATTGGGACTAAAATGACACAACCAAGCAACTAGTTCCACTTTGCTACCCACTTCCGGCTCACGCAGAGGGGGCTGGACGCCGGTTCCGTCTTTTTCTACACCGGGGCTAGTGTATCTCCGGAGAGGGGACCCGGAGCGTCGGGATCCCACCTAAACCAATGTTTTGCCATTCCATGTGTGCTAGATTGTATCATGGGTGTTGGGTGCCAAAGATAGCATCACTCTCTGTGCCGGGGCCTCACCGACGTCGGTTTCTCTCTCGCGGGTTCCAGGACTGCTCACACCCCGAAACTCCCGGATCTGACGTAACGGGGGGAATCTTGCATGTAGGTGGGCCCTACCATTGTCAAGTGTGTTCCTTGGGACTAACATGACACAACCAAGCAACTAGTTCCACTTTGCTACCCACTTCCGGCTCACGCAGAGGGGGCTAGACGCCGGTTCCGTCTTTTTCTACACCGGGGCTAGTGTATCTCCGGAGAGGGGACCCGGAGCGTCGGGATCCCACCTAAACCAATGTTTTGCCATGCCATGTGTGCTAGATTGTATCAAGTGTGTTGTGTTCCAAAGATAGCATCACTCTCTGTGCCGGGGCCTCACCGACGTCGGATTCTCTCTCTCGGGTTCCAGGACTGCTCACACCCCGAAACTCCCGGATCTGACGTAACGGGGGGAATCTTGCAAGTAGGTGGGCCCTACCATTGTCAAGGGTGTCCCTTGGGACTAACATGACACAACCAAGCAACTAGTTCCACTTTGCTACCCACTTCCGGCTCACGCAGAGGGGGCTAGACGCCGGTTCCGTCTTTTTCTACACCGGGGCTAGTGTATCTCCGGAGAGGGGACCCGGAGCGTCGGGATCCCACCTAAACCAATGTTTTGCCATGCCATGTGTGCTAGATTGTATCATGGGTGTTGTGTTCCAAAGATAGCATCACTCTCTGTGCCGGGGCCTCACCGACGTCGGATTCTCTCTCGCGGGTTCCAGGACTGCTCACACCCCGAAACTCCCGGATCTGACGTAACGGGGGGAATCTTGCATGTAGGTGGGCCCTACCATTGTCAAGTGTGTCCCTTGGGACTAACATGACACAACCAAGCAACTAGTTCCACTTTGCTACCCACTTCCGGCTCACGCAGAGGGGGCTAGACGCCGGTTCCGTCTTTTTCTACACCGGGGCTAGTGTATCTCCGGAGAGGGGACCCGGAGCGTCGGGATCCCACCTAAACCAATGTTTTGCCATGCCATGTGTGCTAGATTGTATCATGGGTGTTGTGTGCCAAAGATAGCATCACTCTCTGTGCCGGGGCCTCACCGACGTCGGATTCTCTCTCGCGGGTTCCAGGACTGCTCACACCCCGAAACTCCCGGATCTGACGTAACGGGGGGAATCTTGCAAGTAGGTGGGCCCTACCATTGTCAAGGGTGTCCCTTGGGACTAACATGACACAACCAAGCAACTAGTTCCACTTTGCTACCCACTTCCGGCTCACGCAGAGGGGGCTCGACGCCGGTTCCGTCTTTTTCTACACCGGGGCTAGTGTATCTCCGGAGAGGGGACCCGGAGCGTCGGGATCCCACCTAAACCAATGTTTTGCCATGCCATGTGTGTTAGATTGTATCATGGGTGTTGTGTGCCAAAGATAGCATCACTCTCTGTGCCGGGGCCTCACCGACGTCGGTTTCTCTCTCGCGGGTTCCAGGACTGCTCACACCCCGAAACTCCCGGATCTGACGTAACGGGGGGAATCTTGCAAGTAGGTGGGCCCTACCATTGTCAAGGGTGTTCCTTGGGACTAACATGACACAACCAAGCAACTAGTTCCACTTTGCTACCCACTTCCGGCTCACGCAGAGGGGGCTAGACGCCGGTTCCGTCTTTTTCTACACCGGGGCTAGTGTATCTCCGGAGAGGGGACCCGGAGCGTCGGGATCCCACCTAAACCAATGTTTTGCCATGCCATGTGTGTTAGATTGTATCATGGGTGTTGTGTGCCAAAGATAGCATCACTCTCTGTGCCGGGGCCTCACCGACGTCGGTTTCTCTCTCGCGGGTTCCAGGACTGCTCACACCCCGAAACTCCCGGATCTGACGTAACGGGGGGAATCTTGCATGTAGGTGGTCCCTACCATTGTCAAGTGTGTTCCTTGGGACTAACATGACACAACCAAGCAACTAGTTCCACTTTGCTACCCACTTCCGGCTCACGCAGGGGGGCTGGACGCCGGTTCCGTCTTTTTCTACACCGGGGCTAGTGTATCTCCGGAGAGGGGACCCGGAGCGTCGGGATCCCACCTAAACCAATGTTTTGCCATGCCATGTGTGCTAGATTGTATCATGGGTGTTGGGTGCCAAAGATAGCATCACTCTCTGTGCCGGGGCCTCACCGACGTCGGTTTCTCTCTCGCGGGTTCCAGGACTGCTCACACCCCGAAACTCCCGGATCTGACGTAACGGGGGGAATCTTGCATGTAGGTGGGCCCTACCATTGTCAAGTGTGTTCCTTGGGACTAACATGACACAACCAAGCAACTAGTTCCACTTTGCTACCCACTTCCGGCTCACGCAGAGGGGGCTAGACGCCGGTTCCGTCTTTTTCTACACCGGGGCTAGTGTATCTCCGGAGAGGGGACCCGGAGCGTCGGGATCCCACCTAAACCAATGTTTTGCCATGCCATGTGTGCTAGATTGTATCAAGTGTGTTGTGTTCCAAAGATAGCATCACTCTCTGTGCCGGGGCCTCACCGACGTCGGATTCTCTCTCTCGGGTTCCAGGACTGCTCACACCCCGAAACTCCCGGATCTGACGTAACGGGGGGAATCTTGCAAGTAGGTGGTCCCTACCATTGTCAAGGGTGTCCCTTGGGACTAACATGACACAACCAAGCAACTAGTTCCACTTTGCTACCCACTTCCGGCTCACGCAGAGGGGGCTAGACGCCGGTTCCGTCTTTTTCTACACCGGGGCTAGTGTATCTCCGGAGAGGGGACCCGGAGCGTCGGGATCCCACCTAAACCAATGTTTTGCCATGCCATGTGTGCTAGATTGTATCATGGGTGTTGGGTGCCAAAGATAGCATCACTCTCTGTGCCGGGGCCTCACCGACGTCGGATTCTCTCTCGCGGGTTCCAGGACTGCTCACACCCCGAAACTCCCGGATCTGACGTAACGGGGGGAATCTTGCATGTAGGTGGGCCCTACCATTGTCAAGTGTGTTCCTTGGGACTAACATGACACAACCAAGCAACTAGTTCCACTTTGCTACCCACTTCCGGCTCACGCAGAGGGGGCTAGACGCCGGTTCCGTCTTTTTCTACACCGGGGCTAGTGTATCTCCGGAGAGGGGACCCGGAGCGTCGGGATCCCACCTAAACCAATGTTTTGCCATGCCATGTGTGCTAGATTGTATCAAGTGTGTTGTGTTCCAAAGATAGCATCACTCTCTGTGCCGGGGCCTCACCGACGTCGGATTCTCTCTCTCGGGTTCCAGGACTGCTCACACCCCGAAACTCCCGGATCTGACGTAACGGGGGGAATCTTGCAAGTAGGTGGGCCCTACCATTGTCAAGGGTGTCCCTTGGGACTAACATGACACAACCAAGCAACTAGTTCCACTTTGCTACCCACTTCCGGCTCACGCAGAGGGGGCTAGACGCCGGTTCCGTCTTTTTCTACACCGGGGCTAGTGTATCTCCGGAGAGGGGACCCGGAGCGTCGGGATACCACCTAAACCAATGTTTTGCCATGCCATGTGTGCTAGATTGTATCATGGGTGTTGTGTTCCAAAGATAGCATCACTCTCTGTGCCGGGGCCTCACCGACGTCGGATTCTCTCTCGCGGGTTCCAGGACTGCTCACACCCCGAAACTCCCGGATCTGACGTAACGGGGGGAATCTTGCATGTAGGTGGGCCCTACCATTGTCAAGGGTGTCCCTTGGGACTAACATGACACAACCAAGCAACTAGTTCCACTTTGCTACCCACTTCCGGCTCACGCAGAGGGGGCTAGACGCCGGTTCCGTCTTTTTCTACACCGGGGCTAGTGTATCTCCGGAGAGGGGACCCGGAGCGTCGGGATCCCACCTAAACCAATGTTTTGCCATGCCATGTGTGCTAGATTGTATCATGGGTGTTGTGTGCCAAAGATAGCATCACTCTCTGTGCCGGGGCCTCAGCGACGTCGGATTCTCTCTCTCGGGTTCCAAAACTGCTCACACCCCGAAACTTCCGGATCTGACGTAACGGGGGGAATCTTGCAAGTAGGTGGGCCCTACCATTGTCAAGGGTGTCCCTTGGGACTAAGCGGCCCAAACAAACGCAAAATGAAAACAGGCGAAATTTTATTGAAATTCGGAAAGTGCGTACATATTCGGCGCGAATTTAAGCTAGTACGAAAAATTTCAACTAAAAACATAGGAGATTTAAACTACTCGATGACTGCCCCTACGCCTACGCATCGTCGTCTTCATCAGCGACGTCGTCGTGGCGGTGCTGGTTGGAGGGGCCGGCTTCGTCCTGGCTCGCCGCGGCGAGACGGCGTTGCTCCGCCCGCTCCGCTCGGGCCTGCAGGCGCAGCCGGTGCAGTTGCGCCTGCTCGGAGGGCGGGCGGTTGCGCCGCCGCTCACTCTGCAGCGCAGCCTGCCGGTCGGCCTCGTAGAGGGCAGCGCGCTGGGCCATCTGGCGGCGCACCGCTCGCGCCGCCTCCTCCCGCTGGTGCGTCTCCAGGGAGGCACGAACGGCGGCCGCCTCCGCCGCCGCCGCGGCCTGCTCGAGGACGCCGCGCACCTCGCGGTACGCTTCCTCGTTCTGCGAGGTCTCGAACGAGTGCAGCCCGGCGTGCTGCTCGGGCCACACTGGCTGCCTCCTCACCTCGCGTCTCCAGTGGCGGGCGGCTCGCCGCGCTTCTCGCGCCTCGTCGTACTCGGGTGGCTGCTCCGGCGCCACCGGCTCCGGCGCCACCACATGCGGCTCCAGCGCCGCTTGCTGCGCTGGCGGCAGCTCGACGTCGTCGTTCTCGGGCCACGCGTCCCAGAGGTTCTCCATTGCGGCAAGGTTCGAGGGTGGGGAAAGAACGGCGAGGAGAGAGTCGAGACTGTGCGTACGGGGAGGGGGCGGGCACCATTTTTATAGCCTGGCCGGCCAATCGTCGCGCCGCGCGTGTCGCCGCTGCCGCCCCCGCCATGACACAACCAACCAAATAGTTCCACTTTGCTACCCACTTCCGGCTCACGCAGAGGGGGCTAGACGCCGGTTCCGTCTTTTTCTACACCGGGGCTAGGGTATCTCCGGAGAGGGGACCCGGAGCGTCGGGATCCCACCTAAACCAATGTTTTGCCATGCCATGTGTCAAGGGTGTCCTTGGGACTAACATGACACTTGAACACACACCACTACGATTATTTTTGAATTTTACGACTAGATTGAAATTCGAAGGAAGCGGGATACACGACAGTACGTGGATCTAAACATTCTAGGATACATGGACAAACCATTTGTCCCAGCCATCTTCTGGCTCAGGTCTAGTCATACTCCTGCCTAGGCGTATAATACATGTACTCGTAGTCGTCGAAGTCGCCGCCGCCGTCGTCGCTGTCGTCAGATGGGGGAGCACGCCTGGACTGCGGGTAGCGCAGGCGGGGGTTATCGCCGTTCCTTATGTAGTTCATGACGCCCTGGAGAGTCCGGCCGCGCCACCACAGCCGACGACCAGCCTCGTTGAAGTTCGAAGGAGGCGGGCCTTCTTCCTCGTACCTGGCGAGCGCCCTCTCACGCCGATTGAAGAAGAAGACGTCCCAACCTGCGCGGTAGTTGGGATTCCATTGGGGATACGTCCGCTGCTCCGGTGTCAGCTCGAAGTAGTAGTGGTTCGTGATGGCCGCCCGGCGCGCCAGACCTCGAGGGACAGGAGGGACCGGCACGCCTCCGACGCTCAGCATCCACCCGGCGGGGACGCCGTACCCGGGAGGGCAGGGGTAGTTTGAGGCGCAGAGCTCCTCCGCCTCCGAGTAGGTTAAAGTGGGTACGGTGGAAGACATGGAAGAGTTGGCGCGAAGAAATGGAAGAGTGTGCTGGGTTGTAGATATGTGCTAACGAGCTAGATGCATGTGTTTATATAGTGAGAAGAAGCACACGGATCGTGTGTTTTCTTCGAGGTCTTCGGAGCCGTTGGATCTTTCAGGTGATTGTGAGCCGGTGGATCAAAGGTAGGCACACGGATTGTGTGCTTGTTTCACTTCTTTGCCGAGTGTCATATCACGAGACACTCGGCAAAGCTATAAACTGCGCGGGAGGAGTTGGCGCGAAGTGAAAATCTTTCGAGGGAGCATTTGTTTGCCGAGTACCACACTAGACACTCGGCAAAGATTTGAAAAATCACGCGGGAAGAGTTGGCGCGAAGCCACGAAATTTTCAGAGCCTAGTTTGCCGAGTGGTGTACGACGGCACTCGGCAAAGATGCCTAGTTTGCCGAGTCACCGTTACGAAAACACTCGGCAAACCCCCGCCACCGTTCCATCACGGTCGGAACGGAAGGTTCGCCACGTGTCAAGGATGTGTGCCGAGTGTCTCGTTTTTGCCGAGTGTTTGCTTCTGGTTCGCCGTCGTATATGTTTACGCCGAGTATGCTCTGCACGGGACACTCGGCACAAACGTTCTACGCCGAGTGTTTACTCTACGCCGAGTGTCGCGTGCAGGGCACACTCGGCATAGTCGTGGTTCGCCGAGTGTTCGTTGTTGCCGAGTGTTTTTTGGGCAGGTGTCGGCGTACAGGGCTGTGTGCCGAGTGGCCCGTGATTTGGCACTCGGCAAAGCATGTGTGACTCGGCGATGATCGATTTTCCAGTAGTGAGCACATCCACACCGCCCCTTGGCGACTGCCGTCGTCCAAGGTATTGGAATCAGCCCGCGGACTCTTCTTACGCCGCATCACGTCCTATCACCAGCCATCTGTGTTTGTGTCTTTACATGCCTCTGATCCGTCGGTCCGCCGGTGGTTCTACCGCCTGTGGAAGGTCGCTGCAGCCGTCGCCCTCCCGTACGCCGCATACAGGGAGGTCACCCATGAGGAAATAGTGCCCTACACTAACCGTCAATGATATCATCTCTGGACTCCATCGCAGCCATCTCGCAAAGAACCCATGTGACAATGGCACAGCCAACAGCGGCGGCTCATCGTTGAAGGATCAGGACCCAGTTCAGAATAGGCAGGGAACAGTGGCGACGCTGGGGCGTCTCAGAGGACTCAACTGGGAGGTGTTTGTTGTGAGAGATGATCGTCAAAACGCGTACAGCTGGAGCAGCGGTAAAATTGTGGTCTGCACTGGATTTCTCCAACAGCTCGACACCGATGACGAGATTGCGACGCTTCTTGCGCACGAGGTATGTTTTTCTTCCTCATTGAACTGTGGATGTTTATAGTGCTCGTTTTCCGATGTAGTCATCTGTGTGTCCTTTTGTTTTTTTTTCTAGATTGGACACGTCGTAGCAGGGCATTTCTTAGAGTTCCACCGATTCGTTCTTTCATCCCTCTCCAGAATGCTACCTTTCTGCCGAAGGTATTGTAATCCATCTTTTTCATCCCAAGTTTTGCATATATTAATTACATTCTAAATATTCATTTGACTAGACTTAATTCGTCAAACTAGCAAAAAAATATATATAGTTCCCTTCGTCTTCATATAATGCT